>CM046446.1:7877202-8279702 GCA_025506515.1 Flaveria trinervia
TCATCACCTGTCTGTTAACAGTTCAGGTTGTTGGACATCGGTGGTACATGGTCCACATAAGCCTATGGTGAACAATCCGGAAACCAATCAAATGGTTCCGAAGAAGAAGGAACAATACTCAGATGAAGATCGGAAACTGTTTGAGATTGATGCTAAAGCCCATGGAATTCTGGCCATGGCACTGCCGAATGAAATCTATTCAGGGCTTATGCATCATGAAACTGCTCATGACCTCTGGAATGCACTGAAGGAACAATTCGGTGGAACTGATGAGTCTTAGCAAACAATAGAGAAATCCTTGCCCAACAATATGAAACATTCTCTCATAGGAAGGGTGAGACACTGACTCAACAGTTTGAGCGTTTTTCCAGTTTGATCTCTGAGCTAAAAATGGTCAAACATGAATATACCAATAGCCAGATGAACAACAGATTCCTTAGATCACTGCCTGAGAGATGGGACACATACACTATTGTCCTACGCTCCAGTGCAAATCTGGATAAACTATCTCTCACCCAACTTCATGGGAAACTGCTTACATTTGAGAGAGAGATAGAGCAGAAAAGGAAACTGGCATCATCAGGAAAGCTCACTGATGACTTTGTACCAGGGAACACTGCCTTGGTTGGTCATGAGTCAGAATATGCTGCATCTGAAAGTAATTATGATGAGCATATAGATTTCTCTTCAAACAGTTCAGATCATGCATTCGTTGGTGTTGATAGTCACTCAGGCTGTAATAGTGACAATTTATGTTTTATCATGGATGATTTGAAAGGAATAGCTGATGATGATCTAGAAGAGATGGATATTCTGAGCCAAATGGCCTTGATTAATATCAGATCTCAGAAGTTCTACAAGAGGACTGGCAGGAAATTTCCAGGACTCTCTGGCAAAACCAAAGTTGGTTTTGACAAGAGTAAGTTGAGGTGTCACAAATGCCAAAGGCTTGGACACTTTGCAAGAGAGTGTAGATCATCTGGATCTAACTCCTCTGCACCCTTTGTGACTTTTCCAAGCACTAGTCCACAAAACAGGGGGCAACATCCTGCTAGTTCTGGTCATCATTCACAACCTGTTCGCCTGCATATTTTGTCCCTCAGGGTCCAATGTCATATCCGTATCCCTGCTATTACATGCCTCAGCCAAATCCAGTTCAAGTTCCTACTGCACAACAACCACAAGCATTACCTGAGCCTCTACCATCTCAATCACAACCTCATCACAGCTTTTTCACCCCTGGTAATGTTGACTGGAGCAGTTTACCAGATGATCTCTCTGGTACTGAGCAATTATTTGCGGGTGATGGTCAACATGGTGGTGAACATCCTTTTGGGAATCTAGCTCTCATGGCCCTGGAATCTACTGAGAGTTCATGCTCCAATGCATCTTCTTCACAGGTAACCCAGGTATCCTCTGAGGCTAAGGCCAAGCTTTGTTCTGAATCTTGCATAGATGCATTTGTCTCTATTAGAGAAGCAAATGTAGCTGTAATTAATCAAAATCTAGAGCTTGAGCAAACTATTTCCAAAAGAAAAGCTGAATATGAGTCTGTCCTTAAGGACAAAGATGATGAGATTTATAAGCTTAAATGCCAATTAAATGATGAAAAGGCTAAGCTAGAGGTCATTCTTGAGAACCATAAGGAACTCAAAGAAAAACTTGCAGTTACCCAAGTTGAGTGTGACCGCTGGGTGTCATCCTGCAAGGGATTTGAAATGCTGCTCAGTAAGCAATCTGCTTCGAATGTGAAGTTTGGAATTGGTTACAACCATATTGCACCTCCAACAGATTTTACTCCAAAACCAATAGTAAAATCTGAAGGTGAAAGCAATCTCCAAACCACATCATCATGTGCATCATCCACAAGTGATCTCCCAAAATCACAAGATGAAATAAGGGTTGATACCTCAGCAAGTCAATTGGCTGATGGGTTAACTACTGATAAGCACATGAAGCTGAGTATTTCAGATGTTGTCCCTCAAAGTAACTTAAGTACTGAAGGGCAAGTTACAACAACTGAAAAGCATTTCAAATCAGCTGAAATAAATGGATTAACAACTGCTGACAAAGAACAGCTGAAGAACAACTCTTCAGTTGTTACAGATTCTTCAGTACTGAACAAAAGTACTGAAAGGAGGAAAGTACTGAAGAGCACACCTTCAGTAGTTTCCACATCAGCAGTTGATCAATCCAAGATGAAGAATAAGCCATGTGAAATATGTGGTAAATTCAATCATCTTTCTGATGAATGTTGGTACAGAAAGGGTTCCAAACTCAACAGAGATAAGCTCATTAAAATCCAGATGGATGAAATGAAAACTGAGTTTGAGACCAAGTTTGTACCGCAATCATTCCATTGTGATAAACCCAAGCCTTCAACCAAATCCAAAAAGAAGGATAAGGTTCATCACAAAACAGCTGATGGTGCTCCTCATGATAAACATCAGACTAAGTCTGTTAATTTTAAGGAGGAAATGGTGGATCACAGGAACTCATCAAACACAAGTACTGATATGTCACAAGAGCTGAAAGCTTTGGCTACAAATCAGACACAACTTGTTATGATGGTTCAGCATTTGTTGGGGAGAGTTAACCAACTAGATGCACCTGTGATCAAATCACTGAAAAGGCATTCCAAGCCCAAATCCAAGGAATCCATTTAGCACCATCTCCTTCTTCATCAGCTGTTAATCATAAGAAACAAGTTATGGTTGCATCTGTTGATGAAAACAGACCCAAAACCAAAAAGGTTTGGGTCTCAAAATCTAACTAGTTTTCTTTATGCAGGGTTCTTCAACATGCCAAAGGAGCATCTGGTATGTGGACAGTGGAGGATCTATGCATATGACTGGGAGCAGTTCTCTTCTTAATGACTACTCAAGGAAAGAAGGGATTTGTTTCATTTGGAAATGATGCCAGAGGTTACATCATTGGGAAAGGATATGTGTCTAATGGACAAATCGGTTTGATGATGTCAACCATGTGGAGAATCTCAAGTATAATCTGCTGAGTGTCAGTCAGATGTGTGATAAAGGGCATGTTGCACTTTTCACAAGCCAGAACTGCAGGATTCTGTCTTCCCAAGTTCTGAGCTGATTGACAAGGTAATGGATGAACATACTCTCCTGAAGGCCAACAGGATCGGAAGAGTGTATGCCTTGGATTTGTCAAAGAAGATTGATTTGAAGGGTCATCCATGCTGTTCTCCAAAGCCTCTCTTCAGGAATCTAAACTATGGCATAGAAGGCTGGGTCATGTCAATCTCAGAAACATGAATCAGCTGATCCACAATCGTTTAGTGAGAGGTTTATCAATAAAGGAGTTCCACTGTGATGAAGCCTGCACTGCTTGTTTGAAAGGAAAACAACACAAAGTCTCATTCCCTCCCATTGAAGAACCTAAGTCCACTGCCTGCTTGCAGTTACTGCACATGGATCTATTTGGTCCTGTGAGAGTGATGAGCATGGCAAAGAAGAAATACTGTCTGGTAATTGTGGATGATTACTCCAGATTCGTATGGACTTTCTTTCTACATTCAAAGGATGAGGTTGCTCAGAAGATTACAAACTTTGTGCTGTATGTTGAGAAGCAGTATTCCCTATCAGTCAAGTGTATAAGGAGTGACAATGGTACTGAATTCAGAAACCATACACTTGATGATTTTTATCTTTCAAAAGGAATCAAAAGGCATTTAGCATCCCAAGGACTCCAGAACAAAATGGAGTAGTGGAGAGAAAGAACAGGACTTTATTGAAGCTGCAAGGTCCATGTTGGCTGACTCTGGTTTGCCTTTGACCTTTTGGGCTGAAGCTGTCAATACAGCTTGCTATGTGCAGAATAGAGTGTTAGTAAATCAGAGGTTGATGAAGACTCCATATGAAGCTCTACATCATTTGGCTCCTTTGATTTCATTCTTCAGAGCCTTTGGATGTCCTTGTTTCATTCTCAACACAAAGGGTCAACTCCACAAATTTGATCCTAAGGTGGATGCAGGGTATTTTGTAGGTTATTCATCCACTTGCAAGGCTTACAGAGTCTTCAACTGCAGAACAAAGATAGTTGAAGAAACCTTGCATGTGAAATTCAATGAATCTCCTAAGGATAAAATTCCACAAAACCCTGTGGAGTTGTTTGATCTGGACATACTGCAATATGCTCCTTATCAAACTCCAGCTGTTGCAGATCATGTGGATAAATCATCTTCTGCAGCAAGTCTTCCACTGGTGGTACTGAAGATGATGATGATATCAGTACTCACCTTTTCAAGTTCAGTGACCAACTGCCTGAGTCTGCTAAACTTGATGTTCCTGTACCTTCAGCAGCTCCATCCACAACAAATGCTGATGAGATTTCTGATTCCTCTACATCGTTTGATTTGCCATCTAATACTGGTTTCAAGAATCTGAATCAACATCTGCTGATGCTGAACCGGCTACAAACACTTGCACTGATCTTATTGTGCACCAAGAGCTGAAGAATCACCCCATGTCTCAAATCATTGGTGGTATCAATGCTGGCGTCTCAACCAGAAGTCAATTGTCTAACTTGTGCTTCTATGCTCTCTTCATCAGTCAGCAAGAGCCAAAGAACTATCATGTTGCTTTGAGAGACAATGGATGGGTGGAAGCCATGCAGCTTGAGCTACTTCAGTTCAAGAAACAGCAAGTGTGGGAACTGGTTCCTCTACCCCAGGTAAGTGTGCAATAGGCACTAAATGGGTGTTTAGGAACAAAACAGATGAAAATGGGCTTATTGTTAAGAACAAGGCCAGACTGGTTGTTCAGGGGTTTTCACAAGAGAAGGTATTGATTATGATGAGACCTTTGCCCCTGTAGCCAGACTGGAGGCAATTAGATTGTTCTTAGCCTATGCTGCATTTACAATTTTAAAGTTTTTCAAATGGATGTTAAAAGTGCATTTTTATATGGTAAAATAAAAGAAGAAGTTTATGTGTGTCACCACCAGGTTTTGAGGATAATAAACATCCAGATTGGGTATACAAGCTTGATAAGGCTCTTTATGGGTTGAAACAAGCTCCTAGAGCCTGGTATGAGACATTATCAAATTTTCTTCTTCAAAATAATTTCACTAGAGGCTCCATAGAAAACTTTATTCATTAAGAAGGTGGATCAGCATAAGTACTTGTTCAAATTTATGTTGATGATATTATTTTTGCATCCTCTGATCCCCAGTTGTGTGATGACTTTACCAATTTAATGCATAAGAAGTTTGAAATGAGTGCAATGGGAGAATTACAGTTCTTTCTAGGATTGCAAATCAAACAAAAGGCTGATGGGACTTTCATTCATCAGTCTAAATATACAAAAGATCTTTTGAATAAGTTTGATTTACAAAATTGTAAGCCCTGTTCTACTCCCATGTGCAACACCACACAACTGGATGCAGATCAGAAAGGTAAGGCTGTTGATGAAACACTTTACAGATGTATGATTGGGTCCTTGATGTACTTAACAGCTTCTAGACCAGATATCATGTTTGCAACGTGTGTTGTGCTAGATTTCAGGCTGCTCCTAAAGAGTCTCACTTGATTGCAGTCAAAAGGATCTTTAGATATCTGCAAGGTACACAATCTCTAGGTTTATGGTATTCCACTGGACACTCTTGCAAATTGGTTGCTTTTTCTGATAGTGACTATGCAGGGTGTAAGTAACCAGAAAGTCAACTTCTGGTGGATGTCAATTCCTAGGCAACTGTTTGATTCTTGGCAGAGTAAGAAACAAACATCTGTTGCTACATCCACTGCTGAAGCAGAGTACATTGCTGCTGCAAGCTGTACTTCTCAGGTACTCTGGCTTCAGAACCAACTTTTGGATTATGGCATTACAGAGACTAAGACTCCATTATTAATGGACAGTGCTTCAGCTCTTTGCATTGTCAAGAATCCTGTCCAGCACTCTAGGACCAAACATATAGAGATCAGACATCATTTTATTAGGGACTGTTTTGAAAAAGGTCTGATTGATCCAAAGTTTGTGCCTAGTGCTGATGAGCTTGCAGACATTTTTACTAAGCCTTTGGATAGTTCGACTTTCCAAAACCTAGTGTTAAGGCTTGGTATGCTGCAGCTAGAATAAGTGATAACTACTGATGATCTCAGTAAATAAGTACTGATGATCATTTGTAACCATATCACAAATAAGTACTGATTCTGTTACAAGAACTGATACAGTCATAACTACTGATATAAGTACAAACAGATAAGTACTGATGTCCTATGAAACAACTGAAAAACAGCCAAAAAGACTGATGAGTAAGTGTTGAGGACAGTATGAAACAGCTGAAAAGCTATGAATTGACGAAAACTACTGATGAGAATTTTCTCTTCAGTTGTTTCTAAAACTGCTGCTTCATCTTAAACAACTGATGACAAAACCACGTCTTCAGTAGTTTCACAACTACTGATGACTAACACACGTCGTCAGCTGTTTACAACAACTGATGACAAAACCATGTCTTCAGTAGTTTCATAACTACTGATGACTAACACCAAGTTATCAGTTGTTTCAACATCTGAAGCTAAAACCATGGTCTCTACTGATGCCTAAAACCAAGACTTCAGTTGTTTCACCTCTGAAGGTTAATACCACGTCATCAGTCGTTTAAACTACTGATGACTCATACCAACCCTTCAGTTGCTTTATAACCCGTACCCTATAAATACCTTATCTTACAGAGCTTCATCATCTCAAACCTAACGTTCAAAAACTCAGAACCTTCTCTCACATCAATGGCGAACATGAAGCTTAAACCACGACACAACTGTGTTGCTTACCTTACCAAATCATCCTTCTGGACAAAGTTTGATAATGCCATTGATCTAATGATCAAACTCCATACAAAACGGCTTTCCTTCTAAATCCTACCATTCATGCCGAATCCCTCCATCAGTTCTGGACGAACGTCACCCTCATCACTGGGAGAATGACACCGACTCTCTCAGTCGTTCGTCAACAACCGTCAGGTGGTCATCACTCAGCAATCCTTCGCCAAACCCTACAACTGGATGATGCCACTTTCCCCACTGGGTATCCAAAGGGCACCACTGATCTATCATTTGCCCAACATGGATACCAGGGTAACCAGTGCCTCTACCATCCTGAAGAAGCATTTCCATGATGCGGAACGACTAATTTTTCATATGGTGAATGTATGCTTAGCTCCTAAGACTTCTTCTTGGGATCAAATGTCGACGAGGTGGCAGCAGGTATTATTCTCTATCCTTGACCAAACAAAGCTTAAATTTTTCTGAAATATTATTTCTTGAACTCAAGGATATGGCCTCCAAGCCTATAGCTAACCGATGGATATTATATCCTCGGTTCCTAATGGCCATTATAGTAAACCAGCTGAAAGCTGAGGGACTTGTTGGCCTTGGAGTCCCTGCCACGCTGTATTGCCTGAAGTATACTCCAGGCACAACTCAGACCAGTCACTCAAACTGGCTGCCAAACTGCGAAAAACCCACGCAGCTGGAACCCACAGCCACCACCTCCAAATCCAATGTCCCCACCAAACCCAAACACAAGAAAGCCAAAAAGGCTACTCAGGGAAATGAGTCCCCTGAGGATGCCCCTGCAACACAAACGCAGGTTATATCTACTGGTCATAACCCCCCGTAGATACACGTACTCACTCACCCTCAACCGCTAGGTTTCCTCTCAACAGGAGCCTGTAGCAACCACCTCTGGGCACCTATACATCTGGAACCTTCCTCACTTGAGGAGGTGCCATTGAAACAACGCACCACTCTCCCCGGGTGCATACTGCCTTCACACCCTCTCCCACTGCAACCGCCCAACCAAAGTCCTACCATCATATTGCCAAAGTTTGAACTCAGGGCATTCCTCACCTCCTCTCCAGATACCAATCAAAATGGGATAGCCCCAACCATTGAGGGGGAGACCAAAGTGCTTTGACACCCCAAGCACAGAGGTACCTATTCAATCTCCAAGGTGAGCAATAGATGCTACTTTAAAAACTTCCTTACATCTATCATATCAAAATCACTGATATGGTGCTTTAAAACCCTTGATGAGAGGCTTTCCCTCAGTTATACAACCCTTGATAGAGGATGTTGTGAGCAAAAGGCTTTCTGACAATCAACCCCTTGCAACCAATGCAACCAAAAAGGGGGAGATTCAGTCAGTGAAAGCAAAAAGAAAGAGGATTGCAGATAGGAAAGAAACTGAGAAGGAGAAGGTGAAGGATGCTGACATGGAGAAAGTGACTGAAAGTACTAAAGACTTTCATGTCACATACAAGAAAAGGAAGAATGAAAAGGAGACTGACTGGAGACAATGGTGAAGAAGGCTGATGCTGACACAGCCGATCAATGGATAACATCATTGATCAGTTGTTTAGGCAAGTCACGACACTAAAAAACTTGACTCAGAAATCAGAAGACTAGAGATTGAAGAATCCAAGCTAGATGGGCAAGTTATGATGTGTTGGAAAGGGAAAGGCTAGAAATCATGATCAGGTTCATAGCGAAGTATCTTGGTAGATCATCGATTGAAATCAAGGCATGGTCAAGGGACAGCATCTTGGCAATAACCACCAAGATCTGTTCGTCTGAAGTATACACAAAAGGATTGGTTATTGAAGCCTTAAACGAAGCTGGTGCTGGGAGTAGGACTGAACTAGTCAAGCAATCTAAAGCCGAACTCACATCCAAAATGCTAGAACAGCCTGTCAAAATTCCCACACCAAAACCCACTAAAACAATACCTTTACCCCTAAAAACCACCACAACCACAACCCACGAAACCAACTCCCTTACCCTCAAAACCAATAGCCGATGATGTACCCCAGAAGAGGAAGAGAAGGGTACTGAGGCTAGAAGAAGAAGAAGAAGATAATGATGAAGATGAAGATAGGCTACCAATCTCAGCTGTTATACAGTTGCCTAAGGCCAAACGTCACTCTCCAACAATTACTCCTGAAACTCAAAGACAAATTGTGAAAGTGAAGCTAGAAGAAGAAGAGCTTCACAAACAACATGATGAGGAATTGTTGAGAAGAGTTGACAAAGCATATGCTGCCACATCTTCAATCATCAACATGAAGAAGCACGCTCTCAGGTTATACACTCTTAAACATACATTTCAATATCAAAAGGAAAGAGTGAGGATTTGGCCTGATCCCAGGGTGTCTCATAGGATTCACAAGAAAAATTCCACAGAGATACATTGGCCAAGTGAAGAAGATTGTAGATGAAGTGATCTCACTAGTCTTTGTAGTATCACCCTGGGAATCCTAGATGACTTCAAGAAAGCCTATAAAGCTAACATGACCCCACAAAAGATGCTGGAAAATAAAATGGTGAAAAAGGGGTTAGTATATAAGAGGCTTGAGGAAGTTAGAAAGAATGAGCTCCAGTTGTTCTTAGAGGGTAATCACCCAGATGAATTTGCTTATAGAGTAATAACAACTGTGGAACTCAAAAATGGAAACAGGTCAAATACCTATCTGAATATTATAGGCCAGAATCACTTTTTGAAGGAGGAGCTGAAGAGCTTACCATGGAGAACAGATAAACTTCCTTGAGGCCTATACAAGGGAGTCATACAGACTCATTGTTAGGAAGTAGATCTCATGGATGGGGTAACAGCTCTGTGTCCAGTTCCCCAAGACAGAGATCCCATTCATCCTTTGCCAAACAGACCATTGAGACTTCTTCCCAGGCCTGTGATTACTTGGGTCACTTCTGAGATGATCTAGAAGACAAAAAGACCAAATCTTTCTGCCATAATAAGTGGGACATCTTCAATAAGTTTAGAGGTTTTGGCTGTATTGGTTCAAGGGGAGTTTGTTGGACCAAAAGAACCAATGAGCCTGATCAGAAAAACCTCTAAGTCCCACAGACATCACAACAACTGCTGAAGACTTGATCAGCTGTTTGACAAAGTCTGAAGATCAACAGCTGAAGACTAAAGTACTGAAGACTTCAACAGCTGAAGACTAAAGTACTGAAGACTTCAACAGCTGAAGACCAAAGTCTGAAGATCAACAGCTGAAGACTAAAGTACTGAAGACTTCAACAGCTGAAGACCAAAGTCTGAAGATCAACAGCTGAAGACTAAAGTACTGAAGATCAACAGCTGAAGTACAAAGACTGAAGACATCAGCTGATGACAACAGCTGAAGTTCAAGTACAAGTACTGAAGCCTTCAGAGTTTGTTACAACAGCTGAAGAAGCATTCTTCAGTTGTTGTGATGGTTTCCTTTCAGTAGTTTTGTTTTATGTTTCAGTATCTATAAAACGACTGAAGAGCATGTTCTTTAGTCGTTGTAGTTTCAGTAGTTTCTTTTCAGTAGTTGTAGTGATAGTTAACACTTAGTATTTTTGTAAGAAGATGTCAGCTTTTTTGACATCTTCAGTAGTTGTGTTAACTTTCAGTAGTCTGAATAATTCTGTTAGATGTCACTATCAAATGACATCAGCAGACGTCACATCTCCTATATAAGGAATGTTCCACCATGACATTCTTATATAAGGGATGATTGACCTGATTGTATGTGTGACATTTTGCCACCACGAAAGGGCGTATTGAATGAAATATTTGATTTGCAGAATTCTTTCTATAATCGTTTGCTCTTACTTTGAATATCAACAGTATTCTTGTGAATTGTCTAATTCTTTGTTTGATTTCCGCTGTAATACTCTCTAATCAATCAAACGTAGATCACTGATCCTAACAGTTTTATAATAAAACATACATGAAATTGTTATATATTTCCTTTCAGAGCCTTACTATACGTTTCATTCATCCGTGATCATACATCATACGTACATACAAATAATATCATTATTATCTTCCATTACGTTCGTTAACCTTCGTTCATTCATTACATCTAGTGACATGTACATTACCCCGAACATTGTGCACGAAGCGGGTAACTGGGCCTGAGGTCTTTCATAGACCTCGAACATTGTGCACGAAGCTGACTCCAGTACCTTGGGCAAGTACATTCACCATTTATCTTTTCTTTTTCATTTCCGATCAATGCCATATGCTATACCTCGAACATTGTGCACGAAGCGGGTAACTGGGCCTGAGGTTTTTCATAGACCTCGAACATTATGCACGAAGCTGACTCCAGTACCTAGGGCAAGCAGCAAGAATCCCATACATATGGTCAATCACAAGGATTGGACCCCAGTGTGCATCCTTCCGGGGTAGTTAACCCGCACACAGTTGAGTTAACACCCTTCATTGGGTGTGGATCTCCATACATTTGCTTGCAAGACTTTTTACGTTCATTCATTCGTTAATGCATGCATTTATTCCTCATGTTCCTCTTTCATTATCTTTCACTTTACGTTACATAATACTTTCGGTTCATTCATTAACATAACACGTAAAGCCATGGAAAGATAAACATACATCATCATAAGGAACATAACATATCATTCATACATCATCATACAGGGCATTATATATACATAACATACATCATGTATAACCATGCAACATCATCATCATCATCATGCATAGGCATCAATCACAATACATAACATGCCCATAATACCATCTATGACCCCAAAAGTCAACTTATATAGTCCCCCGGGAATCTCCCAAGTCAAAGCCTACTTTACACATTTTCCCCAAAAATTAAAAAAATATTCTAAGTCCTTAGGCGCATGGGCACTATGCAGGCGCATGGACACTATGCAGGCGCATGGGGAACACTTAGGAGCATGGGAAACTTTCAGGTGCATGGGTACTATTCAAGCGCATGGGCCACTTGGGCACATGGGCCACCTGGGCGCATGGGCCACCTGGGCGCATGAGCACTATTGGGGCGCATGGCCCTACACTTAGTCATCCGACTAACATTTCTAGGCACATGGACACTATTCAGGCGCATGGACACTATTCAGGCGCATGGACTATACTTAAAACATCCTAAGCAAATTTTAGGCGCATGATCTACTGTTTAGGCGCATGGCTTGCACTTAATTCTTTCTAAGGCAATTTCAGGCGTATGAACACTTATCTAGGCGCATAAGCTTTTGTGAAACATGTTTCTAGGATGTTTTCAACCCTAACCATCAACCCATCTGTCCTAAGCATAATGTGGCTATTCTAAACATGAGTAGCCTATAAACATTCAAGAACCAAAATCCAACATACACAATACACACGGGTATTCACACATAAACTTTATAAAATCATTTTAATACATTTTCAGCCCCAAAGATAGTTTAAAACATGTAAAGACCGGGGTCTAGAACTCACCTGGTGCAACTTGGGTGTTCTTCCTTTTAACCCGCTTGCAAAGAGTTCAAACACCTAAAAACAACACCAAAAACACACACACCCGAGCACAAACATAACCCATAAGCACATAAACACATAACCGGGATAAAACCCATCATAAAAACATAAAAATCTTGAATTCTTACATTGAATTCACCTCTCTTCTTCCTCTTCTTCTTCAACCGAGAGCTTTCTCTATTCTCTCTCTCTAAAACCGAGAAAATATGGTGGAGTGAGTGAGGGTGGGCGGCCATGCCCACCTTTACACCAACTTTTGAAAGTTTTATCCTTTTTGGACACTTTTAGTCCCTCCACTTGGACTTTATTGCCTTTCTTGCTTTTATTCTTTATATCTTGTCTCTTAAAAATAACTGGGTGTTACAAGTCCACCCCCCTTATATAGGTTTCGTCCCCAAAACCTGTTATTCCTCGAATAGATGAGGATAATGCTGCCTCATCTCCTCCTCAGCCTCCCATGTAGACTCGGATCCCTTCCTGTGCTTCCACTATACACGCACAAGAGGAACCACTTTATTTCTCAGCCTTTTCTCTTTACGATCGATGATTGCCACTGGTTGCTCCACATAATTGAGCCGTTCGTCTACTTCGATGTCCTCCAGTGGAGCAATCATGTCTTCATCAGCTAAACACTTTCTCAAATGAGATACATGGAAGGTCGGGTGAATTCCACTTAACTCATCTGGTAACTCCAATCTATAGGCCACCTTTCCTACTCGAGCAATGATTTGAAAAGGTCCTATGTATCTCGGGCTTAGCTTACCTCGTTTCCTGAATCGGATAATACCCTTCCAAGGTGAGACCTTCAACATAACCCGGTCACCCACCTGGAACTCAATCGGTCTACGTCGTTTATTGGCATACTACTTCTGTCTATCTTTGGCTGCCTTCATGAAGGCTTTAATCTTCTCAATCTTCTCAGTCATAGCCTCGATTCCCTCGACGCTCCCCAATTCCTTTTGACCAATATCACCCCAACAAACGGGTGTTCTGCATCTCCTACCGTATAGCATCTCATATGGTGGCATGCCAATGCTGGCATGATAGCTATTGTTGTACGAGAATTCAGCTAACGGTAAGTGGTTATCCCAACTTCCCCCAAAATCAATCACACACGCCCGAAGCATGTCTTCCGGTGTCTGAATGGTCCATTCTGACTGACCATCAGTTTGGGGATGATAAGTCGTGCTAATATGTAACCTCGTTCCTATAGCATCGTGGAATTTCTTCCAGAATTTAGATGTAAACCGGGTGTCACGATCAGAAACAATGGACACTAGCACACCATGACGAGTTACAATCTCCTTGATGAACAGGTCAACCAACCTCTCGGATGAATATGTCACACGGATCGGTAGGAAGTGAGCACTCTTCGTCAAGCGGTCAACAATCACCCATATGGCATCGTATCCTTTCGGAGTATGTGGCAGTTTCGTAATGAAATCCATGGTGATGTGCTCCCACTTCCATTCCAGTATATCCAAAGGTTGGATCTTCCCATACGGCTTCTGATGTTCCACCTTTACTTGCAAACAAGTAAGGCACTTACTCACATACTCCACCACGTCACGCTTCATACCCGGCCACTAATAGTCTTTCTTCATGTCTTGGTACATCTTGGTGGCACCAGGATGAATGGAGTATCGAGTCTTATGAGCTTCGTCCAAAATCCTCACACATAGATCCCCGAAACGAGGAATCCACACCCGTCCAAATCGAGTTTTAACACCAAGCGTGTTCTCACCCAATTCTCCAACCAGACCTCTCATTCTTTCAGAGTTTAGACGATCTTCTTTCAGTGCTTCATCTTGAAACTCCTTGACTTGCTTCATTACATCAGAGGTCATGATCAGTTGGTATGCTTTCACCCGAATCGGTTCGGGCCTCTCCTTTCGGCATGATTAACATCACAGAATTAAGAGAAACAAAGTGGATTAAGATAGAATGTTTCGAATGTTCAGTGAGCATTGCAAGTTGAAAATGTGATATTTATAAATAAGTTTGGACCTTACCTTTATCCCTCCATTTCCGTAAGCTTATTTGTGCCTTTATCACATTAAATTATATGATTTAGTGTTTGCTTACGTTTTTGTTGATTCTTGAGTGTGCCAAATGTGCATTCACGTGAGAACTTGCCAAAGAAAGGCATTTCAAGACCATAAACTGAGTATTTGCATAAAAATAACAGAGACATTAGGAATATCCACCTTATAAACCAAATTTCTTTTCTTTTACTTCACCCAATTATTACCATTAGTCATCATGTTGAGCCATTTTTTCATATTCTTTGTTATTACCTAGCCACTTAGCTAAATTTACCTTTTTTGTCTTTTAAACCTTTGTGATAAAATTCTAGTTATTTCTAGTTGTTTAAATTTTAGGATCGAATTTGTTTGATGTTTATTTGTTTAAATTAGGCATCCACTGTTTTAAAAAAATAAAAAAAAAAAGAAAAACATGAAAAAAATGAAAAAAAGAGAAAAAAAAAGGTTACGTTGTTATTTTATGTTCTTTAGAATATGAATAAGAGTTATTTGATACATAAAAATAACAAATTTCATGCATAACTCACGTTTAGTAGAATTGTATTACTTTAGTTATATTAAAGCGTATTTACGCATTAGTGCAATGTGTCATACTTAGCATCTAGATTTTCAGAATTTTATCTGTTTAACCCCTTTTACCAAAATTTTCATATATTTTTTACCCAAGCCCCATTACAACCGTTAAAAGTTCTCTTGATTTATGCATTTTCTCATGTTAGTTGGTGGAGGTTTGATTCCTTTGCAAGCTTATTACTATGTTTGTATCATTAGTTGGCATTGAGTGATTCACTTTATACTTATACATATAAATAACCAAGTGTTGAGTGATTTTTGTGAGCAGTTTACACTCATGCATAAAAGAAATTTCGTAGCCATGTATTACTCATTTGAATATTACTAGTATTTTTTAAAAGAGCAAGCTTAAAACTCTCGGTTTCTTTTTATAAATATGTTATGTTGATAGTCAACTATGAGTTTGAATCTTCATTTAACAAATGGTTTGCCTCTCACCATCCTTTATGTCAATGGGATTTCTTTTGTTAAATGGTTGCATGAGAGTTTGCTTGAGGACAAACAAAGTTCAAGTGTGGGGATGTTTAATATGATAATAAATGTATATGTTTTTAATATATATTCCTTTGCATTTTAAGTCATTTTTTATACAAGTAGCATAATTTAGACACTTATTTGTGTTTTATTTGAATTTTGTAGTTTTCGGGTGAAGCTCGGTGATTTTTGTGAAGAAAACCCAAGATTTGAAGAAGTTCAAGAGGAAAAATGCTTTTGATATGACCATATTTAGCTAAATATGGTCATATAAGCTATCAAACTCTAAATAATTTATTTTTGAAGTTGAATATGGTCGTATCACTCAAATATGGTCATATTTGAGCAGAAAACGGGTTTATAACCCTAGTACACCTCATTTCCAAAAAAAATCATTTCTTTCAAAACCCTAGCCGCCCTCAAATCCGTAGGTGTCATTGAGCATTTCTCAAGAGTTTTTAGAAGATTTGAAGGCCAAAATTGAAGATTTCACACTTTCAAGAAGGATCTAACATCATCCACTTCATTTTCACTCAAAATTGGTTTGAATTCCTCTAGATCTACTATGAGTTCTTCCATGTTCTTGAGTTTGGGCGTGTCTTTTGTAAGCCTTATGGGCTAAAACTCTTATTATCACTTGGATTAGATGAAACTTAGCATGATTTAACAACTTGTACATGATTCTTGGTGTTGTTTATGTTAATGTCATGATGAAACTTGATTATTCTTCAATGATTATATGTATTTGTTCTTACAAGATTTATGCATATGATTGCATCTTTTGTATGTGATTTTATGATATTTGAGTAGGAATGGTGAATGAAGGATGGGGGTTTAGTAAAATTGGGTAAATGTGTATCCTTATGCATATGTTTGAGAAAACCATAGTGTATGCCATGAATCTCTCTTATCATTGTTATGAATGGATTTTATAATCGTGGTTTGATGTTCATGAGTTGAAGAGTAGTTATAGTTTTGTCTATTTTATGCAAGTTTAGGTGGTTGTCATGTGTTTATCTTGTTACCAAAAATTTATGGAGTTAGATAACCCTAACGGGAGTCTAATTCATCTTTAACATTAATATAATTGTATCATTAGTTCTTCATGACATAACTTTAGGTGGCTATTGAGTGTCTATCATTCTAGCTTTCCAAATGGTTATATGTCTAGATATCCTTGACAGGGGTTTAGGTTACTTTCATGTTTCATGTGTAAAAGAATGGTCTTATCTTGAGTTTGTGCTAGTTGTTAATTCTATGCTAAGTGGAATCAAAGTCCAAGTGATATCTTTAATCAATTGTGTATCTTCGTCTTTACTTTCTTAATTTATTAGTTTGAATTGCTAATCATTTTAGTTAATTATAATATTCACAAATCCAAACTCAATTGATAGGTTAAATAGTGATGAAGATTTAGTATTAGGAGCCATTGTGTCTAAGTATCGATATTCGGTTCTTACCTCAAGCTATACTACTATACGATAGGTGTGCTTACCTATTGTACGTAGTTAGTCTAAAGGTGATAATCGTTTCTTTAAAATTAGAACAAATTGTGTGAATTTTCATATAAAAATATATATATACTTTACACACATCAACGTTCTCATTTGATATGTATAATGGCTAGGGCGAAGTTATGGGAAAATTTTGTGTGAATATATCTGTTAGTTTGTACGATATTAGCTTGGCGATGGATGCTCACTTCCATCATTTCTGAAGATGTTGCGGTTAATATAGCATGTTTTGTAATAGGGTTATATTTAAATTTTGTGTAGTAACATTAATGTAACCTAACTGGTACTCTATATATATATATATATATATATATATATATATATATATATAATATATATATATATATCTATATATATATATATATATGTGTGTGTGTGTGTGTGTATGTGTGTGTTATGTCTTTACGTGTTGTTTGTTTATTTTATGATTAATGCATTCTGAACAATCTAGTCATATTTAAAGCATTTCACGCTTCCGTCGGGATGTGACAGAATGCGAGTGGAGTGATGGATGAAATTAAGGATTGTGGTTTGCTAGGATGTGACAGAATGCGAGTGGAGTGATGGATGAAATTAAGGATTGTGGTTGTTTAGGTTTGAAGGTTTTCTAGTAGTTATATTGAGATGACATGGGTTTGTTGTTTGGGTTTGAAGGATTCTATGGAAGTAGATGAAGGAAACGCAGGTCTTCAGGAGGTTGATGTTTGAAGTTTAGGTGTAAAATAATTAAAGGGTTGAAATATTAATTTGTACACTTATTAAAATATCCAACCAAACATTACTAACTGGTTTAACACTTACTAGTTCAAAGTCTCTTACACAGTCAAATATGTTACAGATTCAACACTTACTGGTTTAAAGATTGTCAATCATTCTTTTACTTAGCAAATCTAACTTTTTAGTATGCATGTCAGGTCAATCAAATAAGAACTTAATTTAAAGTTATGGTTAGCATATACTGAAGTTTACCTAGATGAATAAAGACCGACTACGTGTTTCAACCCTTATAGTTATGTTTTTATGACAATGATTAGTACTATGTAATAGATAAATCTTGTCTCTAAGATCGCAGTTAAATGATTATAAATGTTTTTCACTGCAATGATAATTTCAATTTATACATTACTCTATGACATGTAAACAGGACTCCTAAAACCAGGGTTACATGTTGTAATTGTGTGATCGAGCTTGTTCATAATTAAATATATGACATATTAGATGAGATATTTAGTTGTTGTTACATTACAATTATTTGTGTTTGATCATCATCTTGTTTTATCGAATTCATTGATATACTTTTTTAAACGACTAGTTAGTTGTTAGTATCATCAAATTAGTAAAATTCACCAATGTCAAGGTTTGAACCTTAAACCTTCAAAAGAGACAAAGTCTCCCACATCCCCTTGACCACTAGGGGATCACTGGCTTGAATTCATTGATATGAGCCCGAGGACTTTAATCCTAACACATGTTTTTATAATGCCACGGATGGTCACCATAACAATACCCAACTTAGTGTGAAGGCTATACAAGAAATGAGTTAACATTTACAAGTTTTTATAAGTGCGCATATTATGTTTCAATTAAACATTCAAGTTTAGTTCATACCTAATTCTATGAATTAAATAGTTTATACGAGGTCTGTTCCACACCTTCTATCTAGCTTTGAAGTTTAACATGAACTCCTCTTCACAGAGTAAATCTCAATTATATAAAATGGCTAATGTAGACATGCATACTTACCTATCTGCATACGTACATACACACACATGTATGCATACATGTCCTTTAAACAATAAGTTACAAAGAACTTCTATGCAGGGCCGGCTCATGAGTGTTAGAAGGTGAATCGAAGGCTTGGGTCCCAAAAAAAATAAGACTCCATTTTTTAAAATAACATATCTAAACAAATTGAACAAAACCTCCAACTTTGATAGTCAAATATGGAGAAGAAGGTGATGGGAGAAGACATGGAAATTTAAGGTGACAAAAATAAATTTATTTACTTATTTATCCCTATAAACATTTCTTTATTATTAATTATTTAAAAGTATTTTGAAAATATATAAAGCAAAACAAGAAATGAAAAAACTAGCGGGTTGGTATGATTGTTTTCTTAAATATCACATCATATTTCTTAAATTTATCTCTTCCTATTAAATCTCTATTTCTTAAGAATAATCAAATTACAAGAAATTTAATATACGAATATAACTAAATGATTCTTTATAAATATCTATGCACTATTCTTCTACAAATAATACTAATATATCATTTGTAAAAAACACGTTTTTATGTTTGTTATGTAAAAAATGTATAATTAATCAAGAATTTGTATTATATTTATCAATATTATCATTAATAGTTGGAACAAGTAAATATCATATTTTCACATTTTTAGTTTTACTTCTGTATTGATAATACTAACAAACCTTGTATTTTTTCTTGGTCTAAGTACAATTTCACAACATGACCCAACATGACCCAAACCGACCCCAATAAAAAGTAATAAACATTGAATAATGAAAGTCAAAAGTTAATGACACTAGTAAAACTATTCTTGAATCTGCCACTATGCTAAAAGTTAGATGTTAAACAATTTATCAATAAAAAATCTAAACCGGAAGTGCAAATCTAATCATCCAAAAAGGGTCACAAAAATAAATGATACTTATAACATTACATTAGAATAGACCTCATGTTTTTTAGTTTGATTGGGACCCAAAAGCGATTGAGCCATCTATTAGATTTTTAACATACGTTACATATATATAGAAGTTTTAAAATTCTTTCAGGAAGGTCTATTCATTTTGATAATGAGAGTTTACATACAAAGTGCACACGCAGCTCTTATTTGTATCTGCACGATGGATTTTCAAACAAAAAGAGTTTACATACACAATGTCACAAACACTTACCAGCTATTCTTTTCCGTATTGGTTGTATATTTTCCGTCACAAGTCATGAACAATGAACTATTAAAATATTTTGTTTAGTGGTTTACAGATTTAACTTCTAGATTTCAAAGGTTGAAAGACGAGATCTATATTTATACTAAAACAAAATTTTTAAAAATCACGTGATATTTTTTTAAGGTGTTCATATAGGTTTCATCAAAATTTTAAACACATGCTCTCATTATAATAAAAGTTATTAATTAGCAAATAAAAATAGTATCCTTAATAAATACTTAATTACTATTATATTAATTAAATTAATTTTTTCTAAAATAAAATAAATTATTTCATTACACGTTTTTTAAAGAGTGCTAATTTTATCAAAATTTAATTTAATTCCAGCTAATCATATATAACTGATATTTAAACATCATATTCTTATAAATAAATATCAAGATTCACAAAATCAAACTCAATTACAATAAATGATTACTCACTATAAAATATCTCCGCTTTAATATACATTATGGTTTTATATGTTTTTACTACGTCATAATTTTGTATTCACGGTTTCATGTTCTTACATTTGATGTTCAACGCGTGTAACATATGAGTATCTAATTTATTATATAATATTATGAAATGATACAAAGACAAATTTGATGGGGTGTATTAAATAATTTTGATCATATACAAATCCATTTATCGAATGAAATTCATCGTCTTGAAATTTTATTATTACTCCTACATATATGTTTTGATGAATACGTTAAACAAATAGTTAACAGAAAATAGTTGATCGATTAGTTATATTTAATCTTCCCCTTTTTTTAATTCATATAGTGTTTTTTACTTGTGGATCATATAGTTGTGTGTATATGATGTTTCCTTCGTTAAACGGCAAAATAAATAATTGAGTTTGACAGATATGTTAAACATTCTTTATATATATTTTTAATATTTATTTTTCAAGATTTTGATACTTGGACATATATATTATAAAAGTTTCCATAGACAATAAAGTACCACATATTTGTTCATATGCCAAAGTCATAACTAAAGACAATATAACCTTAAAACCTTAATCATACAATAACTATATTATTAAATAATCGTAATTTTTAAAAACTATTTGTTATAAAGTTCTAAATTTAGGTAACTAGTTTTTTATTAGTTTCATATATAACCGATATATAACCTGTGGCTATATCAGTTTTTGACTAACTAGGATTTTAACTTTTGGACCAACTTAAAAACGATCAATGTTGCATTTGAAAAAAGAATGAGCATTAAAATTTGATCACTGATTTCGGTTAATCATTTTAAATAGGTTTTGAACGATAATTTGTTCTATATGTATGGTCAAATTGCTTAAAATGTGATCTTTTTGTTTTACTGTTTGCAAAGAAAAGTTATTACTATTCATGTTACTCAAGTTGATCCAAGCCGAATATTCAAACATCGAGTTAATTGAGACATCTAATCATCAAAAAACAAAAAACGGACCCTAATAAAAAAAACTTGAGTCCACCATCATTTAGTAAAGCATATATGTTCCTAAATTACCCGCCTTCAATCTCATTATACATGTACATATAAGTAGCATATATTTGTATGTATATATACTTGTAAGTATTTTTTATTTGTGTATAAAGTGAAATGAAATTGAGAAATATTGCAAAAGAGTATCTATAAATATTCCTACTTTTGGTGAATGGTTTCCCCAATGAATAGTCTTTGGCTTTTTCTGTTTCATTAAACTCTCAACTTGTTACAAACTCTCTTTCATTCTTTTCCTTAACATCTCTCTCTCGTCCAAACATGTGCACATACAACAACATGTATATATATGTATTGATGGTTAATTTCACAATCATACCATAACTATCTGAGCAAAAATCTTGATTGAGTATTAATTCATTTCTCACACAAAAACCACCAATGTCTCGTGTTCTAATTCCTTCACCATCACTTTTAACTAACAAAGAAACAATAGTTACACAAAACCCTTTAATATTTGATGCATCACTTCTTCAAAGTGAAACTAGCATACCTCAACAATTCGTGTGGCCGGAGGAGGAAAAGCCACGCCACGAGCCACCACCGCCACAACTACATGTTCCTCCCGTTGACCTAAAGGGTTTCTTCACTGGTGAGCCGGTTGCAGTGTCCACTGCAGCTCAACTAGTTGACTCCGCTTGTCGAAAATATGGGTACTTTCAAGTTATTAACCATGGTATTGATTCGCGGTTAATTAGCGAAGCTCACAAGATAATGGATCATTTCTTTCGTATGCCAATTTCTGAGAAACATAGGGCTCAAAGAAAAGTTGGAGAGCAATGTGGGTATGCTAGTAGTTTCACTAATAGATTCTCTTGCAAGCTTCCATGGAAAGAAACACTTTCTTTTCGGTATTCGGGGGATCCACAATGCTCAAACATAGTTCAAGATTACTTCTTGAATGTTATGGGAGAAGATTTTAGCTATTTCGGGTACCAAAACTTGAATTAACCTCTTAACCTATATATTATTCGTCAACATGCTCATCTTTTCTTGTTAATCTTCTTTTTAGACGCTATATACTACTAAAACTTGTAAAGGTGCACATGCACTTACACTTTAATACTAAAACTTATAAAAGTTTTTAACTAATTTTATGTTAATATTGTTATTTAGGAGAGTTTGTCAAGAATATTGTAAAGCTATGAGCAAGCTTTCTGTTGCTATCATGGAGCTACTAGGATTGAGCCTAGGAATTGGTAAATCGCATTTTAGGGATTTCTTCAAAGAACATGATTCGATTATGAGGTTAAACTACTATCCGTGTTGCCAAAAACCTGAACTAACCCTTGGAACTGGTCCTCACTGTGATCCAACGTCTCTAACTATTCTTCATCAAGACAATGTTGGTGGGCTTGAAGTTTTCGTGGACGAAAAATGGCACTCTATAGCTCCATGTTCAGATGCTTTTGTAATCAATATTGGAGATACATTCATGGTAAATCTAAAGCCCAAAAACAAACATATAATCAGAGCATAATCGACGGAGGGTCAATAGGGTCTGTTATTGCCGGCTTTATATACATAAAAGTGGAGAATCCTAACAAAAACATAAGTTTGAATAATACTAACTAATGGAGAAAAGAACCTTACGATGACCATTTGACTTAAAAGACTCTACAACTGCTATACATTCAAGATAATTTAAAATCCATGAGACAGATTTTTTTGTGGATAATATATTAAGGTTTTTTTTTTTCGCAGGCGTTGTCAAACGGATTATACAAGAGTTGTTTACATAGAGCGGTTGTGAACAACCATAGGCCACGAAAGTCCCTCGCATTCTTTCTATCTCCCAAAATGGACAAAGTCGTATGCCCGCCTAAAGCGTTGGTCGAAGACATCAATAGTCAGAGAATCTATCCAGATTTTACATGGTCTACATTCCTTGAGTTCACTCAGAAACATTATAGAGCAGACATGAATACCTTTGAAGCCTTCATAAAATGGCTGCAGATTGAAAGCAAATGATGAATGCATTTGAGAATCTGAGTTGAATATCTAACTCAGCATCTAGTTTCTGGTTTCTACAAGAAATAATCCTTCACATCTCAGTCAATATATTCCAGATTATGCTACAAAATTATGCTAGCAAGTTATAGACTCGAGTGTTACCTAGTTTATACATTACTGTTGGACTGTCGTTGGTTCTATAGATTTATAAGCTCCTAAACAAGTGAGCATCACCAACAATAGTATTATCGTTATTCCATAGGTAATTTAGTTCCAACGGGATTTATAACGCATTACCAATAGACAAGTTAGTAACAAATTACTGACAAATACACACCACTATAATGTTTAGTGCCGAATCTCCCACGACATGTTTTGTTAGTAATAATTCAACAGGTTACTTATTTGTATAGTAGTGGTATGTATATTGGTCCAACAATTGTGTTATTGATTCCTAATGCCAACACGTATATTCTTTAAACATCGTTTTGTTTAACTAGGAAGATGTGCTCTTCTAAATCTAAACTTATAATAAAACCTTTTCTACACGTGTGTGTACATTTAGGACTTGTTTTGTTATCAAGAAAAAGATAGTAAAGAAGTATAAACAAACACGTGCCCATCCTATTTAATAGAAGTATGGACAAAATATGTAAACAAATCACACACCAAACAAGAAGAACCATTAATCTTCTCTCCTTCCATTTATTCCACAAATCACACGGTTTGCTCTTGGGAAAGTGACATTGATTGAATGATTCCTCAATCACCTTTCTCCAATAGTTGAACACTTTGTAAGCTTTGGATATCCTTAAGCATCCCACAAAGACCACATCTATTTTTTTTCTCAAACTAGCTAAACTATCTCTTTGATAAAGCATGACATCTTAAACGTGCTAAATTGATAAATGTGTTAAACATATCAACATACACAGCGCGAAAGATGTTTTTCACCGGTAATTGATGTTAGATATTTTAGTGTAATTTGATTGACTAATGACTAATTTAATCATAATATCCATCAAACATGTTAGATATTTTAGTGGGAGAACGATGACTATGTATGTCGTGGTCATATCTTAAACGGTATGTCTGATTCCCTAATTTATCAAAATGTTGAATCTGGAAAAGAACTTTGGGATTCCTTTGAATCCAAATATATGGCAGAAGATTCTTCTAGTAAGAAAATATCTAGTTAGTAATTTTATAAGTTACAAGATGTTAGATATTTTAGTTAGTGGGATATTATTTAATGATAATATCCATCAAACATGTTAGATATTTTAGTGGGAGAACGATGACTATGTATGTCGTGGTCATATCTTAAACGGTATGTCTAATTCCCTAATTTATCAAAATGTTGAATCTGGAAAAGAACTTTGGGATTCCTTTGAATCCAAATATATGGCAGAAGATTCTTCTAGTAAAAAAATATCTAGTTAGTAATTTTATAAGTTACAAGATGGTGGATTTCAAGCGCGTCATGGAACAATACAATGAATTGTTAAGGATTCTGGAACAGTTTGTTCAACATGATATGAAGATGGATGAATCCATCTTGGTGTCTAGTATAATTGACAAACTACCTCCGTCTTGAAAAGATTTCAACATACTTTGAAGCATAAGAAGGAGGAAAGAGTCTAGTCTAACTTGGTAGTAACTTTAGAATTGAAGAGTCTCTAAGGGCTCAAAAGGGTGACGAAGTTAAGGACAAAAACATGGTTGAACCTTCATAAGTGAACATGGTGGAAGAAGGTGAATCATCCAAGAATGCCAACAAGTTTAAAGGCAAACGAAAGTTTAAAGGTAACAACAACAACAAAGGCCCCAACAAAAAGCCAAAATTAGCATGTTGGAAGTGTGGCAAACCTGGTCATTTCAAGAAGGATTGTCGAGTTGGTAAAGGCAAGACTGATGCTAGTCTAAGTGGATCTAAGGATCCGGGAAAGAACCAGGTCAGAATTTAGTTCCAAATAATAATTCGGGTGAGAATATGTATCACTAATTTCTGAATCATTTTATATGCAGGATGATGATGTTGCTTGGTGGGTTGATTCGGGAGCAACTAGTCATGTGTGTAAAGTTCTTTGTTGGTTCGAGAACGTTCAACCAATTGAAGATGGATCATTATTAAAAATGAGCAATTTTGCAACCGAACCAATCAAAGGATTAGGAAATGTGAAGCTTGTGTTTACTTCTAGAAAATGTTAGTATTAAATAAAGTGTTGTATGTACATGGGATTCGAAAAAATCTATTGTCTAGTATTGTATTAAATAATTCTGGTTACAAACAAGTGTTGGAAAGTGACAAGTATATCTTGTCAAGACATGGTACTTTTGTTGGATTTGATTATCTATGTAATGGTATTTTTATGTTGAATTTGAATATTTCTTTTGGTAATGATTCTGCTTTGTAACTCCCGGTTATTTATAAAAGACAAAGAAAGAAGAATAAAGTGAATAGAAAAAGAAAAAAAAGATATTTTACCCCAAGTTGAAAGGTAAAAAGTGTAAAAATGACAAAAGTTGGAAAAGTTGGTGAGTAAAAGGTGATGGCCGCCCATCACCTCCTACACACCCATTTCTTTCGGAATTTTTAGAAAAAGAAAGATTTAAGCAGAAAGTTCCGGGTTTTGAAGAAAAAGAGCTGAAAAGATCGAATTCAAGGTAAGAATTCGTGTGTTAAGATGTCCTTAACCGGCTTTATCCTCGGGTGTGTGCTTATGTATATTTATATGTGTTTGGGTATGTATTTCAAGTGGGTTTCTAGGTGAAAACTTGTAGCAATCGGGTTTTGCAGGAAGTCTTACCCGAAGAGGTTGCTAAGGTGAGTTCTAGAACCCCTCTTTTACATGTTTTTTACTGATTTTAGGGCTGAAAATGCATGTATAAATGTTTTTTTTTAAATGGGTATTGTACCCGTATGTGTATGTGTATGTGTATGACCCGGGTGGGATGTGAATTTGAGCTATGTTTATGTTTGATGATGTTATGAATATGTTTCTAAGGCTTAGAATGCGTGAGTTAAGCTTAGAATAAGTTTGAGCATGATTGGGGACTGAATTATGATGTTTGAGTCAGAAGTAGGCTGCTCATGCGCCCAAATAGGGTTCATGTGCCTAGTATGGGAATCTGCCTAAGTGTCCTCATACGCCCGAAACCTCATGCGCCCATATAGTGGTCATACGCCTAGAAATAGGCAAAATTTAACTAAGTGTTCATGCGCCCAGGATAGCTCATGCGCCTAAGCACTCATGCGCCTACATAGTGCTCATGCGCCTAGAATTTCCCAGAATAGGCTAAGTGTTACTTATGCGCCCCAATAGTGCTGATGCGCCTGAAAGTTTCCCATACGCCTAAGTGTTCCTCATGCGTCTGAATGGCCATGCGCCTACATAGTGCTCATGCGTCTGCATAGTGCTCATGTGCCTGCATAGTGCTCATGCGCCTAAAGACTTAGAATATTTTCTGAAATTTTGGGGGAAAATGTAAAAGTAGGCTTTGACTTGGGATGTTCCTAGGGGCTATGTAAGTTGACTTTTTGAGGTCAAAGATGATGTGATGGGCATGAATGATATAAGATGATGATTTGATGATGATGATGATGTTATGCTGAATGGTATGTGTGATGTATGTTATGTATGCATGCTGATATGTATGAAGATTTGCATGATCATGTTGATGTTCCTGTTTGTGTATGTTTATCTTCCCGTGTCTTTGGGTTGAATGTTAATGAAAGAAATGATTAAGTATGATATAACGTAAAGTGGAAGATAATGAAAAGAGAAACGTAAAGAAAGAAAGAATGCATGCAGTAATGAATGAATGAAAGTATGAAAGGATTGCAAGCAAATAAAAGGAGGTTCATAAATCATTGAGAGTTGTTAGCTCAACTGTGTGTGTATTTACAGCGTGCGATTTTGGCTAACTCATAAGGGTCCATACACACAGTAAGAGTTCAGTCTTGGTGACTGCTCCAATACGTGCGATTTTCTAATTACTGTGTGTGTGTGTGTGTGTATATATATATGTATATATATATATATGTATATATATATATACAGTGTGCGATTTTGGCTGACCTATAAGAGTTCACACACACAGGGGGAGTTAGTTCTTATGACTACTCCATACGTGCGATATGTGCGATATGGGGTCCTTGTCGATTAACCTTAGATGATATGGCCTTGTGCTTAAAAGGGGGGAGTTAAGCATATAACAGGACCTAGACAAAAGTGAAAAGATAATAAAAGTACGAAATGTGCGATAAGTACGAAATGTGCGAAACGTGCGAAATGTACGAACGAACGATGATGAAGATAATAATTATTACCTTGATGTATGTGTGATGTGTAATCATGTGCGATAGTAAAGAAAATGCTTTAATGAATGAAAGGTAATATAATTTTTTTGTAAAACTAGAACTCACTCAGCAACGTTGACTTTTTATTATTTTCCAGTTGGCAGGTAGAGTTGCTGAGGATGGCACTGAGCGGCTACTTGACTCTTTTTGGATGACATCCGTTTTTATAATGCTTTTGTGATGTAATGCAACATGTATTTTGTAATTTGTCAACGGTGTATTATTTTGCAAAAGCTTTTATAATGAAATGAAATGTCGTTTTTAAATGTTTCCGCTGCAATGTTTATTTAAGTTAAATGTAAATATATGTTTTATGTGCAATAATTGGTCAGCTGTAAGTGTCTCGGGGACGGGGCATTACATCCTTCTATGGCTTCAACTAGTTCTAGTAATAATATGAACAAATTGGAGTTATAGCTTACAACTAGGTGTGACTCGCCCTTAAAATTGAGTTTAACCTCTGCACAACCATTATGCACTAGGCTCGTTTGAGATTCATCAACAACATAGAAAGAGAGAAGAGAATCGTGCATCTAGTCAATCTGGCTTCAATTCTACGATGGACTAGAGGAGGTGAATGGAGAAGATGACCTAAAGGGAGAAGTCATGGAAGCTATACCGACCAAATTTTAATAAGTGGCTTCTGCAGGCTAATTATATCAATGTAATTTGTCAAAAGTAATGATGGTGTTATGTTATATGCTAAATAAACTTAGATAGTATATATAATATGATTAGTGCATTAATAGAGAATAAATTTTCGAAAGGTGTAAATGTAACTTTTAAACTTTAATCAAGAAATAAGTAAGTGAATAGTTATGTCACGTGTTATAATTTTATGAGCTTATTATTCTTTCTACTTATTCTATCTCATTATTAAGCAATTGTGGAAATCATGAGGCACCAATCGGGCGTAGTTTTACCGATTAGGGATTAATCGGGATTAGTTGGGATTAATCGGGATTAGTTGGGATTAATCGGGATTAGTTGAGATTAATCGGGATTAGTTGGGATTAATAGGGATTAGTCGGGGTTAATCAGAATTAATTGTTTCGGATTTTTGTTTGTAAGTTTACAAATATATGTATCTATAAAATTAGTTGTATACTTATTTGTGTATTCATTTACAAGTTTGGGGGATAAATTATAAATTGATAAATATTGAGGGGGTTAAATGTTAGAAGAATTAAACTTTACTAGATCGTTTAAAACAATAGGTCATCCTCGTCGTTCCATCTCCACATTCCCATCACCAACGTCAGTGTTTGTCGCTGGAATCGGGAAATCCAATGCTAAAATTGGCTAAATCGTCACTGGAATAGGCAAATCCGATCCGGTCGTTCTCGTTGCCAAAACACCTCCGATTAGGACGATTTGGTCCGATTTTGACCAATTTTGACCGACTAGCGCCTAGGACCTCCGATTTGGTGAAATCAAAGCGTCTAACCTTTGATTAGCGATTAATTGACGACTAATCGAAGGCTAGAGACGATTATTACAACATTGTTGTTAAGTAATTAAATATACAAAAGTTAAATTTTAACTATTTACTCATTCAAATTTTACCTTTAAAATTAATATGTTTATTATTTTATTCTCTTTTTTATTATTTGTATTATGTTTTATTTCAATAAATGTTTTTTTAATATTTTTCAAGTATCTTGTTTCTATTTTATTTATTATCCCTGATCTGGAAGTCACCTTTTTCTTTCCTTGGGCAGTACCTCCCAACAAGATTGATCCCTTTGGATCTTGGTCGATGAAGGCCTTTTTATTGATTTTGATGATTGGATCTCTCTACGAATGGAAAAGGGGTGCTTCAGGTTGGGAGTAACCACTAGCGATAGGGCGAATATCCGGGGGAAGGACAAAAGTAAAGAGCACGGTGCCTACATTAAATCAATTGATTCGTCATGGTAGAGAAGAAAAACGACGCACGAACCGTACTTGAGCTTCGGATCAAACTACATAGCTCTGTTCGTTCTATAAGGAACTTCGCTTCGTTCGTTCGAAGTTCCGCTATTAGACCAACGGGCTAACACTTGGCTTCAAGCAACTATCGATGTATTCAGCAAGGAAAGAAAGACTAAGAAGTAAAGGCGGACAACGAGGCGCAGATAGCAGACTTGCCTCAAGACAGGAACATAGAAAGAAATAGAGTAAACCCATGCGCCTTTCGCTTAGAGTAGTGAATCCTGTGAAAGCCGAAGACTAAGAAGAAGGGTTTTAGCGAGCAGGGAAAACTACTGAATACGATAATGATACATTCACAACACATTTTATAGGAATATTATTTACACCATTGACTTATGGTTAAGTGGCTTTTTGAGTTTCTACCTATGGGGAAGACTCGAGTTCGAATCTTATAAACGACAGATTTTGATTGGTTGCAAGCAAAGAGGTTTTAGGTGCTAGTCGCTTTCGTCCTGGAGACGGTTGGCATCATTCTCGAGCTTCAAACTAATAATGGACGGTTGAGATTCCTTCTAAGGGGCTGACAACCTTTTAAATATCTGAATGGTTCAACACTTAATGGTTCAAACTGTTTGTTTTATGAGCAAATGTCTGAATGATTCAGAAATTTGCCTTTGATTGGTTAAGCATTATATAAATGTTGAATGGTTAAGATGTCTAAATTTGAATAGTTTAACGGTATACTAGCTCTTAATAGTTTAGACCTCTTAATAGTTTAACATTTAATGATTTAGATTTTTTATTGGTTTAGCACTTAATCATTTAAAAGTTTCCATACAAACACCTAAGTTATGTTTCATATGTGAATTATGAAGTCATGTCACTAAGACTGTTTTCGTTGTCATTCAAAGAAAAGGTATATTATTACTAAAAATCAAAGTAAGGGCGTACTTTACTTTATCTAAGATTGAAAATTTTTTAATATTTTCAAAAAAAATTGTATTATTAACTACTTAATTATTTTATTTGTCATGTACAATTTTCTAGCATAGTCTATACCGTATAACAAAGTTACAACTTATGAGTTACATGACATCCTTCTAATGCATCTACTAGCTCATTTTCCTTTCGCAAATTATGTTTCAGTGTTGCTTTTAAATCTTCTACCAAATAAAATTAATTAATTAAGTCAAATTATCAATGTGGAGCTAGCTCATTTGATAGAGGCTTTACCTCTTATAGTGGAGGTCATGTGTTCAAACCCAAGTAATTGTGTAATATAAAGTAGTTTAGGAGTAGTGATTCTATAGATTTACCATTTAAAAAATAATTAAATCACATTATTAGATTCATATTAGTATATTCTCTATATTATATAGTATGATTATAATTGTTTGTTTGAATAGCGAATAATCCAACATATTTCAATTCACAATTTTAATGTAATACTACCTGTAAAACCTTATTATATTACCTGTTTGGTAAGGATAGAGTTAATTTGTTCTTGGGTGGGAAAAATAATCAATTATAACTTGTAATCTATTTCAGTATTTTATTTTGAAGCCATCACAAATACCTTTTGTAATGAATTTTTTCAAAGTAGGGTTGGTAGAAAAATAATTTAATAAAACGGGTGTTATTAAAAATATTTGTCAAAATGGTTTTTTAGTGGAAAGTTAATTTTTTCATTCACAATATGATTGGATAAAAGTATTTTTATTTTTAATAATATTATTTAAGTAAAGTTAAAAAAGATAAAGTTTTAACAAAATAAAAACTAGTTTAGCATTTGTCTTGATTTTGAGAAAAAATTATAATTCTTTTTATGAAGGCTTTCTTAAAATATTTTTAATAAAGAATACATTTACTTATATAGAAAAGATCTTCTTATGAAATTAAATGTTTTATTTTATTTTTTAATAATGATATTTATTATATAATTGTTTTAAACATAAATTTATATAAAGTAATAATCGTTTTATAAGTATATACATAAAGAAAAAATAAACATTATATACATATAATGCTAGTTTTGTCTTACAAGCCAGATCTCAGTCGGGCTCAAACTTATTTATTAAATGAGTCGTAAAATAAGTTCAAGTTTGTTTAATCTCAGCTTAGTTAGAGCTTTTAGTGAATCGGTTCAGAGTGACTCATGAGACAGTGTGACTCGTTTCTCCCCTAATTGTTGTTGGCGGTTTATTAGAAACATACATGCCCTCCATGATTGGGAATTGTATTTATAGTTCGTAAAATAAAATAAAATAAACCATTAACTTTTTTAGTTTCGTCATTATATTTATATAAAATATTTTTAAAAGTGCATTTTTTTGTTAATGTTAATTTTAAAATAATTTTTCTTATTACAACTTTTAAGCTACTTAAAAGTAGATTTAAAAAGTACATATTTTTTTTAAAATAAAAAGAAAAAATATGCCTACATTTGTATGAAATTAAAACAAAATTATAGATGAAGAAAATTCAACTTTTCTATATTAAAATGCGATTTAAAATAAATTTTAGTAAGTTAATACAAAAACTAAATAGTTTTAAAAAAAATTATGTTCTTAATTACATATGAACCAAATGGTTTTATAATTTTATTAATTAACCTTTATACTTGACTCTTATAAATAATATTATTTTAAAGAAATAAATTTAACCAATAACATTAGAATGAGAAAAAGAAACACTTCCTTAAACAACTCTTTTGGTAAGAAAATTTATATATACACTATTTAAAAAAAAACTTTCTTTTTAATTATAGAAATAACTTATTTTTATTCAAATGAACTATGAATAAAAATAAAGATAGATACATATTTATGCGAGAAATCAAAAGAATAGAGGTCTAAAAAAACCATGGCACTAAAGATATTATTTTATTAATAAGTATAGATTGAAATTTTATTTACTATTGTTGAAAATATTATGTTTGCGTTATTGCATAAAATAATACTTTTATTTTAGTCATGGAAATTTATATGCATTGTATCGTCTTATCATTTACCCGTGTAATACACGGGTCTATTAAAATATCAAATAAAATGTGGAGTTTGAATAAGTTGTATTACTTTTTTAAAGGTAAATTTCATTTTAAGTATATTTAATTTTCTAAATAGTTCCATCACTTAAACCTTTTACCAATTAATTGATACACTTTAAGTTTTAATATTATAATATTATTTTCTTTTCGTAAATTTTCTATAAATAGTTAATGGATATGGCCTGAATGGGAAAACTATTAAATTTAATTATTATTTATTTTTCATATTTACATGTTGTTATAGAATAAAATGATAATTACTAAATAATTGTCAATTCTCATAAAATTGTATTTGAGCATTTAGCTAGTATTAACCATTTTTAAATAAAAAATACAATAATAGAATAATATAGGATTTTGGAGTTTAAATGTGTTATTTTAGTTTTTTTGTAATATTTTTTAATTCGTCATTGAGGTTATATTATGTAATGTGTAATATCATGTATAGAATACAATATACATTACACAATAATGCATATTACAAAAGATTTTCATTGCAAGAGAGACCCATCGACAATCTATCGGTGAATGTAGGAATCCTGAGGCGTAACTAAAGACAAAAGTTATTGTTGTCGGAACAACTACCAATATTGCCAATGGGTCACTGACAACAAGTTCACCGAAGGATTAGTATTGAACCTTAAGAATGTTATTATTCTTTCTTATACTTTTATCTTGGTCTTCGTAACGGATTTTAAAACTAATTTCTCTTCCTTTCTATGGTTTTTTTCCATGACACGTCGTCGTTCATTATGAATAGACTTGATGATTGAGACATAAAATTCAAGCTTATATATAAAAGTTCTATGGCAACATTTCTATAAGCAACATACATCTACCTTTATTAATAAATACAAAATAAAAGTTTGATTTATCAAACAAGAAAATATGTAAGTATGTCACAACTATCGTCCGTTTTTGGAAACATGATTTAAGTTTATTTTCTTTGAGTAAAACAGCCAACATAAAAAACAGTGAAAGATAACAAGAGAGACAATGCACCAAATCAAATTCAAAACTAAGTTGTTAAAGATTGTGAATACTATACTGGATATCTTTTAATATAAAATGAGAATGAATACCCATTGGCCATTATCTAACTAATTAATGTGTATTTCCTTTTTACCAACAAACAACAACGAATAAATAAATTAAATAAACCCTAAAAGTAAAAGAATTTAATAAGTCTATATGTTTAAAATATACAATTATAAGTTGATTGGTCTCTCGAATTGCCTATAGTAATGACAATTGTGTGAGGTTAATAAATTCATTGATTTGGATTGCTGGATTTGAGTTAATAAGTTTAAGAATAAATTATTGTTTGCATCTCTAATGTTTATTTATTTTAACCACTTGCATCCTTATGGTTTTAAAATTTTCATCCGGCCCCTAACGTTTCATGTTATCTTTATTTGAGTCTATATTGTTTTATTTTTATTTTTATTTGAGTACAGAATACTAACACCGTTAGTTTTCCTGTTAAAATTATTATTAAAAAGACTAAACTACCCTTCATCACCACGATGACAACTAACCATCACCATTTTCACAACCATCATCACCACCTCCACAGCTCCATCACCACCACCGCAACCCCATCATCGTCACCACAAAGCCATCACCACCACCGCAGCCCCATCACCACCACCGCAGCCCCATCACCACCGTCGCAGCCCCATCACCACCGCCGCAGCCCCATCACCACCGCCGCAGCCCCATCACCACCACCATAGTCACATCACCAGCATCGCAACCCCATCACTACCACCACAACCCCATCACCATCATCACAGCCTTATCACCACCACCGCAGCCTTCTACACACTGATTCACCAGCCAATTTCACCGCACTCAAGGCTTCAAAAACCTCAATTTCACCAGCATCCACCAGACCTTTACGATTAACACGATCAAACACATCCTTAGGATGATCACCTCTGTTCTTCTTTACGATCCCCATAAGCTTCAGATTATGATCAACAGCCTCCTTCGCCTTCTTCCTCCACTCCGCAACCTCCTTGGCCCTCCAATAGCTTCCGTAAGTGTCGCCGTTTCAGCTCTACTCATCGGCATCGACGATATCTTCGCCGCAGCAAGCAACAATCTCATATCAGACACACCAATCCCCCAATCATTATTATTATTATTATTATATTATTATTATTATTATTATTATTATTATTCCAATGGATGGTTTAGGGTCGCAAACAAGGTAGTTAGGGTTCTGGCAGGGGCGGTGGGAGGATGAGGGTCAATTGGGGCAGAGGAAGGGGTGTGAAGGGGGAATAACGATGAGGCGGGAGGGGCAGAAGGATTTGGGGTGGATGCAGAGGACGCAGGTGTGCAGAGATGGTGGAAGGTGCCGGAGAGGTGTATGTGGTGGAGGATTTTGCGATCCCCATGATGGCAGTGGTTGTGGTTGTGGTGGTGGTGGTGGTTGTTGGTGGTGATGGTCGTTCATTGTGGTGGTACGATGGATCGTGAACAATGGTAGAGGGTTTTGTGAGGGTTTTAGGGTTTTACGTGATGGAGATGAGATGGTGGTTGTGGTTCTTCTATTCGTTTAAGTGGCGGTGCGACAACCGCGGTGGTGCGGCGACCATGGTGGTTGTGGTGGCAGTGGTGGACACGATGAGGGAGAAGAGAGAGAGACATCGAGAGAAAATGAAAGGGGTGGAGTGTGAGTAGATGAGGGGTATTAAATAAGGGTATTTTTGTCATTTCACTAAAACTAACGGAAAAATCTAACGTCGTTAGTGTATTGGACTCAAATGGAAATAAAAATGAAACGTCAGGGGCCAGATGGCAATTTTGAAACCATAGGGATGCAAGTGGTTAAAATGAACAAATGTCAAGGATGCAAATGATAATTTACTCTAAGTTTAAGTACAACCTTTTTAAACGATCAACAAATAATTTTTAAACTCGGTCATCTGGGTAAATTCATTAACGAAAAGCCACCCACATCCGCGAACACAGACAGCGCTGGTGACCCGGCTCGCCTACCATTCCAAGGGAAATCCATCACTCAAAGACTTACTGTGATAAAACATTTGCCCCATTTGAAACATATTGCACTTAGTGATACTACAACCCATGACTTTCACTTTAATTAGAAAATCATAGGGTGTCTTCTCTTAAACTAGTTAATCTAGGATTCATCAATAATAAGTTCAAGTAGATGAACCCAACACACATATATTCGTGTAAAAACATAAATTTGTTAATTGTTTCTATTTCTTTTAATGTCTTGCTATATATATAAATGCAAACTAAGATGGAAACCCACGTACTACACGGGTTAATTAAAATAATAAAATAATATTTATTTATTAAAATTTAGAAGTTATATAATACTTTTGAGATAAAATATGATTAAAAATACATATAATTAACTATTTTAGGTAGTAAAAGAATAACAATGTTTTTTTAAACTTTCTTCTTTAAAAAACTTTTGCTTTAAAATTTGTTTCTTTAAACACTTGAATGTTTTCTTTAAAAAAATTGTTAAACAATGTCATTTGTAAAAGCTCTTTGTATTAAAAATCTGCTTATTCATTAAATTTTGTTTCTAAAAAAGTTATAGTTTCTTTATTAAAAAAAACATGTTTTTAACTTATCAAAAAAATTATTTATGATTGGAAAGTATATCTATACTATATATAAAGCATTTGAGAGGGGTATTTTAAGATACCATAAAATTAAGAACATTTATTATATTCAATGCATAGTATACAACCATTTTTTATGGTAAAATAGTATTTATAATATTATTTATATATTACCCCTTACAATTAGTTACATAATAACCTTATAATTAGTATAAATTACATAAAATTTACATTATATACCCATAAACCAAAAATACTTAATTTGTTTTAAGATTTATGTTATATTAGTCTATCATATTTAAAACTTTTTGATAATACAATCATAAAATTATATTTTTTAAACGTTTTAGTGTACTTTTTTGCTGAACCGATAAATATTTTATAAAGTACAATAACTTAATGCATAAATGTACAAGTCATCATGCAAAATCTATTTTTTTGTGTTTTAAATTTTACCTTAGAGAAAATATAATAAACTTTAGTAAAATTGTTATAAGATTAAAATGTTGTCCCGTCGTATTACCATGGGCACTCTTCTAGTAATTTATATTATTAACATTTATGTATCATTAATTAGTTAACTTTTATTCTAGTAACAACATGTATTAAAATTCTAGGTGAAATTTAAATCAACAATATAAAAATATATTATGTGACTTCTACATATTTTATTTCATTATTAGTATAGATGCACATGAACAAATGATAGTTCATAAGTCAAATATACACTTCACAAACTTCAAACAAAGTTATAATCATTTGTGTGTATCAAAGTTCTAATATATATGGTGGTATACAAATGATAGTTTCGTGAACAGTTAGCAATCAACTAGAAGCTTATTTGTAACATTAAGGAACTCAAACCATTCCATACATGAGTTTATGATCGCTATCGTCGAACCGAAGTAAATGTTATATAAAGAATATTTCTAATAACAAGTAATTTGTAGTAAAACTGAAAACCACAATTAATGCATGAAACTCGCTTTTAAAAGAAAATCTAAATTTAACAAATTTAAAATCGACTCCTAATTAATGGCACCAATAGGTAAACAAAAGTATATATGTTTGCCCTCAATGTTTTATTCTATTTTTACAACAAAAAAAGATTAAAAGTTGCTAAAACTAAGAAGAAATCAAAGATGGATCCAAGAATTCTATTTATGGGCGTCGAAAAGTTTTGATGATCGTTAACAATAGCTAAGTATTATTGTTTTTCTAATCGCTTCAGGTCAGGTCGGCACAACAAAAAGATAAAATTAAATTAAATACCCAATACATAATAAAAATAATTTAATCATTATTACTTATTAGAAATACAATATCTAATTGGAAAGATAAGAGGAAATTGGTTTTGGTGCTGTAAGATCCACAATTAATATTATCTAAATCAATATGCTGGAAGTTCATGTATAAATATAATTGGGTAAAGTTTAGTGACGAAACTTAAATAATTATGAGGAGAAACTCATTATGTATATATTAAATACAAAAGACGGTGTTGTGAGTGTGAAACATTGTAGCTCTGATAGTACAAATGATCATGCCTTGGGTACAACTCATCTCTCTTCTTGGAGTTACTGTAGCTATATATTTACAGAGAAATGGTTTTCTTTTTTTTAACGGCCAACGAATAATTTTTAAGCCCAGTCACCTGGGTAAATCCAATGGCGAAAGGCTACCTACGTCCGCAAACATAGACAGTGTTGGTGACCCGGCTCGCCCATCATTTCAAGAGAAACTCACCACCTAAAGGCCCATTGTGGTAAAACTCTTGACCCACTAGAAGCATATTGAAGCTAGTGAGACTCCAACCCATGACCTTCACATTGGAAAGTCACAGGGTGCCTCATCTAGAACTCATTGGCGGTGGTTTTGGATGATTACGTCGTTACCCACCGCCGTCTCCTTTTCTCTCTGGCTGAGGGTGCGTCCAATGGTGGTCGTGGCCAACGTAACAGGTGTCTAGTGATGTTGTTTCCGGTGACATAACCACCGCATGTGGTTGGATCTTGGATGTGGTGGTGCTGTCGGGCATTTTGTGTTGCCAGTGCAATCACTTCCACTCTCTCCTAAGGTTTGGCTTTTGGTTTTCCCGCCTCCACCGATGCCATGTCCACCGCCTCATCACCACCTTTTCCCCCGACAATGGTGTTGGGTGTGGGGTGTTGTGTGTGGGGTGTTGTGTGTGGGGTGTTGTGTGTGGGTAGAGAGGAAGAAGTGGGGTTTTGTTTGTTCTCTACATCCACCTCGCTCTTTCCTCTTTGCCGCTGGTACCTTGCCTTGAGTGGGTTGTGTTTCGGCTGAAGGGGTATTGTTGAGCCGTCGATGATGATGACGAGAGGCTCATCTGAGGTGAGGAACAAATCTGAAATCGATTCAACGTGGTGTGTTCGTCTCTATTCATTAATAGATCATACCTCTATGTGATTGCTTGATATTTTCTGTTTGGATCTTTTAATAATGGTGCTATGTTGTTCACCTAGGTCAATTAAAAGATCAAACCTCTGTGTGATTGTTTGATATTTTTATGATTTAGTTTTTTCGGACCACTGTGTTACGTTCTGAATGTTGACTCTTGCTTGAGATCGTTGACATTGGATCGGTGGGTTTGGTGATTGGCGATGATGATGGGAAAATGGTAATTGTCGTTGAAGTGGCGTGGCGAACATACGGTTTGTAGCCACAAGGAATTACCACCTCTGAGTCTATAAAAATTACGTAGAACCGTCGCAACGCGCGGGACGATAAACTAGTTATATATAAAATACAAACAAATCCTAAATCCCTTCAGGATCATTATAACCATAAAAACACCAAACACAACTGTTGTTTTATATTAACAAAAACCCGTACTGGATTAATAAAAGTAAATCAAAAAATGCAAGTTATATCTAGTGAAGATCCTTTAGGATCATTTGATTTTCCCAAGCCCATAAAGAAAAACCACAAAAATCTCAAATCCAACATAAATCAAGTCTATTTGTAAACATATAAACATAAAGTTGTGTTAGTTTCGTTGTGTCACACCTCAATTTCCACAAACGGGGTAATACCGTTAGGCGCGTGACATACCAGGATCCTAGCCATTAGTTACATCAAATGACGCAACAGTTACAAAACATAATTTCTAATTAAAAAAAGTTTCTCAAAATCATAATTAAATACGGAAATATGAAAGTAAATGCGGAAGCGTATAAATCATAATTTAAACGGCTCAGGCACGCGCAAACCAAATAAATATAGTTTGTAGAAAAATGTAAATTGTTCATTCGACTCTACGATAATAAATGCAGCGTTAAATGTTCCTAATCGTGCGCACCTTAAGAACCAGAAAGAAACATGCTAAAGTGTCAATACAAGGTTTGTGAGTTCATAGGTTTTAATAAACAGAACATTATAGTAACTGATACAATAAATAAAATAATATCAGTAGATAGCTAGTCTACTCAACAAATTACTAAGTGTATGAAGTTCACAGCCGACGTTGACAACGTAAAGAAATGCCTCGGCTATGAACATCGGTCACATCAAAATAAATTAGGTCAATTAAACACCCGTTTGACGAATGTTGTGATAGCGCGACTAGCCCGGGTGGAGTTTGTCAAACCCAGTAGATCTACTTAGAATTACCTCACTAAAGTACATATATTAATGGTTCTAAAGTGAGGCCTTAAGTATGGTGTCACACTAGTGAACAAGTGATATTATAGTAATACTGATCAAATAAAAATATTTTAAGAACACACGTTTCTTTCACCCCAAAGAAAATAGGTAAAGCGGGGCTGAGAACTCAGCTCGAATGCACAACAACACGTAAATATAAGCACAAACGTTTAGGGTATCCGTTCAACCTGAATTTAATTTAATATATATTTAATATTAAATGTTAGTAAAGAAATAATTATTAAGAAAAATAATGGTGTGGTTCGCAATTATGGTTCGGGTTCACACTAGGGATCAACATTCACACAAACACGCATCAACTCCCACAAATAACTACCATAACCACCCTCATAATATATATAAATACCACACACATATAATATTCTACTTGCACCATGCGCACACAATATATATATACATACATGTATACATGTATACATGTATACATGTATACATGTATACATGTATACATGTATACATGTATATATATATACATATATATATATATAAGTATTGGTTTTCTCAGGAACCATCCCCTGAGAGAGATCATAAGAAAACCACAATATTATGTGAAAACTAGAGAAAATCACTGAAAACGGCCATATAATCTATATTTTTTTATCACCACCCTTTTTATTTGTGTATGCGTATATATAAATAAGGGTATAGATCAAATAAAAACCGTAGCATGTTTTACATATACGTCACATATAGGTTACGTATACGTAACCGTTTTTCATTTGACATAGTGTTACGTATACGTAAAACTCTTCGTTCTCGTATTTATGTTCAACATATATGTAGCAAAAGTTTAAATAACCTTTTAACAATTAAAATAACAAAAAAATTACTAATTATGTTATTTATTTTCATGGTTTTCTTTTGTTTTCACATAACTATTGGTTTTCTCAGGAACCATCCCCTATATATATTTAATAAATAAAAAACCTATATTTTATTAAAACACACTTTTTAAAAATAATAATTTTATAAAATACATAGTACAATGAACTTTTTCTTTAAAAAATCATTTTTCTTAAAATAAAATATTTAAAAATCACAATTCTTTTATAATACAAAGTTTACGAAAAATACATTATTGTTTATTTACTTAAAGTAATTATTTATATGTAATTATAATTATATTATATTTTCAAGCATGATTATATAATGCATAAATTTTGATTACTAGTTATTTAATATTTTATTTATTTATTTTGTGTAATACAAAATTTTTATTCACTAACACACACTAGAGGCATACTATCGTTTGGTTCTCAAACCGCTAAGAAAATCAATCTTAAGGTCGTTTGTAAACATTCACGTGTGTGCACTTATCATCGTAACTCTTGATAAACATCACATATTAGTAACAAAGAAAAGTGCACTTATCATCATCATTCTTGATAAACAACACATATTAGTAACAAAGAAAAGAAAATATAAAGAATGAAAGAATGCTCTCTCAGTCTCTTGTGTACTTATCAACAAATAACATCACAAATATGGTCTACGATAGGCCTTTGACAATCAACATTACAATTTGAAAATTAATAAGGAACTAGTAACATATAAGAGTTTAATAACCATAATAAATTGTATATATTCATAATACTCCCCCATGATTTGTTAACCATGAATATCCTTCAATACTCTTAGTGTTATTTTGTTAGAAAACCTTAATAAGATAAAACCATAACGAAAAATAGATTACAACACATAGTTTTCTCCCTTTGATAATTACTAGTTAAGCTCTTTAAGTCATCACATTCCATGAATCATTTTTTTAATGTTGATGTTGGTAGTGATTTAGCAAACAAGTTTGTCAAATTTTTGCTAGAAGGAATGTGTTGGATGACAATATCTTTGTAAATCATGTGTGAAATATATCTGTTGGACCAAAAGAACCAATGAGCCAAGATCAGAAAACCTCTAAGTCCCACATGATATCACAACAACTGCTGAAGGCTTCATCAGCAGTTCAACAAGTGCTGAAGACTTCAACAGCTGAAGATCAAGTACTGAAGACTTCAACAGCTGAAGACTAAAGTACTGAAGTTCAACAGCTGAAGAATACAAGTGCTGAAGCTGAAGACCAAAGTACTAAAGTTCAACAGCTGAAGAGTCCACAAGTGCTGAAGATCAACAACGGATGTACAAAGTTTGAAGACAAAGACTGAAGACATCAGCTGATGACATCTACTGAAGTCATCAGCTGATGAAATGTCTGAAGTTCAAGTATGAAGACCAAGTGCTGAAGTTTCAGTAGTTTGTCACAACAACTGAAGAGTACTTTTTCAGTAGTTGTGATATCAGTAGTTTTATGTTTTTACTTTCAGTAGTTTTGTAAAACGACTGAAGAGCTTGTTCTTCAGTCGTTGTAGTTTCAGTAGTTCCTTTTCAGTAGTTGTAGTAACTGATAACACTTAGTATTTTTGTAAGAAGATGTCAGCTGTTTTGACATCTTCAGTAGTTGTGTTTCAGTTGTTTAAATAATTCCGTTAGATGTCACTATCAAGTGACATCAGCAGACGTCACATCTCCTATATAAGGAATGTTCCACCACGACATTCCTATATAAGGGATGATTGACCTGATTGTATGTGTGACACTTTTTGCCACCACGAAAGCATGTGATTGAATGAAATATTCTTTTTGTAGAAACTTTCTCTCTCTATAACTAATTCTGTTCATTGCAATATTCTTGGTATTCTTGCTCGAATTGTGCTAGTTGATACTCTATTCCGCTGCTGAAATCATTCGAATCGATCAAACTAGATGCTTAGATCCTATCAAATGGTATCAGATCAGGTTAATCATTGATCGATCTAACAATTGATCATTGAAACTGCTCATTTGCTCTAAGTTTGATCGAACTAGCAAATTCGCACGAATCTGTTATAGAGATTGAAGTTCTGTCGCTTTTGGCTATTTTAATTGAGGTTCTTAGTGGTTTTGAGCTAAATTTGTTTTGCTTATCTTGAATTTATCTGAATTTTCTAAAATGACTACTCCTTCCAATGATCCTCACAATACTGGTTCCTCAACCAAGCCTCCAATGCTGGTTAGGAGTGAGTATAACATATGGCAACGACGAATGCTCCATCACCTGTCTGTTAACAGTTCAGGTTGTTGGACATCAGTGGTACATGGTCCACACAAGCCTATGGTGAGTAACCCGGAAACCAATTAAATGGTTCCGAAGAGGAGGGAGCAATACTCAGATGAGGATAAGAAATTGTTTGAAATTGATGCAAAAGCCCATGGAATTCTGGCCATGGCACTGCCCAATGAAATCTATTCTGGGCTAATGCATTATGAAACTGCCCATGACCTCTGGAATGCCTTGAAAGAACAATTTGGAGGAACAGATGAGGTCTTGGCAAATAATAGAGAAATCCTTACCCAACAATATGAGACATTCTCTCATAGGAAGGGTGAGACACTGACTCAACAGTTTGAGCGGTTCTTTTGTTTGATCTCTGAATTAAAAATGGTCAAACATGAGTACACCAATAGCCAGATGAATAACAGATTTCTCAGATCACTGCCTGAGAGATGGGACACATATACTATTGTCCTACGCTCCAGTGCAAATTTGGACAAACTATCTCTCACCCAACTCCATGGGAAATTGCACACATTTGAGAGAGAGATAGAACATAAACGAAAACCGTCATTATCTAGAAAGCTCACTGATGACTTTGTACCAGGAGACACTGCCTTGGTTGGTCATGAGTCAGAATATGCTTCATCTGATTGCCAGTATGATGAGCATATTGATTTCTCTTCAAACATTTCTGATTCTGCATTTGTGAGTGTTGATAGTCAGTTTACTAGGTGTAATAATGACAATCTATGCTTCATCATGGATGATCTCAAGGGGATTGCTGATGATGACTTAGAAGAGATGGATATTTTGAGCCAAATGGCCTTGATAAATATCAGATCTCAGAAGTTCTACAAAAGAACTGGAAGAAAGTTCCCAGGACTCTCTGGCAAAACCAAAGTTGGTTTTGACAAGAGTAAGTTGAGGTGTCACAAATGCCATAAGCTTGGACACTTTGCTAGAGAATGTAGATCATCTGGATCTAATTCTTCTGCACCCTTTGTGACTTTCCCTGGCAATAGTCAACAACACAGAGGGCAACATCCTGTCAATTATGGTCATCATTCTCAACCACAATCTCCTGCATATTTTGTTCCTCAGGGTCCAATGCCATATCCTTACCCTTGTTATTACATGCCATAAACCAGTCAGGTTCAAGCACTCATTGCTCAACAACCACATGCTCTTCCTGAGCCTCAACCATCTCAATCTCATCAACCTCCTCAACCTCAACAACACAGCTTCTTCACCCCTGGAGTTGTTGACTGGAGCAGTTTACCAGATGACATGTCTGGTCATGAACAACTGCTCACAGGTGCTGGTCAACATGATGGTGACAGTCCTTTTGGGAATCTGGCACTTATGGCTCTGGAGTCTGCAGATGGATCATCCTCAAATGCCTCTTCATCACAGGTATCACAGGTATCCTCTGAGGCTAAGGCCAAATTATGTTCTGAAACATGCATAACAGCATTTGACTCTATTAGAGAAGCAAATATAGCTTTAATTAATAAGAACATAAAGATAGAAAAGATCATTTCCAAAAGAAAAGCTGAGTTTGAGTCTATGCTTAAAGAGAAAAATGATGAGATTTATAAACTTAAATGCCAAATCACTGATGATAAGGCTAGGGAAGAGGTACTTTTAGAAAAGTACAAAGACCTCAAAGAAACCCTTGCAGTCACCCAAGTAGAGTGTGATCGACGGGTACAATCATGCAAAGGTTTTGAAATGCTTCTCAGTAAGAAAATCGCTTCCAATGTGAAGTTTGGCATTGGTTATAATCACACTGCTCCTCCTACAGATTTTGCTTCAAGAGCAGAAGTGAAATCTGATAGAGAAAGCAATAACCAATCCACCTCATCATGTGATTCACTTTCTGATAGAGCACCATCAGAAGTTGAAGTTAGTATTATTCCCTCGTTGAACCTATCAGCTGATCTTAATGGTTCAAATACTGACACTCACATGATCAAAGAGTTGATCAACTCAGGAGTTATTTCTGAAAGTCCTGAAAGGACTGGAGAGCAAGATTTAACACCTGAAGTTCAAACTCCAACTACTGTCAGCACTAAAGAGAAGAAAACTGTCAGTAGAAAGGGTTTGAAGACTACTAAAGAGGAAGTCAAGAAAGCAAATAGTGCTTCCAAAGTGCTGAAGAACAAGTCTTCAGTAGTTTCATTCTCTTTATTTGATGATCAACATAAGATGAAGAAGAAACCATGTGAAATATGTGTTTTGTACAATCATCTTACAGATGATTGTTGGTACAAAAGAGGATCCAAACTCAAACATAAAGAGGAAATTAAAGAGAAAATGGTTAAAATGAAAACTGAGTTTGAAGCCACATTTGTACCAGCAACATCAAATCCTGTAACCCTTAAGTCCAAAAAGAAATCCAAAAAGGAAGGGGTTAAACAGGTAACAGCTGAGATTGCTCAAAAGAAGAAGGTGCAACATAGGAACTTATCAAACTCCAATGCCAATGTGTCTGAAGAGCTGAAAGCTTTATCACAAAATCAGACTCAGCTGGTTATGATGGTTCAACATCTATTAGGAAGAGTTAACCAATTAGATGTTCCTATGTTGAAACCACAGAAAAGGAGGTCCAAGCCAAAGGATTCCTCTTCTTCACCATCTTCTTCCTCTCAGGCTGTTGTTTCCAACAAACCTGTTAGTTTACCATCTGTTGATAAGAACAGGCCCAAAACCAAAAAGATTTGGGTCTCAAAATCTAACTAATTTGTTGTGCTTTGCAGGGTTCTTCAACATGCCACAGAGGCATCTGGTATGTAGATAGTGGAGGATCCATGCATATGACAGGAAACAGATCACTTCTTAATGACTACTCTCAAGGAAGGAAGGGGTTTGTGTCATTTGGCAATGATGCAAAGGGTTACATCATCGGCAAAGGCTTTGTTTCCAATGGGGAAATAAAGTTTGATGATGTTAACCATGTGGAAAATCTCAAGTACAACCTCTTGAGTGTCAGTCAACTGTGTGACAAAGGCCATGTTGCTCTTTTCACCAGTCAGAACTGTCGGATTTTGTCATTCAAAGTTCTAATTTTGATTGATAAGGTGTTGGATGAATACACTCTCCTGAAGGCCAACAAGACAGGAAGAGTGTATGCCTTAGATCTTTCCAAGAAAATAGATCTCAAAGGCCATCCTTGCCTATTTTCCAAGGCTTCCCCTCAAGAATCTACTCTATGGCATAGAAGGTTGGGTCATGTTAATCTCAAAAACATAAATCATTGATAAACCATGGTTTAGTAAGGGGACTGCCTATGAAGGAGTTCAAATGTGAAGATAACTGCACTGCTTGTTTAAAAGGAAAACAGCACAAAGCTTCATTTCCCTCCATAGAAGAACCTAAGTCCACTGCCTGCTTACAGCTTCTTCACATGGATCTCTTTGGTCCTGTGAGAGTGATGAGTATGGCTAAGAAGAAATATTGTCTGGTAATTATGGATGATTACTCCAGATTTGTATGGACTTTCTTCTTGCATTCAAAGGATGAGGCAGCTCAGAAGATTATCAACTTTGTGTTGTATGTTGAGAAGCAGTAGTCCCTCTCAGTCAAGTGTATTAGAAGTGATAATGGAACATAATCAGAAACAATACACTTGATGAGTTCTACCTCTCAAAGGGAATCAAGAGGCAGTTTAGCATTCCAAGAACTCCTGAACAAAATGGAGTAGTGGAGAGAAAGAACAAGACCCTTATTGAAGCTGCAAGGTCCATGTTGGCTGATTCTGGACTACCAATGACTTTTGGGGCTGAAGCTGTCAATACAGCTTGCTATGTACAGAATAGAGTTCTAGTAAATCAGAGGTTGATGAAGACTCCATATGAAGTTCTTCATCATTTGGCCCCTCTAATTTCATTCTTCAAAGCTTTTGGGTGTCCTTGTTTCATTCTCAACACACGGGATCAACTCCAAAAATTTGATCCTAAGGTGGATGCAGGGTACTTTGTTGGTTATTCATCAACTTGCAAAGCATACAGAGTCTTCAACTGTAAAACAAAGATGGTTGAAGAGACTCTACATGTTAAGTTTAATGAATCTCCAAAGGACAAGATTCCACAAAGCCCTGTGGAGCTATTTGATTTGGACATACTACAATATGTTCCTTATCAAACTCCTGCTGTTGCTCCTGTCAACAGTTTCCCACCTGGTGGTACTGCTGGTGCTGATGATGATGATGATAGCAGTACTCACCTCTTCAGGTTTAGTGACCAACTGCCTGTGTCCTCTAAACCTGATGCTCCTGTAGCTTTAGTAGCTTCATCCACAACAAGTGCTAATGAGATTTCTGCAGCTTCAACTTCATTTGAGTTGCCACCATCTACATGGTTTCAAGAGTCTACATCAACATCTGTTGCTGCTGAAGGTTCTACAAACACTTGCACTGATCTCATTGTTTATCCAGAGCTGAAGAATCACCCAATGTCTTAAATCATTGGTGATATCAATGCTGGAGTTTCAACCAGAAGTCAATTGTCCAATTTCTACTTCTATGCTCTCTTCATCAGTCAGCTAGAGCCAAAGAATTATCATGTTGCACTTAGAGACAATGGCTGGGTTGAAGCAATGCAGCTTGAGCTTCTTCGGTTCAAAAAGCAGCAAGTGTGGGAGCTTGTTCCTCTTCCCCCAGGTAAGTGTGCAATAGGCACTAAATGGGTGTTTACGAATAAAACAGATGAAAATGGGTTTATTGTTAAGAATAAGGCCAGACTGGTTGTTCAGGGGTTTGCACAAGAAGAAGGTATTGATTATGATGAAACATTTGCCCCTGTAGCCAGACTGGAGGCAATTAGATTGTTCTTAGCCTATGCTGCACTCCACAATCTTAAATTTTTTCAAATGGATGTTAAAAGTGCATTTTTATATGGTAAAATAAAAGAAGAAGTTTATGTGTGTCAACCACCAGGTTTTGAGGATAATAAACACCCAGAATGGGTATACAAGCTTGATAAGGCTCTTTATGGGTGAAACAAGCTCCTAGAGCCTGGTATGAGACATTATCTAATTCTTCTGCAAAATAATTTCACTAGAGGCTCCATAGATAAAACTTTATTTATTAAGAAGGTGGATCAGCATAAGCTACTTGTTCAAATTTATGTTGATGATATAATATTTGCATCCTCTGATCCCCAGTTGTGTGATGATTTTACAAAATTGATGCAAAGGAAGTTTGAAATGAGTGCAATGGGAGAATTACAGTTTTTCTAGGCTTGCAAAAAAGCTGATGGAATTTTCATTCATCAGTCTAAATATACAAAAGATCTTTTAAATAAGTTTGATTTACAAAACTGTAAGCCCTGTTCTACTCCCATGTGCAACACCACACAATTGGATATTGATCAGAAAGGTAAAGCTATTGATGAAACGCTTTACAGATGTATGATTGGGTCCTTGATGTATTTAACAGCTTCTAGACCAGATTATGTTTGCTACATGTGTTTGTGCTAGATTTCAGGCTGCACCTAAAGAGTCTCATCTGATTGCAGTCAAGAGGATCTTTAGATATTTGCAAGGTACACAATCTCTAGGTTTATGGTATTCCACTAGGCACTCTTGCAAATTATTTGCTTTCTCTGATAGTGACTATGCAGGGTGTAAGTTGACCAGGAAATCAACTTCTGGTGGATGTCAATTCCTAGGCAACTGTTTGATTTCTTGGCAGAGTAAGAAACAAACATCTGTTGCTACATCCACTGCTGAAGCCGAGTACATTGTTGCTGCAAGTTGTACATCCCAAGTACTCTGGCTTCAGAATCAACTTTTGGATTATGGCATTACAGAGACTAAGACTCCGTTATTAGTGGATAGTGCTTCAGCTCTTTGCATTGTCAAAAATCTAGTCCAGCACTCTAGGACCAAACATATAGAAATTAGACATCATTTTATGAGTTGTTTTGAAAAGGGTCTAATTAATCCTATGTTTGTGCCTAGTGCTGATGAGCTTGCAGACATTTTTACTAAGCCTTTGGATAGTTCCACTTTCCACAACCTGGTGTTAAGGCTTGGTATGATGCAGCTAGAATAAGTGACAACTACTGATGATCTCAGTAATAAGTACTGATGATCATTGGTAACCATGTCACATATAAGTACTGATGAGTTCTTTTACCCTCAGTAGTTTTTATAACTACTGAAGGCTAAATGCCTCACAAGTACTGAAGTACTTTACTTATCTGTTCTAAACTACTAATGTAGTTACAACTACTAAGTAGTTACAACTACTGATGTAGTTACAACTACTGAAATCAGTAAAAAAACAGATAAGTACTGACGTCCTATGAAACATCTGAAAAGCAGATGAAAAGTCTGATGAGTAAGTGTTGAGGACAGTATGAAACAGCTGAAAAGCTAAGAATTGACGAAAACAGCTGATGAGTAATTTCTCTTCAGTTGTTTCTATAACTGCTGTTTCTAAACAACTGAAGCAAGACCACAGTCTTCAGTAGTTTCACAACTACTGACAACTAATACCAAGTCTTCATTTGTTTACAATAACTGATGGAAAAACCACTATCTTCAGTAGTTTCACAACTACTGATGACAAACACCAAGTCCTAAGTTGTTTATATCATATGAAGTCAAAACCACGACCTTCAGTAGTTTCATAACTACTGATGGTTAACACCAAGACTTCAGCTGTTTCAACATCTGATGGTCAAAACCAAGTCTTCAGTTGTTTTATAACAACTGATGACAACACCACCACTGTCAGTCGTTTTAAACCTCTGAAGGTTAATACCACGTCATCAGTAGTTTCAAACAGCTGATGACCACACCAAAACCTTCAGTAGTTTTCTTTCAGCCTTTTCCTCTCCCTACCCTATAAATACCTGTCTTCTTCTTAAACGTTCCATTAGCCGTTCTTCTGACCTTCATACTTTCAAAAATGGCAACCATGAGTCTAAAACCCCGACATAACTACGTCGCCTACCTCACGAAATCGGCCTTCTGGACAAAGTTTGATCACGCCATAGACCTAATGGCTGATTCTCAATATAATACAGCTCTGCTCTTAAACCCGACCATCTACCCAGAGTCACTCAGTCAGTTTTGGTCCAATGCCTACGTTCACACTGATGTGCCTACCGGCCAAATCTCTGTTAGGTCATTGGTTAACCAAAAACAAGTAGAGGTTACACCTGAAAGCATTCGTAGAGTGCTAAATTTACAAGATGTTGCTTGTGTGACTGAGTACCCGAAGGGCACAACTGATATGTCCTTCATCAACAATGGGTACGACGGAAATCTTCGAGCTGCTACCATACTGAAGAAGAACTTCCCTGATGCTGAACGATTAATATTTCATATGGTGAATGTTTGCTTAGCCTCGAAGACATCCTCATGGGATCAAATGTCTTCCCGGTGGCAACAGGTATTATATTCAATTCTAGAACACCAACCTTTAAATTTTTCACAAATTGTGTTTCTAGAAATCAAAGATCTGGCACAGAAACCTGTGCGAAAAAGATGGCTATTATATCCCAGGTTTCTGATGGCCATAATTTTAAATGAATTACAAACTGATGGCCTTGTTGGCCTTGGAGTCCCTGCACCAGCTGTTCTAGCTGAGGTATACTCCAGGCATAACTCCGACCAATCCCTCAAAGAAGCTGCCCGTTTGCTAAAACCCAAGCAAAGGGAACCCACAGCTTCAATTGTCAGATCCAAAGTCCCCACCAAGCCAAAATCCAAACCCAAACAAGCTAATCAGGGAGATGAGTCCCCTGATGATGCTCCTGTACCACCCAAACAGGATAAACCTACTGGTTCAAACCCCCTAGTAGTGTTAACGACTCAACCAGCCACAACCGCACGGGTATCCTCTCAAAAGGATCCTGTTGCAACCATTTCAGGGGAACCCACATTGCTGAGACCTCTCTCACTTGAGGAGGTTATCATTGAAGAGCATCCCTCTCCCCGGATGCAATCCGCTTCTATCCCCTCTCCCCATGCAAATGCCCCTTAAGCCCAACCATTATAATTGCCAATGTGCTGACTCAGCTGCATGCCTCTCCTCCTTCCCTACCACCACCAACAAAGGGGAGAACAACAACAATGAGGAAGAGGATACACATGCTTCTGATAACCCACAGCATCGGGGTTTAAATGTTCTATCTCCTGGTGTGGATATGGAGATCAGAACATCTGGTGAGGCTGCCACCTCTTTTGAATCAGCATATGATCAGACTGAGGTTGGTAACATAACTAAGACCTCACCAGAGGCAACAGCTGATGAAGGACAAAGTCCTGAGGCTGGAAGTCCCCAGTTCCAAGACAAAAGGGCACATGCTACAACGGGTCTACACCCAGTGCATGTACATCCTGCTACAAGCAGGAGGTCAGGTGATTCAGCATCTGCTGATGATGACCTGGGATTTTTCTACGATGTTCTTGCCCTGAACACAATCCTAGAGGAGGAAGTCAGTAGGCTGCAAAAACTACTTGACCAACTCTCTCAAGGAGAAAGACATCTGCCACCACATCAACCCAACAGATGGCACCTTCCTCTGAAGGTCCCTTAAACACACAGCCACTACAAAATTCTCAGCCACCTGCCTCTGTTTCTGGCACCATTTCTCAGGACCAAAACCCCCCTGAGCAAATGGATGCTATCCCTCAATATCCCCTATCTCTCATCACACCGCAGCTAACCGAATTTGTTATTAAAACTGTTGATGAGAGACTTTCTTCTATCTTACAACCCCTGGTGGAGGATGTACTGAGCCAACAACTTTCTGCTACTCAATCCCTTGCAACCAATGCACCCAAAAAGGGGGAGAGTTCAGCAGTGAAAGCTAAAAGAAAGAGGATGGAGAAGGAGAGAGAGAAAGAGAAGGATAAAGAGGTGGAAAAAGAGAAGGATTGTGTGTATGAGGCCGAAAAAGAGAAGGAGAATGTGATTGAGAAGGGAGCTGAAATTGAAAAAGTACATGAAAGTCAAAAAGATTTTCATGTCACATACAAGAAAAAGAAGAGTGCTGAGAAAGAGAAGAACTTGAACGAAATGGTTAAAGAGGCTGATGCTGAACACAGCAAATCAATGGATAATATCATTGATCAGCTGTTTAGGCAAGGTTTCGACACTGAAAAGCTGGATTCTGAAATAAGAAGATTAGAGATCGAAGAGATCCAACAAAGAGGGCCAGCTACAGCACTATGGATAGGGAGAGACTTGAGATCATGATCAGATTTATCAGCAAATACCTTGGGAGATCATTGATCGAAGTAAAATCATGGACCAGGGACAGCATCTTGGCCATAACCTCCAAGATCTGTTCGTCTAAAGCATAGACTAAGGGTTTAGTAGTCGAAGCTTTGAATGAAGCAGGAGCAGGGAGCAGGACTGAGCTAGCCAAACACTTAAAAGCCACACTCACCTCCAAAATGCTAACGCAACCTGTCAACATTCCCTCTCCAAAACAACCACAACCACAACCCACAAAACCAACTCCCTTACCCTCAAAACCAACAGCCGATGATGCACCTAAGCAGAAGAAGAGAAGGGTGTTGAGGTTTGTGGAAGAAGAAGAAAATGATGATGAAGAAGATAGGCTGCCGATCTCAGCTGTTCTGCAGTTGCCTAAGGCCAAAGATCTCTCTCTTGCAATAACTCCTGAGCAACAAAGAGATGCAATCAAAGTGAAATTGGAAGAAGAAGAACAACACAGATTGCACGATGAAGAGTTATTGAGGAGAGTAGATAAAGCATATGCAGCCACTTACTCCATCATCAATATGAAAAAACAAGCTCAGAGGATTTATACTCTTAGACATACTTTTCAGTATGTGAAAGAAAGAGTAAGAATTTGGCCTGATCCTAGGGTGGCTCACAGAATACAAAAGAAAAACATCCCTCAGAGATACAATGGTCAAGTCAAAAAGATTGTAGATGAAGTGATCTCCTTGGCCATTGTAGTTTCACCCTGGGAAATCCTGGAAGATTTCAAAAAGGCCTACACTTCAAACATGCCTCCACAATAGTAAATAAAAATGACACCTAGCACCATCACATTCATTCTCACCAATTTTTTTTCTTGTATCTCTCTCTCTTACTAAATAATCACATTAATTACTAATAATATTATTAAGTTTATTTTTAAATTTAAATATTTTATTATTAAATCAAAAAAGAGTTTTTTCATTAATTTTATTTCTAAATAAACAAAATTTTTAAAAAGAAATTTTTCACAAAATCAAACTTCTAAACATGAAATATTTTAATGTTCAAAATTTTAAAATGTAAAATTTTTATAAATAAAAATAATTAAAATTGGGAGTTCTAATAAGAAAGTTAAAAAATATTTTTTTAAAGCGTTTATGAAAAAAAGATTTTAATCATATTTTATATTAAAATATAAACTTTTAATTAATTTTATTTTATTTTATTTTATATTTTAGTTTATATTTTATTTACTAAATCAGTGTGATACATGTGTTTTTAATAAAGCTAATATCAAGGAAAATACATGGTTGCATTACATTTCTCATCTCAAAATTTTCCTTCTTCTCAATCTTACTTAATAATTACTATAATCACTAATTATACTTTTTAATTTTTTATATAGTAAAAATACATAAATTAAAAATATATTTTTCAATAATATTTTATAAAGAAATAAAAATTTATAAAATAAGAAATTTTTTAAGACATCAAGCTTTGTCAAAAGTACATAATATTTTAAAATTGATGACTTTAGAAATCAAAATATTTATAAATCAATAATAATTAAGACTGAGAGTTATAATAATAATTTTATAAAAGAATTTTTTTGGAAACAGTATGTTTAATTTTTTCAAAACAAAAAAAAGTTTAAAAAATCGATACCATTGTCTTATTACTTATAGTCCTTACTTATATATAATTTCAATCATATTAAATATTGTTTTTTAATTAATAAACTCTTATCTATTTGATATTTTATTGAGTAAATTACACGAACGCCCCTGAGTTTTGCTCAAATTTCACATTTCGTCCATGGGATTGAAAAATTATAGGTTTAATCCTAGGGTTTGAAAAAAATAATACGTTTCGTACCAGGTTCTAACGGCCGTTAGTTAATTCCGTTAACTAATGACCATTTTGCCTGTCTTTTTCCTCATTCAACCCTGTCTCAACAACCACCACTTTATCACCACCACTCCACCATCACCTCCACCACAAGCCACCACCACACACCACCGTTTTTGGAGAACTCGAAGCACAAAACACACCGTCATAGGAGCACAGAACACGCCAGCGATGTCTCCAAGGTTAAGGTTGATTCTAGCGAACAGCCAGCCGAAGGCGTTGGACAACGACAGAGCAGATGGTGGTGTGTGGTGGTAGCTTACGGTGGAGTGGTAATGGTTGATGGGGTTGAATAAGGAAGAAGAATGTCAAAATGGTTATTTTGCAGCCGGTTAACGAAATTAATTAACGGCTATTAGACACAAAGACGAAACATGTTACTATTTTCAAACCTTAGGACCAAACCTGTAATCTTTCAATTCCGGTTAAAAAAGATGAAATTTGAGCAAAACTCAAGGATGATACGTGTAATTTACCCTATTTTATTTATTCAAACCGTGTAATAAACGAGTTACTAGAGCTAGTATATATATACACACACACACACACATATATAAAGCAAAACCTTGGGACGCAAATGTAATTATAAAAAAAATAAAAACACTTAATACAACTTTTTAAGCATTAGGTATAAGTGCTCTATACAATCATTTCTATTTTGCCCTCATTTAATAAACTTTTCTATTTTGCCCTCATTTAATAAACTTTTCAATTTAATACATTATTTTAATTAATTTTTTATTTTTTCCATTTTGTTTTTATATTATTTACTTTATCTTTTTAATCACTTTTTGATTTTATAAACTTATCTAAAATATATTACTTAATTATATTATTTTTTATAAGATATACTTTTATCTATAGGTTTTTAATTTATTATACTTTTTTGGTTTTTAGAAATTACTTTTTCTAATTGTACGAGAACAAATTGGAGACTCAAAATATATTTTTGATGTTATAAAATTTAAACTAGTAATATATTTTATTTCACCGTCGTTTTTTATTACCTTTTTCACTTAATAATTTTCAATTATGTTATATAGTTTGCTTACATTTATATTAGAAACTTATTAGAGACAGTATAATTTTGGTATGTGACTTTTTATACGTACTTGGTTATAATTATTTTAAGTTGAGCTATACTTATAATTAATACATGGAGGATTTAAGTTTTTTAACTGTAAAGTTTTAATAAGCTTAATCGTAAAACCAAAGCAAAGCAAAAACCTTAGTAATTGTTAATTTTAGTTTGGTTCTAATTTTAAGTGGTTTGGTTTTGATGTCATTGATAAAAAATCATTATTTAGAGTTTAAATAAATTCTTAAATAAAAGTGCATTTAATTAAATAAATTTGAATGATTTGTTTATTTAAAAACTCCAAGTAGTTGTTTAGAAACTTTTTAGTATATTTTATTTTAAATTAAAGTTACGATCTATCACACTAAATTTATATTTAAAACAAACCATTTGATTGAATACAAAAACTAAAAATTCATATCATCAAACAATATATTTTTTTCATTCGGTTCGAATAAAACCCTTAAACCAAATAATTTGAAATGACTAAAAAATCTTATACCAAAAAAGTTTAAAATCAAGTTGTCTAATTTCTATTAATTTTATTACAAAGGTAATGAAAAAGTGAACAAATGAAAATGAATTTTTAAAAATAACAATCTATTAATAAAATTTGCATTTATAAAAAAAATAAAACTAAATTATTACTAATATTTATGATGATTTTTTTTTTAAAAAAGTAGCTAAAAATAGATAAGAATAAAGAAAATAAAATTAAAAAACATAAAGAAAGAAAATAAAGTAATAATAACACATTTTGTCATTTTAAGGGTTATGGACAAAGTGATCATTTAAAAAATATAAGTTTTTGAAAATAAAGTGATTAGAAAAGAGAAAAAAGTTAAAGAAAAGTAAAGTAAATAAAGTAAACAAAATAAAAAAAAAGAGAACAAAATAAAAAAACTATTGAAAATTACAGATTTCGTTCTTTAAGGGGTAAGGATAAAATGATTTTTAACCTAAAAAAATTAGAAATGTTAATTTTTGTTAGAAAGAACATAAAACATGATAAGTTTTAAATTAAAGCACATTTAGTGTACTTATCAAAATTTAAGGATAAGATCCATAATTTTAGTCATACTTAAAAGACAAAATTTATAATTTACCCGAACAATAGTGTAATTTGGTGTAATGATAGAGTAGGATTCATTTACCTTTAAAAAAACAAATTGCATCATACTCTACAACACTCTACTACATAGCATTATATATTAACTATTATTAATAAATATAACATATTTAATTATGAGATTTTCATTAAATGTAACTTTAATTAAATGTTAATTTCAATAATGTAAACTATTTTTTTAGCTTTTAACCTTTATAAAATATTTTCTTATAGATTGTTTGAAATTATTTAAAAATAATTTTTGTAATAGTTTGTGGTTCATTTTTTAAGAGACTTAAAATATATCTAAAATCGTTTTTAGTTATTTGTAGATTTTCAATAAGAAATACACTTCTAATACAAACTAGAAAAACATTTTTAAAACATTTAATGATTAAAAGAAAATGGTTATTTGAATGATGAGTTACAAAACTGATTTTAGTTGTGCGAGTCTAATATTTTAGTACTATTACGTCTAGAGATTTTATTTTGTTTTGTTTTTTGTGTTAGATAGACATAGGTTTTTAACATCTAAAACAACTTTTAACAAAAATTATATCTTTTTAAGCCTTTACTTTCTTGTTTAGAACAACATATATATATATATATATATATATATATATATATATATATATATATATATATATATTCTAAAATACAATAAAATTTATATTTATTTTTCTTAGAACATTAGTCTCTTAATAAAAGAAACTAGCCGGATGTTAAATAACAAACAAGTGAAATAGAAATATTGTAAATTAAAGTTACACAAGATTCCAACGATAAATTTATCGCATTTACCTAATTTGAACTAATATTTATCGATGATAAATATACAAATTAAAATTATCTGACTTATACAATTTAAATTCCACACAACAGCCTCTTTTGAGGCAAAAAATAAATTTTTGCTAGTGTCTATGTTAATTTTGATTGATTTAAACTTATATTTCTTTAATTTATATTAGATTTTGTATTTAAATACAAAACTAGTAATGGTAATAATATGGCGTTCAAAAAGGTAATGGTAATATTTATAACCTCTAATAAAACAATAATTTTTTTCACTTGTCACCTTTTTAACTTATGTTTTTGTTACTTGTCATTTTTTAAACATTCACACATTAAATTTTCTTCCAAAAGGATGTTATAATAATTTAAATACTCAAATAAATTTCTCTCTCTTATTAAAAATAAATTTTATAATTTTTATTAATTGCTATGATTCTCTCTCTTATCTATTCTTTTTTATTAAATCAAACTAGTTTTTTTAAAATAGATATTGTGAAGGAAATCAAAAATAACAACTTTTAGTTAAAATCTAAATAACAAAAAACTAAAGCTTTATATAATATAAAATTTTCTAAAACATTAAACATTTTTAAACAAAATATTTTAAAATAGTTTTGTTTTCTAATTATAAACAGGTAAAATATTTTAAAACAGTCTTATTAAAACAAACAGAATAATTTCAAATCATATTTTTTTGAAAAACCATAATTTTATAAAAAACATTTTTATAAAAACTCTTAAACCGAAATTTTAAAAATAAAATTATTTACATAAGCGAGTTAAAAATGGTATAACTATTTTATTTCTTGAACTATTACCTATATATAATTTTAATTATATTTTACATTAAAATTATTATACTATAGCTATTCATGTTTATTTTACATATATATTTTATATTAAAATTTAACCCATTTACTTAATAAGTGTTTAGCCTATCTATCTATTTACAAAAAATAAAATAAGCATTGAACTATTGTAGATCTTATTATACTTACTTTTTCATTTCTTTATATTATTAATAATATTATTAAATACTAATAATACTACTCATATATAATTTAATAAATTAAAAACCTTTTTAAATTAAAAACACACTCTTTAAAAACAAAAATACACAATTTTTTTATAAAATAAAAGTTTGAGAAAAATATATTATTGATTATTTACTTAAATTAGCTATTTATATGTACTTATAATTATATTTTTTATCTTCAAACATGATTTATAATGAATAAATTTTTATTAATAATTATTAATTTTTTATTTGTTTAATTCGTGTATTACACGAGGACTAACTTAGTAAATTGATATATAACAATCAATGTTTTAATTTTTTACATTGAATTAGTTGTCTAGCTTGGGATTTTCAAGTAAAATCATATGCTCCACATTTAACAGCACTATTAAAATATTAAATGCTAATTAATTTTTCTGTTTAACTCATATTTGATTGGTGTGGTTGTTATCAAAACCTTTTTTTAAGAAAAAGGAATTTTACTCTTACATTATATCAAATTGCATCATTGCTTGGGTTTGAACCCAAGATTTTTTTTAAAAGGCAAAGCCTCTATCAAATGAGTTAGCTTTATATTAACATCAAAACCTAATTAATGTAGTAAAATAGAGTGCGATTAAAAAAATAAATAGAATGCAATTAGAAAAGAATATTGTTATTTGCATCATGACCTTATTTTGTAATCATTTGTTATTACCGATCATTGATTAGCTTTTCTACATTTTTAGCATTTATTATCTTGTTATGTGGTCATATTAATTAAATAATAATAATGAATGTCGTTAAAAAAACAATAATAAATACATGTTAAAAAGGTTTTTTAAATTATGTTATTTTAACCATTTTTCAAAGTTTACTTTTTCGGAATAAATTATTATTCCCCTTATTATAATTTTTAACCCATAAAACGTATTTGCAGTTTTATGGTGACAGTCCATAGTTTAAAATTATTTATTTACTGTTTGGAACGACGCTTTTGTTAAACTCTGTTTATTTGTTTTTTTTGCTAATATAGTTATAATCCATGTCTTTACAATAATTAATTTGCACAAGTTAGTTTTAACTCTTAAAAAGTATAATGTATAACTTTTGATCACGTTTGAAGGACACCTGAAATATTTAGTTATGTTAAGATTTAATGTCACTAATTTCATCGATCAATTATATATCTATATAATAGAACAACCTTAGCTACAAGAAAGTTTTAGTATTTTTAATATTGGCTACCATATTTTTATTTTATTACTATACCCATCCATTATGTTTTATTTTTTTAATTTTTGTTATCACCCTTAAAGCATATTTAATATTTTAATTTTCACTAATTTTTGTTTATATAATAACTTTCTTTTCATAAATAAAGAAAAGTAATTCATGTTTGTCTTTAGTTTTCTTTTGTTTGTTAATGTTTTCATAAAAATTTGTTAAAAACGTAGTTGTATTCAAAATCAAGGTTTTTTTTGCATTACGACAAAGTACGAATTTTATGACAAAGTGTCATTTTAGGGTTCTATGACATGGTGACACTCACTTTAACGAGGAGTAGATGTCACTGTTTTACAATCGGCGTAACAACCGTTCTGATATATTTATGTGTCTTTCTTGATACATTAGAGTTTTCCGTTGAAATAACCATCAATACAATGTGATTTTATATTTGATTTTTATATTTGAGATCGTGATGTATTACTCGCGCAACGCGTGTAAGAAAAAACCTAGTTACTTATAATTAAACAATAGAATATATGTGCATATCTTTTGAAATTTTCACTCTATTTTCTATGTTTGATATATCATCAAATAATATAAGTCTAAAACTACAAAAAAATATATAATTTTTTAAGTGATGCATTTAATACCTTAGATATAGTGTTGTAATTAATGTCCCACTTATTCTCTTTGATATCTTTTATCACTTTAAGGGTATTTCAACAACTCTAATTGGTTTATTATGGTCAAACATGTAGTTAAATAAAATTAATGCTTAAAGTAGGGTGTAAATAGAGAATAGAATGGGATGTATTCAGATTTTTTTTATAAAACCTTTTAATATTCTTGTTGATATTCTGACCCCGTCTTTTGCCTATATATCACACGGCAAAACTTTCCACCCATTGAATTTCAAATTTCCATCTTTTGACTCACACCTACAACATATTATATAAATCAACAACATAACACACATAATATTTAGTAGGTGTAACAAATGGACTACACAATCATTTTCATATTACTCTCCATTCTTATAACCTTTTACACCCTCATTACCAAATCTGCCCTCCGGAAATCATCGGTCGCGGCCCGACTACCGCCCCCGCCCGGCCCATACCCGCTTCCCATCATCGGAAGCATCTTCAAACTCGGGGACAAACCACACCACTCACTAGCGGCCCTAAGCAAAACTTACGGGCCGTTGATGTCCCTTAAGCTGGGAACCACCACCATGATCGTTGTTTCGTCTCACGAAGTAGCTCGAGAACTCTTTTCAAACCACGATATGTCTTTCTCGAGTAGGTCGGTCCCGTATGCGGCTACGGCCCACGACCGCCATAAAATCTCCATGGTTTGGTTGCCGATCGGGGATCAATGGCGGCGCCTACGACGAATATCGAAAGAGCACTTGTTCTCCGTACGACAACTGATGCTAGCCAACACCTACGTAAGAAAAAGGTTCATGAGCTTCTTGATTACGTGCATGAATGTTCGGAGAGTGGCAAAACCATAAATATCGGGCAAACCGCGACGACTACAACTCTAAACATACTTTCAAACTTCATATTCTCTATTGATATAGTTCAATATGATTCACTTTCTTCACAAGACTTTAAGGATCTTGTATGGAATTTGATGGAGGTTGGTGGTACACCTAATTTAGCCGATTTCTTCCCCGTTCTTCGCGTGTTTGATCCACAAAGATTGAAGAAACGGGCTGGTTTTTATAGCGCGAAGTTAATGGCGATATTCGAGCGACATATAAGTGCACGAATCGAAGCAAGAACAAGAGGTTTAGCTGATTCTTCATCAAGCAATGATCTCACGGATTTGTTATTGGACATCAGTCGAAATGAGAATTCATCGATTAGCATCGATGACATTCGGAACTTGCTCTTTGTAAGTAATCTTGTTTTGATCTTGATTAGACAATTTGAATCACTACTAGAAAACTGAGTGTTTCATGTGAAATAGGGTCGGAAATACATAGGAAACTATTTTTCTGACACTTTTTTTTTTTTAAAAATTAAGACATATAGTTTTTTGATATAAAAGATTTATAAATTCATTAAATATCTTGTGTGATTGGGGCAGGACTTATTTCTTGCTGGAACTGACACGACATCGAGCACGTTAGAATGGGCAATGGCTGAGCTAATCCACAACCCGGAGAAAATGTCAAAAGCGCGATCCGAGCTCATGGAAACACTAGGAAAGGGAAACAGAAGTGTAGAAGAGTCGGACATCTCCAGACTCCCTTACTTACAAGCTGTTATTAAAGAAACACTTCGTTTACACCCACCGGTTACTTTTCTAGTCCCTCATAAAGCCATAACCGACGTCGAGATCCAAGGCTACAAGGTCGCAAAAGATTCACAGATGTTGTGCAACTTGTGGGTCATGGGGCGAGACCCCAACGTCTGGTCGAACCCACAAGGGTTCGAGCCAGAGAGGTTTCTTGAAACCGAGATCGAGTATAAAGGTCATGATTTTGAGTTGATTCCGTTTGGTGCTGGTAGAAGGATATGTCCGGGATTGCCTCTTGCTCATAGATTGTTGCATGTGATGTTGGGGTCTTTGGTTTACAAGTTTGACTGGAAGATTGAAGGAGGAATGAGTCCACAAGATATGGACATGAGTGATAAGTTTGGGTTTACATTACACAAGAATTTGCCTCTGATGGCAATCCCTGTCAAAGGTTGAAGTAGGTGGTGGTATTTGAATTCACATATCATGAGGTTTAATAAAGTTTTCTATTAATTTATAAAGAAGTTATAATTCGTCATGTAAACAAGACGAGTTGTTTGTAAATTAAATTCAGTAGAGCTTAAAGGAGCTTCAACTAAGCTCATGTCTAGAGAGAAAAAAAATGTTATTTATAAACAAGCTTGAGCTGAGTTTTTTATTATATGTAACCTTGATAGTTTTATATTCTTACTTATATATGAATATAAAGGTATTATTGATTTATATAATATAATATATCATATAATTACATAGCTGTATTATTATTGTTATTATAGTAAAGTATGATAACAGAATTTAAATTTATATATTGCATAAAATTAGATTCACTTATAAAACAAAGTAAGACAGGTTAGAGTTTGAAAATTCTTAGATATTAAATACAAGAATCTTGAAAAAAATTATTTTAAAAAGTTGAGAATCAAGTTTACGCGTAAAGACTAAAGAGTGAGGTTAGGTATAACGTAAGACCTTGACCTAGTGGAGGTCAAGTAACAATTAGTCGTAGCCCATAATGATGACCCAAAAAGGCCATTGTCACTGTACATTTTATTAATAAATACAAGAATATGTATGAAAAAATTAATAAGAAAGGATTAAAACATTAGTGTTATAAGCACTACAATAACTATAACTTTTTTACATATTAAAACAAGGTATTAAACGGCCTAATGTGAGCATGCATATAGGTATACAACTTTTTAAGCTTTGATTAGAAATAGGTGAAGGATCAATGCTTCTAATTGCTCCACCATCGACCGAAGATGATGTGTTTTGTGGTATAAGATATAACGAACTTCTTTGATACTTATTTATTTCTTTGAGCTGTTCAGTTTATGTGTATAAAAAACAATAAAAAATTAATAAATTCTTGCAACCTTTAACTAGGCTTAGCTAAAGGGGCAGTAATACATATCAATAATTGTTCTGATGGTTTTGCTTTAAAAGCTTTCATTGCCTATAAGCCATAACCAGTCAAGAGCAGCGCCCAAAAATATGCCACCCAACAAGAAAAACACCAACATGTTACCTAACGCATTTTGCTCTGGACCCTACAAAACTCAACGTGGTATTAGAAATTTAAACGTAACATGGTATTTTGAAACGAAAATGTGATGTAACTTTACCTTATAACCTTTGGGTGCGGCCATGAGGACGCATACCAATAGGTAACCATTAGTTAATCCCAATATGGAAACAAGCAAAATCATCCATCCTTGATCACCGTATTTTGCAGTGAAATAAAAGGCTGGAACTAGCAAAAATCGCGACATGACTAAGATGAGAAGCGCTTTTCGTGATCCCAACTTGAGGCATGGTATTAGAGGAATATATCGCGATATTAAGTCCCCAATGTTAAATGTAGCAACTAGAACAAGAGGATACCTACAAGAGCATGTTTCAAAAGATATAAAGCCTTAATCATCCTAGAATAATCTCACTTGTTCTCGGGGCGTTGTTATACAACGATGTTAGATTGCAGAATAAGAGAGGGGTTTTACCATGAGCCCAGCTGGTGTTTTCCAGTATTTTCATATAAGAAACCAGGGAATATTGACAATGTCAGAACGAATATCAAGAACAAATCTAATGCGTAATCGAAGTTCTGATATAGAAGTTCTTTGTTGCTCAGCCTGTCTAGATTACTAGAATCACCATCAACCTGAAAGATGTTAGAGTTAATTTGTTAATCTAAAACTATAAACTAATGAAGTTCTAGTTGTTTATGGAAACATTAGGATGCACACAAGTTTTTCAGTCAGGTCTGTTTGAATTCCTGCGGCTGAAAGATCTGATGAAACCGTTTTTGAGCCTTCGAGGGCTGCTTTCCTACGGTAGTGCTTGACAATTGGTAGCTTAGTGAACACGAACGCATAGAGAAAGATGCATAAAAACACAAAAAGTGTGGATATTAAGAGGAATAACACTGCAAAACACCATAACAAGCTTTAGAGTTAACTCATGTTAATTAGATAGATTAATTCAAATAGATTTATGTCATGAGGAAGTTTACATGCTCCTTGACGTAGACCTTCGTCACTGCTACTGAAAACAGCTTCCGTGAGTAGTCTTAAACCGGAAGTTAGAGCTCCTGATGCAGCCAAGCCAGCTAGGAAGGCCTAGAACAAAGAGTTGTATATATGTTTAACATATGATGATAGATGTGAGGACTTTAAAAGAACATGAAATCTAGAAGACAAACAAGACTACAAATTGTATGTATTACTTGAATAAACTCCGGGCACATGAGAGCCAAATCTCCAAGCATCCCACCTTGAATGAGGGCGTCTGCTGCCCCGAAAGCAGCAACAATAAGACATATACCAACATAAGATCCAATGCTACCCTTCCCAGATGTAACTAAATCTAGCTGCGCACAATATATAGAGAAAATGATCGTTTTGATCATGTTCATACGCGCTATAGAAGGTATGCAATTTGTATACACATTTTTTTCTTCATGGAAGATCAACTTGTGATAGTTATGATACATACTAAAAGGAGGGCCAGGGTCCCAATGAAGAACATGGTGTATCCAAGAATGTTACGCTTCCTAGTATCGATCTTTGATTCGTTATATGCAAGAAAGGCCATCGTTCCAAAGGCAAAAGGTTGATAGACAAGGGTAAGTACCCTAGAAGGATGGTAGTCCTTGCAAAATTGAAGAAAAAAATCAACTTTTGTCAAGTGAAGCATATTGAAATTAAAAATAAAAAGTCAACATGTAAGAAGATGTGGAAATTTTGACTTCGATCGTCTTGAAAACTCACTGGGAATACATCATAGTAGTAATCTTCAATGGAAGCAAGACTATTCCAAGAGACGAGGGATCCAAGTCCAAGAATCCAACATATTATGATCGCACTATACTTTCCCTGTGCACATATAATTCTGTTAGATGCTGCAAAATACACGCTGGTCGCTTTCTTTATGAACCGTTGGAGACAATAGACACAGGCAGAACCAAATAGGGTCAAAGAGATCCGTTAACCAGAATTCGTTAGTGAGATACCTCAAGCCTAATAGGAGTTTGACTTGAATCATCAACAGCCATTGCAGATTTTCAAAGATCTTGATTGGTCTTTAGGATCAAGTCCTAAAGTGGAAAGGATGAATGATTAATAAATTATGTTGGTTAAATATAGACAAAATGGGATGTGTGGGTATATCAGCAAGAATATGGATTTGAATGAAAGCTAAATAGAATAGTTGTATGTCCAATTTGTTATAAAATTTGATTAAGTTATATATAATTCTGTATTATTTATGATATTTATTTAACTACCGCTATGATTATATTGTTCACCAATGTAGCACAGCTTTCCACCTAATATTTCCTTACAGTTTTCATGTCAAATACTCTACTTTAACCATCGATATCTCATTCACGTTGGCTCTATTTGAACACCTTTTCACTCATTGCGAAACTATATTTAGACACATCTTTATATCGAAATGATTTTTTTCAACTCTTGAAGTTAAATCCCAGTTACTTTAAATCCCAGAAGGCATGGTTATTGACTTTTATAAGAATTAAGAATGGAAGATCAACATACGAAAATTTCATAAATGACTTAATTTTGAAGTAAGAATCAACTAAAAGATTCAGTTTTTGAAGCTTATCCTAATCTGAAAGAAACTTTCTGCAATAATTTAAGAACGTACCCCTCTTCAAATTCAACTCATATGAATTGTTAATTTGTTATGAAAAGTTTCAAGCTGTTGGTACCTATTAACTTCAAATATCTACTCAATTTTCTAAAACAAAAGTCAAAGAGGTTACAGAAACATCATGGCTATCTAAAAGTTCTGTAAACAAAATGATTAAAAATAAATAATGCATAAATATTGGCCCATGGCAGTAAAAGGAACTTACATATACGTGTAGGAGACCAGTGTATCTGCTGCAAAATTTTAAGCTACAAACATATGATGAAATGCAAGTATACAAGGAATTTGATGTATGTCTTGAAGGGTATTAGGTGTAATGCACATGCTAGGGCCTTTTCCCTTATTTGTAAGCGACTTATCACAATTTAAAATTAAGCAACAAGTTGTTTATATTTAATTGTTTATGGAAATAATCCAATCAAAAGTTTCCTTTTGAGTGCAATTCAAGTCAATAGTGAGAAAAATATATAGATTTAGAAGTATGTTATAGGGTGTGTGCGTTAATTGTTAGAAAAAAGAAAGTAACAATAAGTTTCATATGTGAGGGGTATTTGCGTTATTTATAGACGCATAAAACGGTACGGTTTGTTGACTATTTAATTGCATAATATAAAAATGGTATAATCGCACATGGTTGTGTGATCAAAACGTATTCTAGTCATGGACATAGAAAGACAGTATAATGGTTTAACTACACAATGTAGAATGATACTACTACATAGTATAAAATAGTATAACCAAACTATTCATCAAACACTGCATTAAAGTTTTTCGCAAAAATGTTGATTTTCTAAGTATAGCAAAATCATACTCATATAAATATAGACAATACTAGATTTTATGGTGTAATTTTTAAAAATATGTAGCATAAAATTTTGTTTATGTGTAAATGGACTGACGAAGATTGAAAATTGGAAAAGAGCTAATGATTGTAGGTTGTTCTAAAAGCGCCCCTTCGGCCCCTTTTATTCTCCTCCTACCATCGCAACCATTGATTTCCTTTAATCAACTATGTGTTTTAGACACAATCCATTTTGTATTTGATTCTATCTCTATATACGTATTACATTTTTCTCGTCCTTTCAACTTATGTGCTTTTATATATATTTGTTAATCATTCTCCATAACTACAAAGGAGAAAGGTAGAAAAATGTGGATGGTATATTTATTCATCGTTCTTCATCGTTACCGCCATTGTTGCCATCGCTATCACTGTTGGATTGGTACACATCAACACCCTTCGTGCACCTCCTTTGACGCCACTACCCAACCATCAACGCCACCTTTGCAATCGTATTTGTGACCTTGTCATTCCTGCTCCAATCATTTGTAGACTGGGACTAGTGATGACAACCAGTAAGTTATAGTAAGAGCGGAGATTCTAATTTATTTAATAATGTTTTGCTACCCTAATATATTACAAATTTAAGTATGCATTTTAATTTCTAGAAACTTCAAATTCAGTTTATTTGATAAATTCCAATTTTTACAGAAAGTTCAGCAAATCTAATACACCCTTAGTATTTTGAGAATCACTAGTCATGACAAGGTTAGTGATGAAAATTAAGCATGTCGACTATTTTTTTAATGTATTTTAAGATATGATTAAGACCGTAAGCAATTTTTAATATCAATAAATTGCAATATATAACATCACACGATTTTCTGTATCTTGTGAATTTTGACTTTTAGGACCGTACTACATAAGACTATTATAGGGAACCTAGAAGGGATAATATTTTTTATTTGTAAGGTTATTCAATTATGTCACTTTTTTTTTTTGACACTCTAAACACAGTTAGACTAGTTGAAACTAAATCCGCTAAAACCAACCCAATCAATCATATATAATGGTTCAACTTTGGAGTGGTATACGCTTAAAATTCTTAAGTGTGCTAGCAACTTAGAAGAAGTTGTTTGTCATTAAAAGATTATTTCCGAATTGTTCAGTGTTAGGATCTGTTTGATTAACTTATAAGACATCTTTAATTGTTAAGCTTTAGAAGCATGCTCATGATTTAGAAATTATCTCTAATTTAGTGGGAGTTTTTTTGCCTCAGCATAAGGTTGGGACAAACTCTTTAATCAAACCTTAGAATTTTAGACAAGAATTTAAGATACTTTATAAATTCTCAAAATACTCAAACTACGACAATACAATCTACATTTGTTGTTTCATAGGAGACTTATCAATTAATTACTATTTCCTTAGCCACAAGGAACAAATTTGTTTTAAGGAACCATGTCCAACTGGCCCTTGGTATATTTGCTTTTACTCATAACTCATTCTTCAGATGTCAATTGATATTACAAAGTTATAATGTTTCATATCAAATTTGTTTTTCATGCTTGTTTTATTTTGTTATAAAATTGTAAACATTATCCCTACATCGTGTAACCTTATTTCCTTCTTTACATATTTATACTCAAGAATTACAAATTTACTATCAAAATAAATACAAAATATGAGTAAAATAATTACATTTAAACTATAAAAATTTATGTTTATTTATCTTTTATCTTTTAAATTATGGCATAACATATCAAATTACTTTAATTATGAGATAGATGTTTGTAGGTGGAATTACAAGGTTTTGATATTATTCCTCATTACAAGTATCAAACTAAACACTTAGCCTAATATATATGTTCCATCTTATGACATTAGCCCCAAATTCTCATCTTAAAGAGTAAATTTTGCAACCACAATATTCTGTTATCATAATCTTTAATTAAGATAAATAATAAAAAACTTATAATCATCGCTTAAACTACAAGATTCAAAATAAACCCACATCCAGATACCCTTTGACATAACACGAGAAGTGCATAATACATGTATCATTTTAAAGTGTGTTATACAGTATCGGTTTCATAAGATATTATTGGTTCTGAAATAAAACGTTACCATACATATTTACGTTTGTATATTATAAATAAATACACAAAGTCCATTCATTTTTATATTCTCTACCGCTAGTCTCAATCCTATTCCCCCGATATCGCAATATTTCGAAACTGCATTTTCAGTTAAATGGTTGAGCTATATATGAATGCCACGTGTCCTTCATCTCCCATGCATATGCATGCATTAACATGCATCATCACAATAACACAACCTATATGCATAATCAACCCTCATCCTGATCATAATTCATCATCAAATATTCATTCAATTCACCATGGCTTTGTTTGCTACGGTTTGTATACCATTAATTAACACGCGTATATAAACATACATACATGTATATGTAATGCACACATACGTATGCTATCCTCACGAACGGCATGAGGATAGCATATATTTATTTTATTTTTAATTCGAATGAATGATAGAATGTTGATATGCAGAGGTACTGCTGGCGATCGATTTCTAGGTGCAGTCAACACGCCTCTATTTCTTCAACCAGCGCCAAATATGGCGCCAACACAAATGCAAGTGGGGCGAATAAGCTCAAGTCACAAGCCGACATGTTCCCAATATACATCTTGCTTGGGTTTACAGGGGGAGCGGTGTTTCTGGCGGTCAGGAGCGTGTCACAACAGCTGTTTCACCACCCGGGCGTGCAGGTCAACAAGACCAACCGAAGCATGATGCCAGAGGTCGACACTCCAGACTCGGCCCTGGCTTCTGGAGACAAGTTCATCAGCAGATCGGTCCTCAGGAAAGTGGCTCACATTCAAAAACGTGATGATGCGGTCCCCATGGATCACGCCCCTGAAGTCTCTTCAACCCACCGGTAGTGTGTAGTTTCTTTGTCATCTATCCATGTATTCTTTGGAATTCCGTATGTATGTTTGTTGATACACTTGCAGGGCTAGCGACTCTACGAACCTGAAAACGGTGGGAGTGGAACCTAGAGCTAATCGCGGTTGATCTTCTATCCGATTTCTGCATCAGATGCTCATTCAAGGCAAATCTCCTAAAATAAGACTTATGTTGCTATGTACCAACTCTTCTATGTGTTGCCCTTCTTTGAATATATTTTCATAAATATTGCTACAATTAGTTTTGATGTATATATAAGATCAACGGTCCAGATCACTTTTTATGTTCTTCTACAGAAAAAAGAAAACACTTTTATTTGATCCGAGTTCTACATGATTTTGCTGAGCCCATATTGAAATGTAATCTTTAGGATATTAACTTGAAATGTTAGACGTCATGGGTGATCAAAGTAATACTTTGAAACGAAAGGTAATACTACGTACATCAGATCGTGAAACGATCGGGCTGCTCCTCGAAACCTGTGGAAAGCATGACTGTAATCAAACACGGGTATATAAAAAGAAATGAATAGAACTAGATCAACAAAATAACATATGTATATAACTTGGTATGTTTTCATCAGAGCTTACGTCGATGGGATAACTCTTACCTTAATGGTGAGAATACGGTTATATCACTTTCAATACTTGATACAATTTACAACGAGACGTGCATTTATAATGGTGAGAATACGGCCAACAACTTGTTCCCCGAATTTGCATAACCAGCTGAAGAACCGGGGCTAAACTTTCTTACAAGTCGATGGGATAACTCTTACCTTAATCCGTTAATGTTTATCCTTCTTTATACAAAGCATACAAATCATTTGTCTGTTCGATTAGAGATTGAGCTTTCATAAGAACAACTTTAGCCATTTTCTGGGTTGTGTAGTAGCTCGACCATTGGCCATTCCAAGGGGTGTGTTGTAGCAGTTGTCCGCCAAATAAGTTCTAGATAACATATTGCAAAATTATTATCTTAATATTCGATAGTCAGCAAAAAGATACAAGCTTTATAATATTCTAAGGACAAAATGAATGAATAAATTTCAGAGTAGTATAAGTTCGATTGATTACAGTATACTAAATAGTATGCAAATCGTTATATATTCATTCTGTATTTAACCATCCTAGATTCCTAGACCTGGAGAATGTTATTATGCTGTTATGCATGGCCACATGGGATATCTATCCTCTAATACATTTACTTGCAAGCTCATGGCTACTAATATGCTATCGATCATCATATTCTAATCAAACGCATACTATTTAACAGGTGCTAGTAAATATATACCTTAAAAAAGGTTTCATTGCTCATACCACGGCATCCTGATTGATAAGTGACCTAAAGACACAAGTTTTTTATTAGAAATAAAGTCCAAACATATCAGCACCACCTCAAGTAGTATTTTACCTCATACCCCTAACTTAGCTCCACAGTGTTAGCCAGCAAAATCATTTGGTGCTTTTTTAACCAATGATGTTATAGCAAGGGAAACCTGTATATGCAAAAGCATATAAAACTATAAATCAGAAAATCCTAGTATAAATAAAAAAAACTATTCACAGAGTTGGTGACCATACCTACATCAATTGTGAATTACTGTCATTGAGCTGAAAGTACGTTGTCTTCGGTGCAATTTTGCTCCCTGAACTTAACTCGTATGACGGCAGAGTCTGATATCTAATAATCCCCAAAGCAGCAACCAATGTTTGACAGATACTTTCACAAAGCAGCTTCTATCATTTCTCTATTCTTATCAACATGATTGATCAGACAAGAATATGTGACAACTGAAGGATCAAAACCTTCTTGCACCATTTTCTTTTTCAGTTTTAGTGCCTCACGAGTATTTCCGGTCTTAATTAACCCATCTATCAAAGTATTGTAAGTGGTGACATTAGGAGCAACCCCTTTTAAACTAAGCTTATGAAAGAGTCTCACCGCCCTATCAAGATTCCCTGATTTACATAAACCGTTTATCAACGCATTATATGTGGTAATATCAGGAACAATACCCTTTTCCAACATCTCATCACGCAATTTAAAAGCTTCATCAACTTCACCAGTAGATGATAAAGCATGAATGAGGGTACCATAAGTGAAATTATCAGGAATAAACCCTTTATGTAATAATGAAGAGATAAATTTTTTTGCATCATCAATTTTTCCTAGTTTGCATAGCCCTGCAATAGCTACATTGTACACAACATTATTGGGAAAACGATCACCTTCCAAAAATCCATCAACAATATCAGAAAACTTTTCGACTTTTGATTTTCCCATGTCAAATTCAAAGATTTTCCAAAACTTTCATCTCCGGGTAAAAGATCAAAATCCATTATCTTATATAGCATCATGTTTGCTTCATGATTCATACCAAACCTATATAGTGCACTGACTATTGTGCTACATATGACAACATTAGGAGCTAAACCTTTTTCTTTCATTTCAAAATACATAGTAAAGGCATTATCCAGCATCCCTTCTTTGCACCAACCAGAAATAAGCGCACCATAGGTTACTACATTAGGGATTATTACCCTGTTTTGCATCTCCTTAAGTAGTTCTGTAACTTTGATCAAGTTTTTCGATCTAAAATATCCAGTTATAAGTGAGTTGTACATTTCAACAGACAAAGGGATGGCTTTTTGTTCCATAGTATCCTTAATTTCAAGAGCCATTTTCATGTTCCCAGCTCTACAATAACCATCAGCAAGGGTATTATATGTGATTTTATCTGGTGGACAACCAAGTTCATTCATCTTATTAAAAACCTGCTCTGCTTCAGCCATTTTTCCAATCTTGCATAATCCATTAAGCATTGTATTAAACCCAATAACAGGTTTGATGAATCCCCTAGCTAGAAACTGCTTCCACAGTATTAAAGCGCGTTTAACATCACCAACTCTAAAGAACCCATCAAGCAAAATACCATACCCAACTTCATTAGGCATTAGACCCCTTTTCATCATGACATGCCAAAGTCTCAAAGCTTTGCCAATGTCATTGGTTAGGCAAAAACCTTTCAGCAGAGTATTATACGTTACAATAGTTATGCCTATGCCATCACGGACCATTTTTTCACAAAGCTCAAAAGCCTTAGTTGATTTTCTTCCTTACAATATCCATCCACCAACGTGTTGAAACTGTAAGCATCCGGCCTTAACTTCCATTTACTCATACTTGCTACCACTCTTGCAGCTTCATCAACTTGGCCAAGTTTACAATAACCATTAATAATCGAATTGCAGATAAATATATTCACCTTCAATTTTGCTTTCAACATCTCATCTTGAATCCGGAAAGCACAATCCATCTTTCCTATTCGACAATACCCATCTATCAAAACACCATAAGCTTGCTCATCTAAAACTAACGACGGATTCTCTTCTTTCATATCTCTAAGCGCCTTCTCAGCTTCATCCACTTTTCCCTGTTTGCAGTACCCCTTAACAAACAACGAATACGTAACCACATTCGTCAACACACCTCTATCCTTCATCAATTCCAACACTCCTTTAGCACTTCTCAGATCACCAATACCAACATACCCATCAATCAAACTATTGTAAGTCACCACATTCGGCTCCACACCGATATTCTCCTCAGCATCTTTCAAAAACTCCACACCTCTCCCAACTTTCCCATCCTTACAATAAGCATTCACAACAATACTACAAGTACATACATCAGGCACAACCCCAATCTTGATCATCTGATCATACACCACAGAAACAGACCAAAACTCGCGCTTTCTAACCAAACTGCTCAACAACCATTACAAGACTGCACGCTAGGCACCCTCCCAAGCTTAGACATTTCATCGAACACATGGAGTGCATTCTTGATCAACCCCTTTTCAGCATACAACTTCAAGATTATATCAAACACCGTAGGAGAAAACCCAAATTCACGATAAACCCTGACTAATTCAGCAAAAACAGACAACCCCAGATGATCATCTTTCTCAATAAGCCCAATTAACACCCTCAATTGCTCTCTTGTTTCATCGAACATACGAGCCCTCGACAGTATGTGGACTAACTTACAGTATGACTTGAAATTAGGTCTAAATTTGTTCTGCTTTGAGGCTAACTGGAAGAAGTGTAAACACGCATTTGGGTTTAATTTCAAATTTGTTAATACTTGGTTTAAGAGGTCGTCTGAAAAGTCGAAATGAAGGGTGTTTATGGCGTCAAAGCGACGGAGCACGAGCATACGGCATATGACGTCGACCAATTCGGGTCGGGTCAAGTCGGATACGTCCCGGAGGTGCTTCGAATGGTGGGTTGAGAATCGATGGTGGAAGAGACAACATATGCGAGCGACTGGAGTGGTGTGGTGAGTGTATCTGAACATTGGGTTTGTTGTCTGCGATGAAAAAACCAAACTCAACATCCATTTACTTTTATGTGTATATGAACATTGGACTTGTTACCAAGCCCGAACCTATCGACCGAACAAGAACCAAAATAGCTATAAATGATTTGAAACCGAGGATCGGATCATATATACGTAGAATGGTTAGGTCGGGTTGGGTCAGTCCGATCTTAGTTTATTGGGTCGACTCAAATTATGATCTCCTCTAGTAAAGAAGGAAACATAGTTTAAAATAATTATTAAAGAAAAACAAAACTATAAATTAGCTTAAAGGTTATATGTTTGTACTTTAATGATTTGTATACATTATCCATAACTATGTTATGAATGAAATTTAAATCGAAAAGTAAATAAAAATAAACAAATCACAAGATACATTTGAAATATATAAAACATCATGGGCTGCCCTGAGGAGGGGGGAAGAGGGCGATCGCCCAGGGCCCAATATTCTTACGAGCCCGGAATTTTAACAAATTTTTTATATTATATGTATGTATATATTTTTTAAAAACTATAAGCTGTTAAAAACTCAATAGTAATTTAATTATGTTGACCTATTGAAATTTAAATTTCATTACATTTTAATTAGTTTAGTACACTACTAGTTATTTAATCTAAACTCATTTTAAAAAATTTAAGAGTGCCTCATGATTCACTTTAGTATGTAAATTGATTATTTTGCCATAATGTGTTTGTATATTATTAAAACAATTATTGGCGTATCATAGATTTTTCACAAACGAATTATTGATTTTATATTATGAGGGTCTGTTTTCTTCTAATCGATTAGGACTTAAAATTTTTCGAAGACTCTCTGGACCGACCCTGTAAAACATCATATTTTAAAAGTTACAAAGAAAACGAAATAAAAAGCTATGAGCAGTACACATAACTTGGTTGCTCCGAAGAAAGTGAAAAAACAAATCAAAAAGTGGACATATGATAACTTTGTAAGTTGTAAATAGTTATATATGTAGTATTGAAAATAGTAATGTTATGATAACATCAACATCATCTTTAAGATACACTATACAAATAAATTTGTTTTAATATTTGTTATGTTGGTTTTCTTAACGACATTTGTTGGTTTTTTTATAGGTTCATAAAAACATTCGTCTCTTACGTTTTATCAATTGGTATCATATATATGATCCCATCATGATTTGTTAACCGTTGATCTTGACCAAATATATGCTCTTGAATATCTACCGGCCAACTTAGAAGTTAAAGAGAAAAAATTCAAACCTATTTCATGAATATAAAACTGTTTAAGATTAGAGCCGACTTAAACGGACAAAAAAATTTCTATATTTTTGTTCAAAAATCAAGTATATGAACATAAACATATTTTTGTCAAAATAGTTTATGAATGATTTGCGCTACTTTTTTAAAATTAAACTTTAAACATTTGATTTGTTCACTCGGAATTGTTATTTGAAAACCAAATTATGGTATAATTTCTTTTTTTTTCTGTAAAAGACAAGAATCTATTAAAAAACTAACAATGAGCTACAATAGAACATTTAGTACAAGACTACTAAGACAAAAACACAATCAACAAGTATGAAAATAAAAAGCATAATCACATAATCACAAGAAGAAGAACAATCTAGAGTTTTTCTTTTACCAGGTTTTTTATCCATAAGAAATTATTGACCCAACCAAGAGTAATATGGTTTAATAATCATTTAATTTTAAGTGCATTGACCCAACATGGTAGCAGAGTTGGACCTTTTGGTCCATGGAGTGCTCGAAATAATGACAACCCATTTAAAACCATCATTAAGGATGGAATGACAAGTCACCACTCACCACAAAAACTTTATGATTCCATTTGGTGCTTGGGCTAAACAAAATTGTCGGTCATTTATAATTCATTTTCGTTATAATATAAATAATAAAAATATGTTTTTTTTCTAAAAAAACTAACTAATAAAACTCAGCTACCCACACATCATACACCGACGAACACATACAGCGTCGGGTAACCCAGACCCAACAACCATCAATTCTGGAGGCACCCGTCACCCAAAAACTCATTGCGATAAAACACGGTTCACCAACAGTATTTTGCAGCTAGCAGGACTCAAACTTACAACCTCCTCTTTAGAAAGTCATGAGGCTACCACTCGTGGTTAAGAATAAATATATGAAATATATTATTAGTTTATTTATTAAGATACTTCATTTGATTATTTGTAAAGATACCTTTTGCAACTATGTCAAGCTTTGATCACACATATTGATATTTAGCACATGAAGCGATAATTTGTGTAAACAATGTGCACCGACACTCGATTAAGAAACCCAATAGATGTTTTAGGCGTGTACTTTGTTTATACAAAGCAAGTGAGATTCGTATAACCTACTTGCAACCTAATCAATCCCATATGAATCCAAATATCCTTACAACCATACAAAGAAGATAGGGTTGTAAATAAATAAACATTCAGCAAACTATTCATGAACCATTTGGCAAAAAGTTCGTTTATGTTTGTTCATTCAATAAATGAACGAACGTGAACGAGGAATCTTGTTCGATTAATTAATCGTGAATGTTCAAAAATATGTTTGTTAACAAAAACAAAGTATGGGTGCTCATCTTTTTTGGATTGCATCTAGCGATAAAATGAGCGAACACAGGGGTTGTTGGGGGTGGTGATCACGGATGGTTGTATCTGGGTGTTCATTTGTGGGAGCAGATTTAGGGGTCGGGTCAATGGGTTAGTTCCATCAAAAGAAAGTTTTTAAGGGTGGATCTGATGGTTATGTGCAAGTGTTGGTGGCGGCATGGGGTAGGGTTGGTGGCGGCATGGGGTAGGGTCGGAGGCTTTTGAGTCGGGTTTCGTTAAAGCATTAATGAGAGCTTGTGTTTACTCAAAATGAGCGGCTAATTGGGTCGTGATCACATATAGCTTAGAGGCTTATATACACATGGTGTTTGAGTTGGTGTTCAGGTTTGTCAACCGTGGAAACAAGGGGGTTTTCATTTGTTAGGGATTCACGTCTAGAAGGCATCATGTAAGTCAATGAAAACAACAATTGGTACCGTTCGATTAGAAAAGAATCAAATCTAAAGCAAATGAATAAGAAAAAAAAGGACAATCTTTCTGATAATTAATTAAATACAAAGTAAGTACAACTTACAAATAAGTGTAAATGACTAGAAGTTCTATCAATTTGCTCTAATTGGATCGATAATCAATTCACAAAGACAGACTCAATAATCATCATGATCAAACTATGATTTAATACAAATCAAAACAACTGAACAAACATAAGTAAACAAACGTTTCCATTCACATTCATTTAAATAGCTTGTATACTAAAGAATTACAATGAACATTATGAACATAGATGTTCATTTATTACAAAAATGCATCCAAAATCCTTTTTAGTACTAAAACATGCAAAGTTCTCAGTAAAATATAAAAGTTTTTGCATTCTAAGCAGTTCTCGTAGTTTTTGCATAGCAGTATCTGCTTCAAAAGTTCTCACATAATCCATCTTGACCCAAAAGTTCTCGCATAATCCACCTTGACCCAAAAGTTCTCGCATAATCCACCTTGACCTAAAAGTTTTCACAAACTTCTGAAGTTTACGAACATAGATAAGTTTTTGCAAAATATAACTATCTTTTATTTCCCAAACTTGTAGTTGTGAACCTTACAATAAGTCCTTAATCTAATATGCTAAAAGGATGGAAGCACAACTTTTAGATCTGAATTCAAGCTATTTTACGAAAAAAAATCCATGCAACTAACTCATTGGATAGGTTCTCCCTCCAAATACCAAGCAGGTCTTCTTGTGTTTCTGACTGGTTGGGATGAAACAGGTCTTGTGCTACCGAGTCGTATCATCTTTACTAATAGCAATTATCTTGTAAATATAGTAAATTGCATAATCATAGGAAAGTTTGTTGTGCAAATTTGTAATTATATATTGACCGATTGATTAATGAGAATTCATTCAGTGAAATTATCCTTTCCTATATGGTATCAAGAGACTCTGGGTCTCCACCGATCCTTCCTCTTCTTCAACCTGACCACCCCCTACACCACCACCACCACCACCTTCCCCCCTCACCCCTCTTCCTTCCCTTGCTGCTATCCTTCTTCACTTTTTTTATTCCGTTTCTGTTATCCTACCATGGACACCAAGATCCATCCCGCTATGGCGGTCACCAACATCAAAAACATGATTTCTTTCATCCTTGAAGATGAATCATCACACTACTCTACTTGGAAAGCCCTCTTTGAGGTACTCTGTCATGCCTATCAGGTATACGAACATCTACAGCCCCGCCCCGTCGCTGCTGCTCCTTCCGGCTCATCGTCTGATGCTGACAAAGCCAACGCCATCGCCGCCAAGGCTGAGGCCGATACTCTCTGGGCACGCCTTGACACCTTGGTATTGTAGTGGATTTATGGTTCCATATCCACACCCCTTCTTCATATTATTTTGGTTCCAGGTCAGACCGCTCATGAAGCATGGCTTGCTATTGCAAACCACTTCAATGACAACCAAAGTGCGCGTCAGATCCATATTCAACAACAATTCTCTAATATAAATCTTGAAGCTTTTCCAAATATGGCCGTGTATTGTTAACAGGTCAAGAATCTTGCAGATCAATTGAAGAATGTCGGGGCACCGGTTGACAATCAATGTCTTGTTACTCAACTCCTTGCGGGTCTTACTGAGGTATACGAGAGTATCTCCACGGTTTTGCAAAACCAGGATCCTCTACCACCCTTCAATGAATGCTGATCTCGTCTCACCATGGCCGAAACAACGAAGAAAACCATCTCGGCACAGGCTGTCGGTACATCCGCCACCGCACTAGCAGCCACCATTGCCTATCACCCTACGGCATCTGCTGCCGAGTCTGCCTCCTATCGTGATAGAGGCCGTGGTAGATACCGGGGGCGGGGTCGTGGTGTCTCTAACCGTGGCGGACGCTCCTACAACAGCCAATCTCCATATCTTTATATCATCCTTCCCAACTCCTAGGCCGCTAGTCAATGGAGTTCCCTTATGCAAGCTAATTAGCCCTCTTGGTCTTCACAAACTGCCACAACCGCCATGTCCGTACCTGTCTACTCCTCGGCCTAACAATAACTCCGCAGGCATTCTTAGAGCAGCCCCCGATCAAGCTTACACAACTACTCTATCCCCTACGGACATCCACAGGCTCTTTACGTTTTGTCCCTCAACCAACAGGACCCTCATGGATTCATGGACACCGTGCTTCTGGCCATATGAAAATTCCTCAAGGTAACGACTCCCCGTCTTCTTTAAATACTTGCACTAACAAATATATTATAGTTGGCAATGGTATGACCATTCTTGTGATTGGTCAAGGCAACCTAACCCTACCACCACTTTTCCCGCCCTTTAAATTAAACAATGTCCTTTATGCCCCAAACCTTGTAAAAAATCTCATATCTTTCCGAAAACTTACTACTGATAATTTATTTTCCATTGAATTTGACCCCTTCGGTTTTACTGTGAAGGATCTCAAGACCAAGGCACACCTCCTACGATGCAATACCTCGGGAGATCTATACCCATTGACAACACCGCTTCCTTCCAAACCAACCTCTATTGCTTTTGTGGCTACCACTCAAGAACGTTGGCATCAACGACTTGGGCACCCGAGTTTCTCCATTTTGCATTCTTTACTGTAGAGATATATGAAGAGGCTGAAGCAACCAAACCCCAAAGACTTTCTGCATGCATGCTGCATAAGTATTGAAGAAGAATGCTTCGGAAGTTTCACACAAGCAACAAAAATATTCTAAGTGTGAAATCTTCCGAAGCCAAGACCAATATCTTTTGAAGCCAAAGATGAAGTCTTCCAAAGCTTTAGAGACAAAGTCTTCCAAAGCTCAACTCTTGAAGACAGATTTCTTTCGAATACTTTTAACAACATGCTTTATCTGATGTACTTTTCCATAAAGCTAGACCCCTTTCCGCTGCAACTCTGTAAAGTCACCAACTTATATGAGTTGGTGAGAAGGTCCATGCTTTTGGTAATTGTACATTGAGGTCTTAAGTCTGTAAACTTTCTACTTCATGTACTTTATCTTTTTTGTAATAGATAAGGATGTGAGCTATGGCATGTCATAGTCACAAGTCAAAAGGCAATCTGCCTTTTGACTGTACAATTGATTTTGTTTTGTGTTTAGTCAACTGTATCCAGCTGGCTTTTATAGTATGGCCAGCTATAGGATGTAGTACAAGTATCTCATGTTCTTGTAACTTTATTTTTATGCTTTGTAACACTTGTAATAGAACATTGAGAAAGCAATATACTGCAACCTTGAAAACCATATCTTTGTGTATCTTGCTCTTGTGTTCTGTCTCTTAATTACTTGTGTTCTTAGTGTCTTTACTTGTGGTTAATCCAGTTCACTATTTGATTAAGTTTAGTTACTATCCTCTTTGTGTTGTTGTGTTGTAATTGACCACCCTTTAACGGTCCTGCATTTGGTATCAGAGCATTCCAGGCTCTTGATATAAGATCTCACCATCTTAAGATCCCTCACACACACACAAATTCTCAACTTATCAAATGGCAGCCATTTTCAAAACTAATATGGAAACTAGAACCATGAACAAGTCCCCACTGATCACTCTTGATGACTTTGACACTCGGTACCTGAGAATAGAAGGTTTCATCAGGTCTCTAGACTCAAGAATGTAGGAGTCTGTTGAGAATCGACCTTACAAACCAAGCACCCCTTCTACTACTGGTGGTGGTATGATCCCTAAGGCTGTGGCAAACTACTCTGATAAAGACAAGAAGAGAGTAGAGATTGATAGAAAATCCATGATAGCCTTTCAGACCGCTCTTCCAAACTCTGTATACAGAGGTTTCAAGAAATGCAAAACAGCTAAGCAGTTGTGGGATGCATTGAAACTTATGTATGAGGGTTCCTCTAAAGCTAAGGAGAATAAGAAGGATCTCCTGAAGCAGCAGTTTGAAAACTTCACCTTCAAAGCAGGTGAAACCATGACTCAGCAATACTTCAGGTATGTTGAGATTATGGATACCCTTGTGGATGGAGGAATTGCTCTTGAGAACAGAGACATTGTAAGGAAGTTCATGTCCTCACTTCCTAGGCAATGGATACACTACTGTGTGGTGATCAAGAGGACTGAGAACATCAAAACTCTCACTCTAACAAAGTTATATGGGATTCTCAGTGGCTACCAGATGGAGATGAACATGCAAGGTTCATCTGGCAACTCCAACAATCAAATGGGTTCATCCTTCTTGTGGTTGAAAGGGATAGCATAAAACCCCAATATCATCTCATATGCTACCCTGAAAACTCATCAAAGGGTCCTTTCATCACCTTCCTAGAGACACCAAGGAGAACTACACTCAAGGAAGGCCATTCAAAGAGACAAGTTCTTATCAAGCCTTTGTGTCTTCTGATGAAAGTTGTGGCAGCTTTCTTTTCACCCTTGAAGACCTGGACTATATCCATCCAGATGATCTGGAGTACATGGAGATAGTCCAGCAAATGGCTCTTCTCACTCACAGAGCCAAGAAGTTCTACAAGCAGACTAGAAAGAAGTTCCCCAGCAATGCAACCAGTGGAAAGTTTGGGCTGGACAAAGGCAAAGTCAAGTGTTGCAACTGTAACTTGATCGACCACTTTGCCAGGGAGTGTAAGGCACCTAGAACAAATGGTGGCCAAGCACAGTCTAGACCAAACTACACTGATAAAGCCACCCAAAATGAGAAGCCAAAGCAACAAGCTGCAGTTGCTGTTGAAGAATGAGGCTTTGAATAGAGCTTTCAGGTGGAAGATGCTTCTCCAAACCAAGCACTGATGGCAGATCATGATAAAGCCAAGGTATTGGAACATCTCTGTACCTCTGAATGCATTGCTAAAGTTAATAGATACAGGTCCTACAACTTGGAAATAAGATCTGATCTTGAGTCCTTAAACATTTTAAAAGCTGATTTTAGAAAGTCTGAAAATGATTATAAACTGAAGATAGAGGACTTAGAGAAAACTATTTTATTTCTAAAACATGAGCATACAAACTTTAGGACTCAGATCAAGGATCTCATAACTAAGCTTTTTGAGTGCCAGGCTGAGCTTGTGATCAGCAATGCCAGGGCAGACAAGTGCGTTCTTGAAGAATAGACATCAAGAACATGATATCCTCATCCCTGCACAACAAGTGTGGTATCAAAACAAGCAGGGATTAAGATCAAATGAGATAGCTCCTTCATACACAATCTTGTCTGTAAGATCACCTAGGTGTGGAACTTATAAAGATAAGCTTCCTCTCATAGATCCTTTGAGTGAAGAGGATGAAGAAGTGATAGTGAAGAATTCCCCTGAGAAGAGTGAAGAGGAGGATTCTAAGAAGGGCCACTATCCTTCTGAGGAGAAGAAGAAGACTGTGATGACCAAGTCAATGAGGAATAACTTGATCAGAAAGAGCAAAAGAAAAGCAAGGAAGGCTCAAGAGATCAAGGCTACTTTTGACTCCAGCAAAAACAAGTTTTTATCTCTGTAGGGTTTGAAGTGGTAAAGACTGAAGACATCTACCTCAACTCTTCTTTTGAGAGTTCTGGTTCATGTTCAAATCATCTCAGTACCAAAAAGAAAACTGATCTGCTGTGTACCACTGCTACATAGCCTGGACCATCAAACTCCAAGAACAGTCCTCAACCCAAAAGGACTGTCTCAGCATCTAAAAAGATAAGGGTGGAGAAAGGATGTGACAAAAGTCGGTCTTGTTCCTAGCAGAAGGCTCTTGGGAAGAAGAAAATGGAGTGTGTTATGTGTGAAAGTACTACTCATCTTGCTAAGGATTGTCCATACAATCCTAAGGGTAATCTTCACATGACCAAACCAAAGACTTCCAAGAGTTCTAAGAAGATTCAAGCTTCGGAAGGAAAATCTGTTTCCTTCGAAAGCTCCAAAACCAAGAAGAAGGCAAGTGGAAAATTGCCTTTGGAAGAAAAGTTGGTCTCGGAAGGAAGGAATACTTCCGAAGCACTGAGGTCTGCTGCAGCATCTGCAGAATCTTCTGAAGGTCCAGTCATCAAAACTTCCGAAGTATCATGTAAGGCCCCGTTCCCAGGACGCATACAGTTGGATTCTCATAGCACATAAAAGATATAATTGCATTTAACTTTCATAATCGATGGACGGGGGAATTGCGTGAATGACGATAAAACGTTGCAGCGGAAACATTAAACAACATTACATTTCATCATAAAACTTTTACAACAGGATAAATCGTTGCCCAATCACAAAATATTTGTTTCATTACATTACAAAAGCTTTAAACAAGGGATGCCATCCAAAATACGCTGAGTAGCCACCCTGTGCCATCCTCAGCAACATACCTGCCAACTGGAAACACATCAAAGTCAGGGTTGCTGAGTGAGTTCTAGTTTTATAATAAAACATACTTTTCTTTCGTTAAAACCGTTCTTTTACTTTCTTTCAAAATCATACTACACTTTACATTCGTTCGTGATCATACATCATACGTACACATAGATAATATCGTTATTATCTTCATCATTATGTTTATTAACTTTCGCTCATTCAACATACTTCATTATCTTTCACTTTTCTCTCTAGATCCGGTCAGACTTTACCCTCTTCGTGGCACTCAGCCACGATTACTGAGGTCGAATGACAAGGGTCTGTATCGTACATTATTATGATAATTCATTAACGTTCATTTCATACGTTCTTTCTTTCCATCATTATCTTTCTCATTCATCCACTCACGTCATACTCCCGACTCATGTCTGAAGATGGATACTATGTCGGGGTCTATACACAAACCCCCGACTCATGTCCTAAGACTGACACAGTATCGGAGTACGCGACAAGGACCTCTATCGAGTCTGTTGCGACACAGAGTCGCTCACCTCGTAGGCAATCTTAACGATTGCACGCTATCCAAGTCTGTTGCAACAACAGAGTTGCTCACCTCATAAATATGCTTGGCTTTATGCTACACCCCCGAAGTTATGCGTAACTCTGGTAACCATCATATATTTCACCCCCGACATTATGGGTAACTATAGCACACTACACCCTCGACAACATGGGTACTACACCCCATCGAAACGGGTACATCACCCCCATCAACATGGGTACTACACCCCTATCGAAATAGGTACATCATCCCCATCAACATGGGTACTACACCCCCATCGAAATGGGTACATCACTCCCATCAAGATGGGTACTACACCCTCATCGAAATGGGTACATCACCCCCATCAACATGGGTACTACACCGAAGGTCAGCCACAATGACCGGAACCCTTGCGTGCACACTTTAGTATTAGCTGATCCTCACGCGGTTGATCTTAAGGCATTTAGAGCCGTGCACTTCACTACACTTCGCTTGCAAGCCTCTCACGTTCTCATTCATTCATTAATGCATGCATTCATTCATTACGTTCCTCTTTTCATTATCTTCCACTTTACGTTACATAATACTTCATTACATTCATTAACGTTCAACGCAAAGCCAAGGGAAGACATACATACATAATAAGGAACATACACATAATCATAAACATACACCATCACCATACATGCATCATCATACATACATAACACACATTTGACATACAATGCATCACACGCACTGCCAGGCATACATCACACATAACATCATACATATCATCGTCGCCAACTCATCATCATACATCGTCTTGCATCATCCATGCCCATCTCATCATCTACAACCCCGAGGGTCCTAGTCTAAGTCCGCACTTTCCGAAAGTCGAACAATACTACAGTCATTCGGGCGTATGGACACCCTTCAATCGCTTGGCCTCTATGCGACTGGCCCTCCATTCGGGCAACTAGCCCTCCATTCGGGCAACTAGCCCTCCATTCGGGCAACTGGCCCTTCATTCGGGTGACTGGACCTTCATTCGAGTGACTTGACCTTCACTCTGGTGACTGGACCTTCATTCGGGTGACTGGACCTTCATTCGGGTGACTGGACCTTCATTCTGGTGATTGGACCTTCATTATCCCTCCAGTCGGCCGAATGGCCTTCATTCTCCCTCCAGTCGCCGAATGCCCTTCATTCTCCCTCCAGTCGGCCGAATGGCCTTCATTCTCCCTCCAGTCGGCCGAATGGCCTTCATTCTCCCTCCAGTCGGCCGAATGGCCTTCATTCTCCCTCCAGTCGGCCGAATGGCCTTCATTCTCCCTCCAGTAGGCCGAATGGCCTTCATTCTCCCTCCAGTCAGTCGAATGGCCTTCATTCTCCCTCCAGTCGGTCGCTTAGCCTTAGCTGATGCAGAATGCAATTTATCCCGACTGCAGCTGAGGGTTTTCGGCCTCCAAACTCATCTAAACCCATTTTAAGCCCAAATCGGCCATCCTAAACCTTAGGGATGCATACCCCGACCTCATTCAAGCATACCCAAGCCCGAAATAAAGTCCCAAACGAATCATACACATACACAAATGCATAAAAACGGGTTTACACCCAAAAACTCGAAAAAGGGTTTTCAGATGCGTTCCAACCCCAAAATCATTCAAAATCATGTAAGAGAGGGATCCTAGAACTCACCTTAATGATCTCGTCGAGTAGAGCTTCGATTTGACATGCTACACGTCGATTTTGGTCGCTCAAACCAACCCGAACCAACACTTTTTCTCTTTTCCTCCTTCTCTTCTCCTCTCCTCTCTTCTTGGCTAAAAAATGGTAAGAATATGGTGTCTCCCCCTTTTTATACTCCCATTCATCGAAGTTTCTCTCGTTGGCGAGTTGGTCCCTCGACTTTGGACTTTATTTCTTTTTCTTCTTTCGTCGGCTTCAAAGAAAATTTCCGGGCATTACATATCAAAAGCTTCCGAAGTGTTGAAGGTCAAGTCCAAGCTTCCAAAGGTGGTGTGGAAGTCTAAGAAAGACCAAGTGACTGAAAATCTGCATCAACAACAGCTCAAGATCCTCAAGGCACTACAATAGGATATATTACTGTTGCATTACCTTCTGTTTCTCTTAGTGAGTCCAAGACAAGTAAGGCTTGGGTTTCCAAATGTAACTAATCATTTTCTTTGTGCAGGGGCAACTCAAGACAAACAAAAATGTATGGATCATTGATAGTGGTTGTTCCAGGCGTATGACAAGCAATAGGTCTCTACTCCAGAACTTTGAAAGGATTGATGGAGGGCCAGTTTCTTCTGGAGGAGATGAAGGTGGTTACATTTCTAGAAGGGGCAAGGTCACAAACGGTAAGCTCAGCATTGAAAAGGTAAACTTTATCAAGGATGTAGATACATGTGTCCCTAGTTTCTGAACTTAATGTAATGTCTTTATTGTCTTACTCATATGTAATTGAACGGGTACTTAATGAAATACAATGTGTGGTTGTGCTTATAATGTTTATTATTTCATTGGTTAGTAGGTTAACGCTTATTGAACTAATTATATAGGTTTGGGTTGTTTGAACAAATCTAAGTCAATTAATGATTGTGAAACATATTCAAACTTAATTATATGAAGTTCTCATGCGATTGGCCCATGCTAATGGACCATACGCATGAACAACTTCATGCTAATGAACCAGTCGTATGAATGAACCAGGAGACTGGATCAGTCTCATGATTGTAACATGAGATTGGCTCAGTCGCACGACTGAACACTCAGTCATGCAAATGGATCAACCGCATGACTCAATCGCACGACTGAACCATGTTAATGGTCCAGTCGCACGATTGAGAAACCCTAACCTATAAATACCACTTAAATCGTGGAAAAACATGACACATTGAATATTTCAATACCTACACGTACCCTAGCCGTCCAGAGACCTCTAGCAACCTGTTCCAACTTCATAGATCGCAGTAGATCGATTGCTAATCGTTCTTAACGTTTAGATTCAATCCTTAATTGATTCATTGTGCGTTCTCACTAATTGGATCGCCAATCAATAGGATTCCACACTATTTGATTCGGTACACGCGTAAATCAGTTAGTATTCGCCCAGTACACGATCCTAACAAAGAAGCTTGGGTACAATCTTCTGAGTGTATCCCAATTTTATGATCAGAGTCATAACATACTCTTTACTGAGCATGAGTGCATTGTTCTCAAGCTCGGGGTGGTCATTTCTCTTGAGCATATTCTACTTAGAGCCCCCAGGAAAGGGAACATGTCCAAGATGGATCTTCAAGAAACATTTCCCTCTGGAGAAGTTTCATGCTTTCTGTCTAAAGCTAGAAGTGATGAGTCTTTCCTATGGCATAAAAGAATGTGCCATGTAAACTTTAAGAACATGAATAAACTGATTAATAATGATTTGGTAACTGGAATGCCAAAGAAAGAGTTTACAAGTGATGACCATTATGTTGCATGCCTGAAAGGGAAGCAACATAAGGTATCTCACAAGCCTAAGGAAAGAAACTCTATCACTACACCCCTACACTTGCTACATATGGATCTCTTTGGCCCCATCAATGTAATGAGTCTAGGAATGACCTCTTATTGTTTGGTGATCACAGATGACTTTACAAGATTCACTTGGGTCTTCTTCCTTAGAACTAAGGATGAGACTACTGAGATTCTGAAGAATTTCATCTTCAAGATTGAGTATCAATCTAATCACAAGGTCAAAATCATAAGATGTGATCAGGGAACTAAATTCAAGAATCAAATTCTTGATCATTTTATGATGAAAAGGGTATTACAAGACAATACCATGCTCCCAGGACTCCTCAGCAAAATGGTGTTGCTGAGAGGAGAAACAAGACACTGATTGAAGCTGCAAGAACCATGTTGTCTGACTCTAAGCTGCCCATCACCTTTTGGGCAGAGGCAGTCAACACTGTCTGCTATGTGCAAAATAAAGTTTTAGTGGTTAAGACTCATGGCAAGAATCCTTATGAACTTTGGCACAAAAGGAAACATTTCATTGGTTTTCTCAGGTCATTTGGTTGTCCTTGCACCATCTTGAATACCAAAGATCAAATCGCCAAATTTGCTGAGAAATCAGATGATGGACACTATATTGGATACTCTTCCCAAGCTAAGGCTTACAGAGTATACAATCTCAGAATTAGAATTGTTGAGGAGTTAGCCAATGTGACTTTCAATGAACACACACCCTATGTGGCTGGTTCTAGTCCTGATTGGTTGTTTAATCTTGATTTAATTACCAACTGTTTTAACAAATCTTGTGAGATTGTTTCAGGATCTACAGAAAAATTAAATACAGGTGATCTTGATCCAAGATTTGAGCTGAGAAGACCTTCTAGTAACACATCTTCAGCTCTATTTGAACTACTTCTGCAAATGAGGCTTCTATCAACACCATAATGACAAACTCAGCTGATACATCTGGTATGCCTTCAAATTCCAGCTCAGAGGCTCCACAACTAGATAAAGATACTACAAATGCAGACGATAATGATGGTAGTGATGATAATGATCAAGACTTTCTTGATGCTGATAATCACTCCATAGATGACAACATCAATGATGCTACACACTCATTGGATCAAGTTTCTCTTGATAAGTGTGCTGATGTTATAGGAGAAACATCTATGCCAGATCTAAATTTCTCTAATTTAGATCTTTCTCAGCAACTTTCGGTGATCCCTCAGCTAAGGATCCACAAGTCTCACCCCACCACAAACATCATTGGAGATGTTGTCATAGGGGTAAGAACAAGAGGACAAACCCATGAAGCAAATATTTATCTTCACTCTTGTTTCTTTTCCCAGATAGAGCCAAAGAAAGTTGATGAGGCTCTAAAGGATAGAAGTTGGGTTGAAGCTATGCAAGAGGAGCTACTTCAATTCAAAAGACAAAAAGTTTGGAACCTTTTTCCTCTTCCTTCTGGAAGATTACCATTGGAACCAAATGGGTGTTTAGGAACAAGAAGGATGATAGAGGCATTATCATCAAGAACAAAGCTAGACTAGTTGTTCAAGGATACACACAAGAAGAAGGGATTGACTACACTGATGTCTTTGCTCCTGTAACAAGACTGGAAGCTGTTAGGATATTCCTGGCATTTGCTAGATCCAAGAACTTCAAGGTCTATCAACTTGATGTGAAGTGTGCTTTTCTGTATGGAGTGATTGATGAAGAGGTGTATGTCAGACAACCACATGGTTTTGTAGATCTTGATCATCCTGATTATGTGTGCAAGCTTGACAAAGCTCTTTATGGGCTGCATCAGGCACCCAGGAAGTGTTATGAGACTCTCTCTCTCAGTATCTTTGCAAACATGGATACAGGAGAGGTACTATAGATGGAACTCTCTTCATCAAAGGACAGGAAAGGACATATTGCTAGTTCAAGTATATGTAGATGACATCATCTTTGGTTTAACTAATACAAGGCTCTACAAAGACTTTGAGAAGCTGATGAAGGATAGATTTAAAATGAGTGCCATGGGGGAACTCAATTTCTTTCTGGGAATTCAAGTGAAGAAAGTTGAAGATGGCATCTTTATTAGTCAGTCAAAGTATGTTCAAGACATACTCAAGAGGTTCAATATGACTGATTGAAGATTGTTAAGACACCTATAGCTAGAAACCACTCCCTTGGACTTGATCTTGAGGGGGAGTGTGTAGATGAACACTTATACAGGGCTATGATTGGGTCTCTTATGTATCCTACAGTTAGCAGGCATGATATTATGTTTGCCACTTGCATCTGTGCAAGATATCAAGCCAACCCTAAGATGTCTCACCTTATCACTATCAAAAGGATTCTAAGGTACCTTAAAGGTGCTTCAAAACACTTGGTCTATGATATCCTAAGAATCCTGAATTCAATCTGTATGCTTATACAGATAGTGATTATAGTGGTTGCAACATGACTGCAAAGTCTACATCTGAGGGATGTCAGTTTCTTGGTGGAAGGATTGTCTCATGGCAATGCAAGAAACAATCCTGTGTCTCTGCATCAACTGCTGAAGCTGAATACATTACTGCTGCAAGCTACTGTGCTTAAGTGCTTTGGATTCAAATCAATGCTAGACTATGGTTAAACTTCAATAAGACTCCCATTCAGATAGACAACAATAGTGCTATCTCAATCATAGAGAATCCTATGCATCACTCAAGGACCAAACACATCAACATCAGGTATCATTTAATAAGAGATAACTATGAAAAGGGATTAATTAAACTGGTCAAAGTTCACACAGATGAACAATATGCTGATCTATTTACAAAGGCTTTTGATGAACAGAGTTTAAATATCTAAAATCAGCTATTGGGATGATCAACTTTGAGTAGGTTTTTATTAAAACTAATTCTTATTATTTCTTAAAAAAATATGTGTGTCCTAAGTTGTCTACTTCATCATGAAACCTTCATAAGCTCTTGTTTTCTTTGGATAAAACTTTTTGAAGACTTTCCTTAGAATTATGATAATTTTGATCCTTTGGAAGTTATGTTTTTAACTTCGAAAGAAACTTATGCCTTTAAAACAACTAACTGCCCAAGTATTTACCTTCGGAAGAAAATTTTGAAATATCTTCTGAAGCTTAAAGTCTTCTTTGGCACTTATATGTTTTCAAGGACAATCTTCTTCCGAAGCAAATTAACTCTCGAAAGTTTTGTTCCTTTGAACAAAACTCTCAAGTCTTGATTTTCTTCCGAAGTCTAAATTCTCAGAATCCTTAGGAATTCTTCCGAAGTCATTTTAGCTTCGGAAGCTTTTTCATTAAAACTTCCGAAGATAATTTACCTTCGGAAGCTTTTTGATTTCCAAAAAAACTACTTTTTGAGCAAAAGTAAACTACTTTTTCATAGGTGGGACCGACATTCGCATTTCAAAGTTTATCCTCTTTCATTAACTTTATCTTAAATTCTTTTCATATATAAGCCCAATGGTTTCCCCCTCTTTCGATCATTTGCTTTTTTCCTGCAAACCTAAAACCTCAAATTTCTCTCTGAAATCACTTTCTTTTATCTTTCTTCATCCTTAAGCTCTCTCAAAATAGCTAACCCTCATCACAAAAATGACCCGAACTTTACCATCCAGTTACACAAGCAACATAACCAGATTGCCTTGTTAAGCTCTGAGAAAGATCCTCATTTCTCAGAGGTTTGCCGTTTCTTAACTCTATCTAGCTACTTCACCTACTTAACCATTGATCCTCCTCTTTATGAGGATCAACTGCTGGATTTCGGGAAGACCTGCCAAGAGGTCGTAATGGATAGGGAGAAGGCACTGTTTGCCACAGTGCAGGGGAGAACAGTCTTCATCACTCCGGTCGTCATCAACATGCATCTTCAGCTGGATGATGAAGAAGGTGAGGTAATCTTTCCTAAAGAAGTTGTTAACCAGTCCTTCGCGCAGATGGGCTATGAGGGAGATTACTCTGTCAAGATCTTCAGGAAAAGGAAGGTCTCATCCCAATGGAAATTCTTGCTCCATGTGGTTATCCACAACTTATCAAACAAGCATAGTGGATGGGACCAAATTCCTGAGGATCTCTCCTTCATTGTCCATGGGATGGTTCAGGGGGTGAAGTTCAGGTATTCTCAGTTTGTTTATACTAATCTGCTTGCAAACTTGGACTCCTTAGAGTATTACATGTTCCCTAGATATGTTCAGTACATTCTTAACTGTGAACTAGGCTCACAGTTAAGGGGAACAGGTAATATTCTTAAACTGGGACAGATGAAGCCCGACATCTTTAAAATTTTGAGAAAGCCCACTGTTGGCTCCTCTGGGTAGAAACAGCCCTTGTTCCAAAAATGTTAGAGCTCATTGCTCAAGGTGACAACCTAGCAACACCAGCTAGTGTTGAACCCACACCTTCTACTTCCTAACCACCTCAACAGCCACAAATCACCCTCACCTACCAAAGAAATTCCAAACGAACCCCTATTCAGACTATTCAGTCTGTGAAGGCCCCTATACGCTCACCCACACAGGAAGAAGTGGACACTAGAGCTCCCACTTCTCCTGAGGAGTAGACCACTCTTTCTTTTCAAGGATCAATGCTGAGGTTCCTCATTCTCATCCTAATGAGCTTATAAGCCCAAATGCCTTAAGCCATCACTCTAAGTCTCAACACTCAAGTGATCAACCTTCAGAGGACAGTTACCATCCCCAGCCTTTGGACTTAACCAACCTATCCCCAACCTTGACTTCTACACTGATGAAGATCTAGGTTTCAGTGAGTACCATGATTCTCTTTTCTTTTCTCCTAATTAAAGAGAGATGAGTGCTTCTGAGGCTCCTATTTCTAGCCCACATCAATCACCTACTACTGAGGTGGACACTCCTAGACCTGTTCAGGATGTCCATATGGAAGAGGCTCTCACTTTTGAAAGTGATTACATCATTAAGACCTCAACCATGGCAACTTTGCCCACTGACATCTCAACTGAGGTTACCAGTGAGCAGAGGAAATCCAACAGCCAAGAACCTAAAGTTGGTGGTGAGAGAGAGGACTCTGGTCCAATCATCTCATTCCCCTAATGATTCTTCTGATGAAAATAAGGGGAATTTAAGACTAAAGGTGCAAAAACTGTCTCAAACATGCACCTATTTTGTCTCCAAGGTCAGTCACCTTGAATCTCAAGTGACTACCTTGCAAAACAGGGTCAGTGATCAGCAACTTGAGATTTCTTATCTTAAGGACCAACTAGCTAGAAGACCTTTAAGAGGAGCTCAACCAGGAACACAAGAACCTATGGATGTGATTGACCTAACTCCTAGCTCACCTATGCAAGTGGGTGATGCTACCAAAAAGGGGGAGAAAGTCATTACAATCACAGAACCTGGGAGTTATTCAGAGAGAATGGACATTGAGGACTCACCATCCTCACTTGCAATTATGCACACTCAGCAACTTCCTCAAGTTCATATTGATATGGACTACATAGACTCCTTCATACAGAGTCTGTTTGAGGAAGGGATACCAAGGGCAATGTCATCTCCACCATCTTCAAATCACATTATTAGGTGGAGGTATGACAACAACAGAAGAGCCCTAATCATCATTAGAGTTCAAGGGCAGCAAGAGATCTTCAACTTTCAAACCTTGAACTTCTATGAAGGTCTGGATTTAGTCAACATGCCACTTGTCAATCCAAGCCAATCAAGACAAGCTAACAAGTTGGCTCAAAGAATCCAAGACCGGACCACTACAGAGTTCAGCTTTAAAAGAAGACTAAGGCAATCAGGCAATGTCATCGGTCAACTGGATGTTGAGGTAGACCCTAAGATTAGTTTCATAGGGAAAACCTTGACTGAAGGCCAAGTGACAGAACCTGAGAGCCCTGTCTCATCACCAACAACTGCTACAGAGATCAATACCCCATATGCTGGTGAAGGTGTTTCTCAACCTCTCTCTAGCTAGAGCTTGGAAGCTACACCAAGCAATGAAGGCCAAAGCTCTCTCCACCCTAAGTCATAAAGGTCTGTGAGTGACAAAGGGAAAAGAAAAATGACTTCTGAGGAGATTGAGGAGGAGAAGAAAGAGAGGAAAAGGAAGCTAAGGGGAGAAAGTTCCTCTTCTAAGTCTGCAAGACTCATGGAGTCTGCTATCAGGGTTGTCCCCAGACTAGATACGTAGAATGATGAGTTAAGGGCAGTCAGGATAAACTACATGCAGACAAGGAACTATGACATAGACAATGTCATTTCTCTCCCCTTGGAGGAACTAAATGAACTGGTTGACATGGAAAGGTCAAAGGAGAAGAAAGAGGTAGAAGATGTAGAGCTACTGGTTCAAATCAAAGAAGACAGAAGAAAGAAAAGATTGTACAAGCATGTGCCTACTCTCTCCCCAGTTCAAGAAAGTCCTGCACGGAGGATGTGGTTCAACAAAAACCTCAGGTAGACAAATAAGAAGAAAGGATCAAGATGATCAACTACCTGAGTGCCACAGGCCTCTATCAGGCAGATGAACTTCCCTTATCCTATGACTATGTTGAGTTTGAGTTTTTAAAACACTTGAAATTGAGATAGTCAAGGAAAGAAAGACAACCAAAAGGAAGCTAAGGGAAGAAGCTGCTAAGTCAAGAGCCATCATCCAGAAAAACATAAAGAAATCTACAGACAGACAGAGGATGATGAGCTTCTTGAAGCTATATGGATTCTCCGGAAGGAGACTTGGTCCCATGTCTCTATCCACTATGGATGAGCATATCAGGGTGATCAAGCAGAAGATAAAGAGTGGAGAGCTGGTTGACTTACATTCCCCTCCAAGTCAAGCTTCACCTGAAGTGGAGGTTAAGGTTGAACAACCAGAGACAAGACAACCTGGACCTCTTGCTGAATCTCAGCAAGCTTCACCTTCTGATCCACAGCAGGGTCAACCTCCCTCTCATTATGAACCTGTGAGAGTGGAAGACCCAACTGAGAAAGACAATAAAGATCAATCAGGTGCTGCAGGCCAGTCTTCTCAGTTAAAAGTGATAAAGAGAAGAAAAGGATGGCTTCAAAGCCAAAGCCAAAAAAGAAGAAGACTGCATCCTTTTCTAAACCTTAGGATGAGTCAAAACATTATGAGGATGTGCAGCCAGAGGATGCTCCATAATGTCCCATTCCAATAGTTCCTCTAGCATCAGAAAGACCCATCATGTCCTGGACATACACTACAAACCCATAAAGGTGGCATGTCATTAGATATCATGGCATTGAGAATGTCTACACATGGCAAGACATGTTCAATCTGCCTCTACATGATCTCTTTGACATGAGAAGACACTTTGATAGTCTGAAGGATCCTGATCATCTTATGAAGAAAGGGCTGGTTATTATCCTGATGAGGACTGTCGATATTGAAGTCTTAAAGTGCTTTGGTAGCATCAGCCTAGGGGGAGTTTGTAGAGGTTATATGAAGTGGCTGAAGCAACCAAACACCCAAAGTCTTTCTGCATGCATGATGCACAAGTACTAAAGAAGAATGCTTTGGAAGTTTCACACAAGCAACAGAAATATTCTAAGTGTGAAATCTTCCGAAGCCAAGACCAATATCTTCCGTAGCCAAAGATGAAGTCTTCTGAAGCTTCAGAGACAAAGTATTCTGAAGCTCAACTCTTGAAGACAGATTTCTTCCGAAGACTTTTAACAACATGCTTTATCTGATGTACTTTTCCATAAAGCTGGACCCCTTTCCGCTGCAACTCTGTAAAGTCACCAACTTACATGAGTTGGTGAAAAGGTCCATGCTTTTGGTAACTGTACATTGAGGTCTTGAGTCTGTAAACTTTCTACTTCATGTGTCACACCCCCGCTAAGAGCGGAAACACGGGGATGCGACGAGACGGGGATCGTCATAACACATGGTGAGCGATAGAGATGCAATAATAATAATGATGACAAGCGTGTCATGACGACACCCGACAACAAGGGGACTTGTGTCGTGTTTAGTCAGTATTCACGACAACATAGCCATAAGCATAAACATGATACATAGATGATAACATTGTATGCAATTCCCACAACCCGGGAACAAGTTACAAAGTATAATGTTGTTTGAAACAGATACATCGATTGTTTTCAAAATGACAAGTTTAGCCCGAAAATGCATCCTAGGGTCTCCACTAAGGCAGCACACCTAGAACCTCAGCTAGCATGATCACCTGAAAAGATATGCTTAAAATGGTCAACAAAATTGTTGGTGAGCTCGCAGGTTTAAAGTAAATAAGTAACTGATGCTGTATAAAGTTGTTGCAGAATACCGTGCATACAGTTATAAGTAAGCAAAATCACATGACAAGAGCTTTACAACCAAACCTAATGATGTACACAAAGAATCTTGTCGGAATATATTCACCCAAAGCCCGTTCCTGGCTTTTGATGGTACTAACTAGTATACCAACACGAGGGTGGGGGTGTCAACCCAGTAGTACTACCAATACCTAACCGTCGGTTCCCACACTAGAATTAAATGGTTGTAAGAAAGAACCACAAAGCAGACTCAAGCATGTATCAGATAAGTACCCACAAAACAGTAGCATGTTGATTCTAAGTATGTAAATTGAATGTATGTTGTACAGCATAGAAAGCGGGCGAGCATACTTTTTCCCCATGTTTGTAAGTAGTATAAACGTAAAAAGGGGCCACGAAACTCACATGTTAAGTGGCAAGTATGAATGATCAAGATTTACAACAGTTGAATGCAATGAACAGTCAAACACCTATTGACAGTTATTGTTAAGCATTAATGACGTGTATAAAGCGTATAGTAATGTTTGGTCGGTTCGGGTTGTATCGGTTCGGTCGTGGGTAGCACACACACAAGCGGACACACGTATCAGATCTTATGTAGATCCAAGTACTACGAGTAGTCGTCATTGCTTATGACATCCGTGAAATGATCTCATGGTATGAAAGATAGCACTTGTTAAGTATTTGGAGTTCCAATTGGATTGTCGATAATTGTAAAATGTTAGGTTGATTTCTGTTGATACATGTATGTCCCTAGATCATGATATGAATGTAATAGATCTTGTTTGTCTGATTCTGAGGTAATGCTTGGAATGATTAATGAAATGATATTGTTTGTTTGTTATTTATAATGTTTAATATTTCATTAATGAGTCGACGTTGAATTGGTTAATTAGGTTTGTGGTTGTTTGAACTGTTACACATAATGTTATATTAATTAATACATTCAAACTTAACAAAATGAAGTTCTCATGCGAATGGCCCATGCGAATGGACCATACGCATGAATAACTTCATACGAATGACTCAGTCGCACGACTGAACCAGGAGACTAGATCAGTCGTATGACTGTAACATAAGATTGACTCAGTCGCACGACTGAACACTCAATCATGCGGATGAATCAACCGCATGGTTCAATCGCATGACTGAACCATACTAATGGTACAGTCGCACGAATGAACAATACTAACCTGTAAATACAACCCAATTCGTGGAAAAACGTGAGCATTCATTGATTACGATTCCAGACGTACCCTAGCCATCCAGAAGCCTCCCAATTCGTTCTCCAAGTTCATAGAGCACATTAGATCGATTCCCAATCGAATTCTAATGTTAGATTCAATTCTTGATTGATTCTTCGTGTGTTCTCACTGATTGGATCGCCAATCAAATAGGATTCCGCACTATTTGATCTGGTTTACACGCTAATCACTAGGTATTTCGTTCAAATACCAGGTCCTGACAAGTGGTATCAGAGCTTTGGCTCTTGATTACGTGTGATTCAATCAAGATTGATAAAAAATTTGTGTTTTTGCATTAAAACACAATTTTTGGTGTCAAAAGTGATCTTGGACGTTCTCTGCTCATCAAAGTTTGGTTTCTACGGACTTAGGCGATTAGACCTTGCGAAAATTCGAATTTTTACGGCTGAAACACGTTTAACCTAGAAAATTTCGCAAAACAGCAGCTTCAGTCGCACGAGAGTCCATTCGCACGACTGGACGTCATTCGCAGAGTCCAGACGCACGATTGGACCCAGTCACATCTCCATTCGTACGATTGAATTGTTCGTTCGCATTGCTTATACGCATCAGATTCATTCACACGACTGAGACAATCGCTTAGTTCAGACGCACGATTGAACCAGTCGCAGAGTTCATACGCACGACTAGACCATTCGCATCCTTCAGTCGCACCAGTGACAGTTTGTTTTATTAGACTTAAAGTTATTTGCCATGGAAGATCAAATGTCAGCTTTTACTGCTGGGAAGGACTCTAGAATACAGAACTTGCTATTGCTTGAGAGTGAGGTAGGTAATCATAATAAACCACCAAAGCTCTTGACGTTAGATGAGTTTCCCCACTGGAAACAACGTTTTGAGATCTACCTCAATGGAGTGGATCCGAATATGTGGGAAGCCATCGAGATTGGATATAGTACACCGGTGGGAGCTGATGGAGTTAAGCTAACGTTAGGAGGGATGACGGACGTGCAGAAAGTTAATACAATGCAGAGAAAAGAGTTTATGCATTGATTACACAGTCTATTCCTAAAGACATATCCACCAGTACTCAGAGATAAGCAGTCCAAAAAATTTGGGATGAGCTAGAAAAGAGGGTATGACGGGAATGCTTCGTTGAAGGCAATTAAGGCTAAGGAGTTAAAGAAGGAATTCGATAACTTCTCATCGATGGGAAACGATAGTTTAGACGACGTTATAGATAGATTCTATCATCTGATGAGTGAACTGCATACACATGGGGTGGCTACTATCATGGAAAAGAAAGTTACTAACTTTGCAGACGGATTGCCTGAAAAGTGGGCTTCATTCGTGTCTAACCTGAGACAGAATGGAATGCTGGCAAAACTGGATATTAATGACTTCATTCTTAAGTTGCGAGAAGAGGCACTTAGGATGAAGTACAGAGCTCAGAAGTCTTCGTACAATCAAAATCCAGCTTCGTACAACGCCACGCCTCAAGCTAAGACATCTGGAGCACTCTCCAGACTGCATTTGTGTCTAGCTCATCGGGTCCTTCACATGCGTCTCCTTCAGGATCAGACATGTCGGGACCATCTTGTACCCACTATATTGATATTTTGGCTCGAGAACAATATAGTGGGTAATGTGACTGTGGAAGTAGCTCGAGAACACATGGATCTTTTGGCTGCAGTGGTTCATTCTTATGATGAACTTGTTGCTGGGAAGATTGGAAACTGCATCTGGCAGACGAGGACTACGAGCAGGTGGACGAAATGGAGCTTGAGAGGATGGACATAATGTGGCCTTAGCTAGTGCTATCCGGAGGGCGAATAAATTTGTAAAACAAACCGGACAGAACTTGGTAGCTACTAAGGATACACACATTTGGCTTTGACAAGAGCAAAGTGACCTGCTTCAACTGTGGAGAGAAGGGGCACTTCAAAGAGAATGTGTCAAGCCTAAGAAGACGGGTAACGAGAACCCGTTCTCGTCCTTCACTCATCAAGACAAGCAAGCTACCAGTTCTACTTCATCAAGCAAGGATAAAAGCCTTGACTGCTCATGATGATGAAGGACAAGATTGGAGCTTTAGGTTTGTCTCACCAGGGGAATCAAACATTGTAAGTGTAGAAGATATTGACAATGATTCCGCTAGTGACGGAGATCTAGCAGTTGAGATAGCGATGTCACATAGTGAAGAAGCAACTGAAACCGAGGTTAGTTACAAGCCTAAAGCGGAGACTACCACGTTAGAGACAGAAAAGACAGAATCACCAGAACCAGGATCATGTGGTGTCTACTCCTCTGTTAGTGATCCAGATTCCTTATGTTTATCTATTGACTCTGGAAACAAACAAAAGGAGGCCACTTCAAAGGCAAAGGGTAAATTGCCTTGTGTTAATCTGGAAAAGGAAATGAAAAGGTTAACGTAAAGTCAGGGTCAAACAGAGTCAAATCAGAACCTAAAAAGACTTCTAAGGTTAATCTTTCACATATTTCAAGTCAAAAACCATTAACTAAAAAGAAAAAGATGTTAAACAGGTTAAAATAGTTAACTTTGTTAAACCAAAGAAAACATCAAAAGAACCAGAGTCAAAACCTAGAGTGAGTGATGTTACTAGAGTGTCACACACTTCTCCACAAGAAAGTTAATCATAAAGTTGATAGCAGGTCGTGCTACAACTGTGGTGAATATGAACACATTGCATCCTATTGTCATTTCTATCAGACACCTAGGAAGAAGATTGAACCTCAGGTTTCAAAGCCTAGGTATTCTAAGAGAAATTCTCTAACTCCACCTAGAAGAACTAGTGAACCTAAAATTCAACCTGTAAGTCAGTCGACTGTTTATCACAAACAGGCCTTGCATAAATCTGGATTATGGAAGAAGAAGACATCCTCTGTGTCTGATAATGATGACAAGAAGGAACCTGAGCTACCCTCATCCTCTAAGGGTCAATGGGTGGAATTTATGATGTGTGATGCCTCTGGGAAACCCAAGCCAGTAAAGGCTTGGGTTCCTAACCTAAACTAATCCTTTACTTTGTATGCAGGGTGTTCGATACAGTGCTGAAACTAACACGTGGATTGTAGACAGCGGAGCATCCAGGCACATGACAGGAAACAGGGCCCTTTTATCAAACGTCAAGCAAATAAAAGGAGGGAATGTTTCGTTTGCTGGAAACAAGGGAGGCTATATCACAGCCCAGGGAGAAGTGGGGAATCAAAAAGTTAAGTTTGATAAGGTGAACTACGTTCAACAACTACAAAATAACTTACTTTCTGTTTCCCAAATATGTGATAAGGGATTTAAAGTCATCTTCGACAACAAGAAGTGTTACGTGCTAAAGAAAGACTACATGATCCCAGAGGACCAAGTTCTGATGACTGCTTCAAGATATAAAGATCTTTATGTTTTGGATCTGTCAACAACTTCTACAACGGATCATGAGGTTCAGTGTTTTCTATCTAAAGCTACTGAAAAGGATTCCATCTCCTGGCATAGGAGAATGGGACACATTAGTCAAAGGAAGATGAATCACTTGATTCAGAAGGATTTGGTGAGAGGAGTTAATGTCAAGAACTTCCAGCTTCCTGACTTTTGTGTAGCTTGCAAGAAAGGAAAACAGACGAAGAAGTCTCATACGGAATAGAAAGTTCATTCAATAGAACTTCCTCTTGAACTTCTTCACATGGATCTGTTTGGTCCAATCCGTACAAAGAGCATTACAGGCGACTTGTACTGTTTTGTGGTCAGATGACTACTCAAGGTTCACTTGGGTAATGTTTCTGAAATCCAAATCAGAAACATTTGAGTCATTCAAGGAGTTGGTAACCACACTGGAATCTCTCTACAAGCTGAAGGTTAGACAAGTACGCTCAGACAACGGAACAGAATTCAAGAACCAGTGGATGGAGGCATACTGCAAGGAAAAGGGAATTGTGCATCAATTCACTTCTGCCTACACGCCTCAGATGAATGGCGTTGTGTGAGAGAAAGAACAGAAGCTTGATAGAGACAGCACGGATTATTCTGGCAGACTCGAAACTGCCTACAATTCTGGAATGAGGCAGTGGCGAATGCCTGTTATACACTGAATCGAGTCCTGATAGTCAAGCGCCACGAAAAGACATGTTACGAGCTACTACAAAGACGCAAACCGAATTTGGAGTATCTCGAACCATTGGGCGTGCCATGCACACTTCTGAAGAACACAAGAAGGTAAATTCAGCGAGAAGGCAGATGAAGGAATCTTTCTAGGATACAACATACCGAACAAGCTAGTTTACAACAACTCAACGGGTCTAGTAGAAGTGTGGTGTAATGTTGACGTTAAGATATACCAACACCTACTGGCAAAGGACCCGCCTACTTTTTCGACTATGATGGATTCTTCAAGTCCTTCAACATCCCTCTCTCTCTCGGATGACGAGTTAGCTACACGGATGATGTATGATATCTTGAATACACCAACATCAAGCTCACTGGGAGATCATCTACTCAGTCAGGGGGAGTAGTCGACGACAGTGACTCCTCCTCTGAAGATGAAGCTGAAGAAGATGATCAGAACAGTCAGGAGGAACAGTTCCAGTTCCTGAAAGTCCACAAGCATCTACCAGTGATGTACCTTCGACTTCGGAGCCTCAAACTCCAACTACCTCAGCTGCAGAACCAAATGTTCATAATCTTGGCTCTGAGGTAGCTGTTCCTACTACTCCAGGATCACACTAAACGTCTATCATCCCCTAAACAATGTCATTGGGGATGTCAGATCAGGAGTGCAAACCCGAAATCAGCTATACTCAGCTGATTACGCCTCAGTTATGGAAAGGGATATATTCATGATGGTGCTTATCGGTGTTTTGTCTCATAGTTTGAGCCAAAATACATCAGTGATGCACTAAATGATGAGGCGTGGGTGAGTGCCATGCAAGAAGAACTTCTTCAGTTCAAGAAGTTAGGTGTATGGACTCTGGTTGATAGACTAAATGTGCTAAGGTCATTGGCACCAAATGGGTTTTAAAATGCAAGAAAGATGACCAATGAGTCATTATCAGGAACAAGGCTCGATTGGTGGTTCAAGGATTTCCCCAAGTCGAGGGAATTGACTACAATGAGGTGTTTGCACCCGTGGCAAGGATGGAAGCCATTCGTATCTTCTTGCCTATGCATCGTACATGAAGATTAAAGTCTATCAATTAGATGTGAAGAGTGAATTCCTTCATGGGGAAATCAGAGAAACAGTCAATGTCAGTCACCCGAGGGATTTGAAGATCCTTATCATCGGGATAGGTCTACAAGTCGACAAGGCTTTATACGGGCTTCATCAAGCTCCAAGAGCTTGGTATGAGAAACTCTCGACTATCTTGTGAACACGGCTTTCGCAGGGGAGTCATTGACTGCACGCTGTTCATTAAAGAAAAGGATGGTGATCAAATGGGGGAGATGACTCATCTCGACTCATCTCGACTCATCTATGTTGATGACATAATCTTCGGTTCAAAGAACGAAGAGTTATACAAAGAGTTTGAAGCAGTTATGAAGAAAGAGTTTGAGATGAGTGCTATGGGGGAGATGAAGTTCTTTCTCGGGTTACAGGTGGATCACACCAAATGGGATCTTTCTATATCAGACCAAGTATGTAGGAGACATTCTCAGTCGTTTTGACATGGAGAATGCATCTGCTGCTGGGACTCCACTTGCTACGAATCATGACATAGCACCTGATGAAAATGGAGATCTTGTAGATGCCACGATGTATCGAGGAATGATTGGATCCCTCATGTATCTCACTGCCTCAAGACCTGATATCATGTATGCTACATGTTTATGTTCTAGATATCAGGCTAAGCCAAAGGTCAACCATCTGATCGGGGTCAAAAGATTTTTCGTTATCTGAAGGGTACACCCACACTGGGTTGTGGTATCCTCATGATGATGACTTTGAGCTCACGGCGTATAGCACTCAGATTACGGAGGCTGCAAGATGAACTACAAGTCTACATCCGCAGGGTGTCAATTCTTTGGGAAGACTAGTTACTTGGCAGTGTAAGAAGCAACACATCGGTTGCATTGTCAACCTGTGAAGCCGATTATGTTGCTGCTGCAAGTTGCTGTTCACAAATCATCTGGATTCAACAGCAAATGCGGGATTACAGTTTAAAGTTCTCCTCTACTCCTATTTGTGTTGATAACTCTGCTGCAATTGCAGTAACTAAAAATCGGTCCAACATCCTACGACCAAACATATCGGTATTAAATACCATTTCATAAGTGAATGTTAATTGATGTGGTAAAAATTAATACTGATTTTCAACGCGCTGACCTCTATACTAAAGCCTTTGATAAACCACGTTTTTAATATTTGCTAGAGGTCAACGACGTTAAAAAGAAAAGTGAGGTTATTCCTGATGATGATAATGTGTAGTCTGATGTAGTTTAGTTAAAGTTTTTCTTTTTCTTTTTTATTTTATTTGTTTATTTTAGTCTGTTTTTTTAAACTCATGTTATTTTGCTGTTTATTAAAATCCTAAAATAATTAAACCAATTATGATTTTAGTATTTTAGGGGAGAATTTGTCAGCAAGTAACATTTAAAAAACGAGGGAGAAGGAGTGGATAGCTAATAAGGTAGACCGTAACTGTGATACCGATTCAAACGCTTTGGAAAATGATAGTATACAGGAACAAATCAAGAGGGACTGTAAAATTTAAATTTAGAAAAGATGCAACGATTCAAAGTATAAGTCTATGTAGTCTAAGCAATATAAAAGGGAAGATGATAGAAAAACTAGTAACTCCTAAGGCAACACAACGAGAGTAGACCTAGAGGTTGCAAGACCACAATGATATGTCGGTAGATTCAACACAATAGATGATTAGACTTGACTGGTGATTTCAAGATCAAACTAAGTTGTTCAACTAACTGTGGCTTCCATCTTATCACTGGTTAACACTGTCAACAATATTCAATTAAGGGGAAATGAGCATGTAAACGCCACAAATGTGTGCGGATGACCATAATAGAGCAAAGCAAGAAAAAATGAAAGACAAATGCTATAAGCTAATGACTTATGTTGTTGGTGCAATTTGTGCAAAATAATATTAAGCTGCTCTAACAAGGAGATAGGTTGTGTGCCTCTCTGCTGTGCGATGGCACTGACCTGAGGATAAGCATAACCTAGATATTCTAGAATTCATTGTTGTTTGCTGCCTCTCTGCTGTGCGATGGCACTGACCTGAGGACTGACTTCTCTTTGAAAGCTCTAAGAATAGTCTCTCCTTGTAATAATACCCGTAGACCGCTCAAAAGCTCCTGAGGAATGTTGATTACCATATAAGTGTGGGATCCACAAATGTTAGTTGAAATAATTAAACCTAAAAATCACCAGTTTGTGTCAAAAGTCTGTGTATGGATTTAAGTGGACAAACATATTGACAATCATTGTGGCTGCAATTCTTGAAAGTTCAAATCAATATGGTAATCTAAGAGTTCCAGTATGATTTCAAAAAGTTGCTAACGACTCTGGATGAACACCAAGAATTGAGCATCAAAAGATTTTGATAACTAGTCCAAAATGATTTGACTTGCCTGTATGATTCCAAAATTGAATTGGTCTAGGTATGGTCAATCTAAGTTGAAGCTGTCTAGTCCGGAACCAAATCCAATAGATCTCCATCTTAGGACTTATCTCTCACAAAAAGCAAAAACAATTCTTATTTTTTAGTTTAATTTTCTAAGTTAGTTAGCCGTTTTAGTTTGTTTGTTGTCGGACTACATCAGGAAAATCAGTAAGGGATCAACTCACTAAAAGGGTCATGTCTGAGATGACCACATGTGTTTTAAAAGTTTAAAACAGTCACGTCTGAGGTGATCAAAAAGTTTTCAAGTCAAAACGATCATGTCTGAGATGATCCAATACTCATAACGTTAATTTCTACAATTAAAGGGGTTTAAATGTTAAATATTCAAATTGGCAGAAAATTTAATAAGTATGACCCATCGCACGAATGGACCATACGTATGGACCAATCATACGAATGGAAGCCATTCGTACGAATGGACCATGAATATGGACCATCCAACCGAATGGCCCATACGATTGGCCCAGTCGGAACGCTTAAGGCGAACGAGTGAGTCAGTCGCACGACTGAGATCCAGTCAGACGACTGAAGAAGGACGACTGAACAAATCGCACGACTGAGTCCCACTCGCACGACTGAAAGGTGCGTATGAGCTCAGTGGCACGATTGAATCTAGGGTTAGTATAAATAGAGGGGGAGTCGGTCGCAGAGACTCACACCCTCAATTAACCCTGAATCGCATGACTTAACGCCACTCTGCCCAAATTTCAGTTGATCTCTAAATCCCCCCGTTTCTGATTACTGACCATATACATCGACTCTACAGGTAATTTACGGTAAAGAAGCACTCCCATAACTTTCAATTTGATGCAAAATCTGTACATTCGGACTCGCAAAAGAACCGAGACTTAAGTGACTAAATAACCTAACTAAATGGCTCCAACAAACGAAAGTAAAGAAGTTAGGTGTTATAAGAATGTATTGCGAGTCAAATGAACCAGATAACGATGTCTAAAACTCAAAAGTGGTGAAAAAGTGAATTTGAATTGAAGAGTCAGTACATCATGCGAATGGACAGATTGATGAACTTCAGTCGCACGACTGAAGGTGCGAACTGCTTAAACGCACGACTGAACCATGCGTATGAAGTTTAGTCGCACGACTGGTGTAACCGCATGAGGTTATATACGTATGAGCCCAGTCGCACACTCAGTGGTACGCATGGGATCAGTCGCACGACTGAACCCCATTCGCACTGTTCAATCGCACGACTGATCTCAGTCGCACAACTTCAATCACATGACAGAAAGATTTTCTTCAAGTTTAAGTGTTTCATGACTTTCTTAGCCAATGGTACTAACGTTTACTATCTTTGTGTAACAGATGGCGAGTCGATGGACTATGAGCACGAAGCACAATATATGTGCTCATCTGGATTTGACATCCAGAAACGCTGCTGATTTCTCTGGCATCATCACATTTTTACTGAGATCGAGGATTGCACATGCCATATCTACTCCTTGTACTCCGTATCGATCCATTCAGCAGGCCTTCTGGGAAGGAGCTACAGTTGATAGATCGTCTGAGCCTCATTGCATCAGAAGTACCATCTTTGGAGAGGCTATTACTATCTCAGAGGAGGATCTAAGGATCGTATTACAGTTGGGGGATGACACTGATTGTCCGACTCGATTACACCCCCTCACAGTTAGAGGATGCTTTCTTAGAGCCAAGTACTCTGGGGACATCAATGCTGGGGTACTCAACAAGAGTAACCTCTGTCCCCAGTTTAAGTATCTTGCGCACGTGCTGCTTAAGTGCATAGCTTCCAGGAAGAGAGGTTTTGATAAGCTATCCGACCAGATACAGAACGCGTATGTTGCGTTGGTGCTGAACCACCCGTTCAGCTTCTCCAAGATGATCTTCACCTACCTGGTGGAGAACATCGAGGGGAAAGGGAAGGAGGCTTCTTCTGTATGTACTCGAGGTTTATGCAGATGATCATAGATCAGAAGCTTCCCTCCCTGCCAAAGGAGAAGGAGGATGCGGTAGTCCTCGAGGTGATGGATGACACTACCTTGGGGAGGATGAAGGTGTACAGGGGGAAGCAAGTGAACCCCCTATCAGGAGGTTGTTTGGGCATCTGGCCCGGGAGGACTACGTGGTGCCAGCCAAGAGAAAGTGGTGTCATGATGATAGTAACTCTGATGTGGAGCAGATTGCTCTACCCACTCATGACTCGGATGATGATGACAGTGGGGATGCTGGAGACGGTTTGCCTATTCCACCTAGAGGCACTGTGTCTGATGTTGTACCTCCAGTGTCCGCCCTAGCTGGAGATGTAGCCGAGTCAGCTGGATTCCATCAGGATTTTGTTCATGGTGCGGAGGAGGAGGAGGAGGAGGATGAGGAGCCCCTAACGCGAACTGTGGGAAGCAAAGTTGCTCCCACAAAACATGGGCTAAGGGTGGTTGGTGAACACCCGAGAGACTCCGAGAGACTGATACTAACCCAAGCTATGCACCGGGGTCAGCAGGCAAGGTTGTAGGGGGAGCATCCACCTCCACGGGGACGAGGAGGAAGAGGATGGCTAAGCCTCATGGTCAGAAGAAGAAGAAGCGTCGGTTGACCTTCGTCACCACCACAGCCACCACATCCACCACATCCACCACAGCTACCACAGCCACCACCATACCTCTCACCACTGTACAGATTCCATCCACCACCATATCCTTTACTCCCACATCACCTCCACCATTTCACAGACCTATCTTCACTACAGCCACCACCATCACCACTTCACACCAAGCAGGACCCTCAGCCCATCCCTCACATACTTATGGATCACCTCTACCTCCAATCGGGGTAGAGGAACAGCTGTCTGCGCTCAACAGGATGGTGATGCGCTTACTAGCGGCAGATGAGGAGAAGGCGGCCCAGATCCGCCAGCTTACTGACCTGACTGCTGCACAATCTTACCAGATTGCAGAGCAGGCTCGAGTTATAGAGGAGCAGGCCCAATAGATGGCTGCTCAGAGCACTGAGATAGCCCAACTCCAAGCACATAGTGTCACATCAAGTAAGAAGATAGAGGAGTTGGAGGAGGCAAAGAAGACTATCATGTTAAAGCTGAAAGGATCTAAGGAGGATCCCTTGAAGATCAAGGAAGGGGACGAAGATGATGATGATGAAGATGATGATGAGGATGATGAGGGTGATACAGAGGAGAATGAGGAAACCGAAGGAGATAGGACATAGGAGAAGGACGATGATGATGAAGCAGAAGGAGGGGATGCAACTGCATCGCCTCTGCTTCAGGTCTAGAGAAAAGGTCAAAGAACAGACAAGACCAACCAGCTTCTACTTCTGCTCCTCCAAGTGACGAGACAATGATACAGGATAAAAGTAAAGACTAGATGTTTATGTATTTATTTACTTTTGTATTTGAATCCTGTATTGAAAACAATGTATGGAATGTTTATATTAAGTTAATGCATTTCTGTTTGATTAATTACTAATGATTTATGTGTTGAATGTTTAAATCAACAGATCCAAATTACCAAAGAGATGATTTGATGTTGCTCCCCTTCAGCAGGTCAAGACTCAGCTAACAATGATTCTTGATCTGCAAGGGATTGTTAGGAGGTCAGTGAATTATACCCCTGAAGAAGGGGAAATAATTCATGACCTATCAAACGAGCAACTCGCAGAGATTTTCAAGCTAAATCCAGATGAGATAGTGAAAGATGCTCCGACATGCGATTCGACTAGTGACGAAGAGCTCAACGATGTTGATGAAGTCGAGATCGAAGATGTCACTGCCGAGGATTACCCTCGGTACGCTGACAATGAGGGTAATATGGTCCCCAATCTGGGTGAATCCCTTGTCAGCGATACTTTTGAGGTGTTGAACAAGATGGAGCAAGAACCGAGAAGCAGTAGGAACAGCCCAAGCCTCAAATGATGATGTCGACATTCGAAAGGCTGAGTGGGCTGCATGTTTTGAAGAAGTTAGAGCCCAACGTGCTGCACCAAAGAAGGATGCCTACACCAAACTCTACAGAGTCAAGAAACATCACAAGGTGTCAGGAAGATCATAGCATGGGGTATTTTGAGGATCTTAATGCTTATGCGGTTAAGAGAGAACAAGGCATAGAGTACTTCAGATTCCCACATGATCTGAAGACTCTACCAGGTTTTGAACTCAACCAGCTGGCTAAGCTAAAGCTTTTGTATGTTGAACCGAGAAAGATGTCAGGCTGGTTCGAGGCTGCCCTAAAGAAGGAGTACCACACCAGATAGGTTAACTTTAGACCCAACAGCCTACTAGGTATATCAGAAGGTCTGAGGTTGATGTCATTACTGGCAAGCTCAAGATAGTGTTGAAGTGGAATCCTCCGCGCACAATGTCAAGAATCCCACTCAGGGAAATGCCACAAGACTTCACTCCACATTTTAAGTGGTGGTACTACGATTGGAGAACAGCTGAAGCGGTCATAGTCCTAAGCAAAGAGGGACAAATGGATACGATCAGGGTATTCGACCCGATGTGGCTTACTAACTTGTCGATAATGATGTCTATACGCTATACAAGTGGCCACTGTTCTATGATACGCAAGATATTGTACAAGCCCTCCAGTTCCAGAACGTTATACGACTCTGCTTCGCATTTGAGATTCACACGGGAGTCACAAAAGAGGAGAAGTACAAGAAATACAAGGAGGTTATGCAGAAAACAAGAGATAAGAGAGATCTAGGTCCAAGGGGGAGTTTGTTGATACATATATGTCTCTAGATCATGATATGAATGTAATAGATCTTGTTTGTCTGATTCTGAGGTAATGCTTGGAATGATTAATGAAATGATATTGTTTGTTTGTTATTTATAATGTTTAATATTTCATTAATGAGTCGATGTTGAATTGGTTAATTAGGTTTGTGGTTGTTTGAACTGTTACACATAATGTATATTAATTTATCATTCAAACTTAACAAAATGAAGTTCTCATGCGAATGGCCCATGCGAATGGACCATACGCATGAATAACTTCATACGAATGACTCAGTCGCACGACTGAACCAGAGACTGGATCAGTCGTATGACTGTAACATAAGATTGACTCAGTCGCACGACTGAACACTCAGTCATGCGATGAATCAACCGCATGGTTCAATCGCACGACTGAACCATACTAATGGTTCAGTCGCACGAATGAACAATACTAACCATAAATACAACCCAATTCGTGGAAAAACGTGAGCATTCATTGATTACGATTCCAGACGTACCCTAGCCGTCCAGAAGCCTCCCAATTCGTTCTCCAAGTTCACAGAACACATTAGATCGATTCACAATCGACTTCTAACGTTAGATTCAATTCTTGATTGATTCTTCGTGTGTTCTCACTGATTGGATCGCCAATCAAATAGGATTCCGCACTATTTGATCTGGTTTACACGCTAATCACTAGGTATTTCGTTCAAATACCTGGTCCTGACAATTTCAATTGAAATAGTATGTGCATGTTGATAGCGTTGACTTTAATCTTTGTGGTCAAGCAATGACACTTTTACTGATGTTACCTTATCATCATCAGACGTTCAAGGGGAAATTCACACTCAACATCATCAGTCACACAACAGGACCAGACGCTCGACTCAATGCTCCATTTGTACGAATCAACCTTCAATCGTACGGATCAGCTTCATTCGTACGATTGAGTCTTCATTCGCATGACTGGCATTCAGTCGTACCACACAACACACATTCGCACAACCCAACCTCTATGCGCACGAATCAACCCTCAATCGTGCGAATTAGCTACTTTCGTGCGATTGAACCTTCATTCGTGCGATTGGACTCTAGTCGTGCGAAACACGCACAATCGCATACATTCAGTCGGTCACTTGACTCAATCGCACGCATTCATTCGTTCGCATGACTTATTCGCACACATACATACGATCGCACGACTCAGTCGCATGACATCCCCAGTCGCACAACTCAGTCGCCCGAATGACACAGTCGTATGACTCAGTCGCACGACTCACCCAGTCGCACGACTCAGTCGCATGACAGACTCAGTCGCATGACAGACTCAGTCGCATGACAGACCCAGTCGCCTGAACTGCAGGTTCGCGACTGCAGAAGTGCAGAGCAGCCTTCGGCTGCTCTGAGCACGGGTTTTACACAACAAGGACTTCCAGAAACACTCTATAAACATACACAAACATGAAACACAAGCAGAAAGACCTCACACGCACCCACACGACCTCATGTGTTCGGGTTGAACCCGAACACCCGAAAACCTAGTTTGGACAGCCATGAATAAGCAAGAAAAGGGGCAACCAAGGTCGTCTACTTGCTAGAATAGAGTAGACTAGGCTGTAGATGGAGTCTAGACGACAAGAACAAGACCACGCGGGTTGGATTTCGTGCTAGAATGAAGAAGATGTGAAGAAGAAGTGAAGAGGATGAAGGAGATGAAGATGAAATGAGATCAAGGGCTGGAATATGGGTTTATATACCCAGCCCAAGTTTGCAAAATGGCGAGTTTAGTCCCTGCACTTCACCCTAGAGTTCCCTAAAATTTGTTTCGGTTGATTACGACCTTAAAATGTTCGTTATATTAAGGTTAAAAGCGTGTTTAATGGTAATTGATAGTTTAAAAATGGTTTTATTAATGATAATGGTTGAAATTAAAATGATATATTTGGTGGTAATGGTGACGAAATTTATAAAAAGTTTATGCTTAGCACACGTTCTCGGAGGAAGTACAGGCACAAAGGAAATAAAGCAGACATGATTCCTTAAAGCAGGAGTTCATGAAGAAGAGGAAGAATAATTAAAATAATTCTATGCTTAATTATGTTGTTCGACGGACCTTAAGGTGACGGGTGTCACATCATGTACTTTATCCTTTTTGTAATATATAAGGATGTGAGCTATGGCATGTCATAGTCACAAGTCAAAAGGCAATCTGCCTTTTGACTCTACAATTGAGTTTGTTTTGTATCTAGTCATTGTATCCAGTTGGCTTTCATAGTATAGCTGGCTGTAGGATGTAGTATAAGTATCTCATGTTCTTGTAACTTTATTTTTATGCTTTGTAACACTTGTAATAGAACATTAAGAAAGCAATATACTGCAACCTTGAAACCCATCTCCGTGTGTATCTTGCTCTTGTGTTCTGTCTCTAAATTACTTGTGTTCTTAGTGTCTTTACTTGTGGTTAATCCAGTTCACTGTTTGATTAAGTTTAGTTACTCTCCTCTTTGTGTTGTTGTGTTGTAATTGACCACCCTTCAATGGTCCTGAACATGACAAAACATTATGTCAAGCTTGTGTTTTTGGAAAAAGTGTGCGCATGCCATTTCTTGATTCTTGTAATCGTACTTATTTACCATTTGATATAATTCACAGTGATCTTTGGACATCTCCTGTGCCTAGCACCGGGGGTCAACGATATTATGTTTTGTTTTTAGATGATTTTCAAACTTTCTTTGGACATTTCCACTAACCAACAAATCCAATGTATTTTCTATCTTCACCATTTTTCACAACTACATAACCACACAGTTTAACAGCAAAATCAAACAATTTCAATGTAATAATGGCAAGGAATACGACAATAATTCGTTCCACAATTTTTGTCGTCTCCATGGAGCACTTTCGATTTTCTTGCCCATACACCTCTTCCCAAAATGGTAAGGCTGAGCGTAAAATTAGAACAATCAATAATATGGTACACCTTATTAGCCCAGTCATCTTTACCGCCCTCCTTTTGGCACCATGCCCTTGAAACCGCCACCTACCTTCTAAATATCATCCCAACAAACACACTCAATTCATTTCCCTCACCTCATGCTTATATAAGTGTGATCCCACATATGAGCACCTTCGCATGTTCGGGTGTTTATGTTACCCTTTACTTCCCTCTACCACCATAAACAAACTGGCTAACCGTTCCAAACCATGTGTCTGTCTCGGTTATCCACCTAATCATCGTGGTTACCGTTGTTTGGACCTCACCACAAATTCCATTTTTGTCTATCGTCATGTATAATTCGAAGAGACAATCTTTTCCTTCTCTAACACCCAACCCACCCAACCTGACTTCTATGACTTCCTTGACAGTGGGTTAAATCCACTCCTATGGAATCACATTCAACCCACTTCCCACTCACAGTCCAATGATCGGCCCAACAACACAAACCAAACAACCCAATCCACTTCTTCCATAAACAACTCCACTCCCTCAGCTCCCTCAAAAACCAACCCAACCCAACCCTCACTTACTCCTGACGCCCACGTTCCACACCCATGCTGGCCCAACAGACCCCTTGGCTCCACCATCCTCTCCTATACAGCCTATCACCCCTTCTTGCTCAGCCCACTCTACCCAAGCCCACAACCTTCCTGACCCATCGTCCCTCCCCACTCCACGACCCACCATACAAACCCATCCTCTCCAGCCCAACATCCCACCACGAGCACTGCCCCTCATTCCGGTTCACCACCATCGACTCGTACCATGCGCACTCGCGCCATGGATGGTATATCCAAACCAAAGCACCATTCAATCTCCACACCACCACTATCGTGCCTATTCCCAAGTCCCCACAAGTTTCCTTGTCCTCACCCAAATGGCTCACCGCCATGACTAGTGAGTTTAGTGCACTTATTAAAAATAAGACTTGGGAGTTAGTTCCCGTCAACCAGACATGAATATTATACGGTGTTTGGATTTTCAAACATAAGTTTCATTCAGATGGTAGCTTGGAAAGATATAAAGCTCGACTGGTTTGTGATGGTCGCAGTCAGCAGGTGGGTATAGATTGTGGTGGCACTTTCAGTCCGGTCGTTAAACCGGCAACGATTCGTCTCATCCTTACATTGGCTCTCTCATGCTCTTGGGCCATTAACCAATTAGATGTTACCAACGCCTTCCTACATGGTAACTTGGAGGAAATTGTTTATATGCATCAACCCATGGGGTTCCAGGATTCACGATTTCCAGGTCATGTTTGCAAACTAAAGAAATCTCTATATGGCTTAAAGCAGGCTCCCCGAGCCTAGTACCAGCGGTTTACTGACTTCGTCTTATTGTAGGGATTCAAACAAAGCAAGTCTGACAACTCTCTGTTCATTTATCATCATGGTCAAGATACTGCCTACCTCCTTCTTTATGTGGACGACATCATCCTCACCACATCTTCTGACACACTTCGCGGACGTATTATGAATTCCTTATCTGGCGAATTTGCCATGAAAGATTTGGGTCCCTTATCTTATTTTTTTGGTATCTTTGTCACACGGACGGGTGACAACATGTTCTTATCCCAACATTCTTATGCCAAAGACATCATACACCGGGCCGCCATGGACTCCTGCAAACCGGTTGCTACTCCAGTTGACACTAGCTCCAAACTTGGTGCAAATACCTCCGCCCCATTTCATGATCCATTCACCTATCGCAGTTTGGTAGGTGCTCTTCAGTATCTTACATCACACGACCTGATATCTCATATGCAGTTCAGCAGATATGCATGCACATGCACTCTCCATCAAATGATTATTGGAACGCTCTTAAGCAAATCATCCGATATATACAGGGCACTTCAGACTATGGTCTCTATCTCAATCCTGCCCTAAATACTTCTCTTCGTGCATACACTGACGCTGACCGGGCAGGATGTCCCGACACTCGCCGTTCTACTTCCGGCTACTGTGTATATCTTTGTGACAATTACTTTCCTGGTCGTCCAAAAGACAGCCAACAGTCTCGCGCTCCAGTGCAGAAGCTGAGTACAGAGGCGTTGCTAATGTTGTTTCTGAAATCTGTTGGCTTCATAACTTGATGCTCGAACTGAATCAGCCGCTCCTTAACGCTACCCTCGTTTACTGCGACAATGTCGGCACCATTTATTTATCGGGTAACCCAGTTCAGCATCAGCGAACCAAACATATTGAACCGGACATTCACTTCGTCAGAGAGCAGGTACGACGGGGGTATGTTTGTGTCCTGCACGTCCTTTCGCGCTACCAGATAGCGGATGTCTTCACCAAAGGCTTGCCTAGAATACTGTTTGATGATTTTCGCTCCAGTCTCAACGTTCGCCAACCCCCTGATTCGACCGCGGGGGTGTAATAGCAATTATCTTGTAAATATAGTAAATTGCATAATCATAGGAAAGTTTGTTGAGCAAATTTATAATTATATATTGATCGATTGATTAATGAGAATTCATTCAGTGAAATTATCCTTTCCTATATTTACTATCGGATTATCTTTAAAATCGATAGAGATCACTATTTACAACTTCTTACTTAGCTTAATAGTGCTCACCAAGAAATTCATGTGAATAAGGCAAAGATCACCTACGTTTTCCCCTTTGTCACAAATTTGAAAGGATCTCCGATCTATTAACTCTAATGATCAATGTTGTTGAGACTGGATCGCACCGGCCGGTTCGACCGCGAATTGGTGGCTGGTCCGGTCCGGTCTGGTATGAATCGTTTTGAAGCGGTCGAACCGGCCGGTTCGTCCCGAACCGTTGGTCAGACGGGAAACCGGACCGGTTCGGACGGGTTTCGTAATTTTTTTTTTAATTTTAATGGGTAAAAACGGGGTGTTAAACCATAAATTAGTACGTCGGATATAGAAATATAGTTAAGTTTTTATATAACTATAATATATATATATATATATATATATAAATCATATATAAATTACTTATATTTAATTACATATATAAATATAATTAAAATATAGTTAAATCAGGTCCAACCGATCCGACCACCAAACCAGTAAGACGTCCGATTTGATGTCCGATCCGATTCTGAAAACATTACTAATGATCTTGAGATGTATATTTACCCAAGAATGTAATATATGTATTTTGTGTTTAGTGTTTTCCATAAATATGCATAGTTGAAGGTCAAGCAAAGCAACAAACAACTAAGTTTAATTATTTAAGATCGTATATACAAGGTGATAGAGACATAGATAGTGACGTCACATATGAAATCCATGCACAGTTTTGTAATTAAGTGGAAGGGAGTTATTAGGGTTCAAGCACCTCAACATGAAATCAAAATGACGGTATCTATTGGACCTACAAGCATAGAAGGAAAAAAAGTAAAAAAACAAATATATGCTTTATTCAACTAGAAACCCAACCCACAAACACAAACTCACTCTTGATTTCAAGTATCACATAATATATATAGATGATATTTACCGGGAACTCGGTTACTTGAATAAATACTATAACTTAAATAAAAGATTCATAATGTCAGATCAAAACGTAGTTTACTAACACAATGGTTGTGAAACTGATGTTAAGCTTTCAATAAATATGTAATAACTCAACAAAATTTTAATAAATACACATGGTACAAGTGTACAACCCAGTAAAACAACCAAGTAAAACATATGTAAAGTAAACACTACATGCTCTCAGTTAAAACTTAAAAAAGTAAAAACAATACAACAATATACTTAAATTTTAGGATAACATTCGATGCAAGAAGTACAACCCTCCACAGCACAAACCAGAATCTGACAAAAGCACAAAACCAAAAAAGATGGTTAACCATAAGGACATATTGTCTTTTTGACCAAAATAAGAGCATTTTGATTTCCACCTAAATAGTCAGTACCCACCCCCCTCCCATTCACAGGTTTAACACTAACCCTAGTCAACACTCAACCTAACCATGGTCAAGTTAAAACCCTATTAAACTCTGCAACACTTCTCGTAACCCAATAACCCCCCATACACTGTACTTTCAGCTAAACACACTCCTTGCTAAACTGCGCCACCATGGGTGCATTACGCCTCATCTTCTTCATCACTACCGTCGTCACCGTCGTCACCGGCCACAACATCACCGCTATTCTATCGGAGTTCCCGGAGTACAGCGAGTTCAACAACTACCTCTCGCAAACGAAGCTCGCCGACGAGATCAACAGCCGTGAGACAATCACCGTTCTCGTGCTCAACAACGGCGTCGTTTCGTCACTCGCCGGAAAACATCCTCTCGCCGTCGTCAAAGGCGTTTTGAGCCTCCACGTTTTGTTAGACTACTACGATAACAAAAAGCTTCACGCGATCTCCGACGGTACGACGCTGTCAACGACTCTGTATCAGACCACCGGAAATGCGCCGGGGAACGTCGGATTCGTTAACATCACCGATTTGAAAGGCGGTAAAGTCGGATTCGGATCGGCGGTTGCCGGATCGAAGCTCGATTCGACGTACACGAAATCTGTTAAGCAGATTCCGTACAACATATCGGTGTTGGAGATCAACGCGCCGATCATCGCGCCGGGGATACTAACGGCTCCGGCTCCGTCGGCTGATGTGAACATCACAGGTTTGTTGGAGAAAGCTGGATGTAAGACGTTTGTGAAGCTGATTAGTGATACAGGTGTGTTGAAGATGTTTCAGTCAGCGGCGGAGAAAGGTTTGACGGTGTTTGCTCCGTCGGATGAGGCGTTTAAGGCCGCCGGAGTTCCGGATCTGAGCAAATTATCGAATGCGGAGCTTGTGGCTCTGTTGCAGTATCACGCACTTGCGAGTTATACTCCTAAAGGCTCGTTGAAGACGACGAAGGATCCCTTAACCACACTCGCCACGAACGGTGCCGGAAAGTACGATCTCACCGTCGAAACCGCCGGAGATTCGGTTACTCTAGACTCCGGCGTCGGAACTTCTCGTCTCGCTAGCACGGTTCTCGATGCGACACCGCTCTGCATTTTCACCGTCGATAGTCTCCTCCTTCCGACGGAGCTATTCGGCAAATCTCCGTCTCCGGCACCGTCGCTCTCGCCGGAAACTTCACCGGCGTCGTCTCCGGCGCCTGCCGCTTTATCGCCGGAGCCCGCTGCAGCACCGTCGCCATTCCTCTCTCCTCCGGCTCCTCCGACGTCATCTCCCACCGCCGGACCTGCTCCGTCCGACGGCCCTACCGCCGACTCCGAGAACAGTAACGCTAGCAATGGCGTCGCCGGCGTGGAAGCTCCGGCGATGACGGTGGCGTTGGCCACAGCGTCGGTGGCGGTTATGGGGCATACGTTTTGTGCTAAACGGTTTTTTAAGTGTGTGCGTTTTTTGGTGTTAATTTGCATTTAATTTTGGATTAATGTCTAGATTATTGTTTAGGGTTTGTTAGTGTTTTAAGTTATGGTAGGTGCGCATTTTAGCAGGGGTGGTGTAATAACTTTGGTATATGCGCGTGACTTTGAGTGAGTTGAGAGTAACACTGATTACCGAGAAAAAGCTTTGGTTGATTCAAGCTTTTGTTTATTTTTTTTTTAAGTTTTTATTTTGGTAATTTTGATGTGTTATTTATTTAATTTTTACCACTTTACTTCATGTTACAACATCACATGTAAGATTGTATATAAAATTGCATAATAAATACCACTAACGGTTGTACATGTAGAGGTAGATTAGGAAGCTCTAATAAAAGTATTATTACATACCCACTTATGATAAAAGTAACAAGTAATATAGAGTTAACCCGGTGTTAGCTTGTGGCTAAACAAGTAAAGTAAATTGTAGGCTTAGACAGAATTCGAAACAAATCGAAATCAAATTATATGTTAAATGACTGAGCTTAAGGGACTAAGGTGTTAATGGTTGATGTTTTTGTGATTGACAACACTTTTGATCTCTTCGTACTATGATCTATATATACACGTTAAAGGAAATGATAACAACACTTGCCACCCTTTACTGTTAAGTAAGGGTATTTATACCCTTCACTTACCCTTCACTTAATAGTAACTACCAAACGTCTAACGGTTAGTTATAAACTACCAATAACTGTCAGCGGTGTTACTTTTCACCATACGCTATTACGATGATGCACACATAATACATCTTCTTATTCTAATAAAATGATAAATGGGTGTGTCACTTGTCACTATCACATTCATTCTTATCAAACTTTTTTCGTTTCTCTCTCTTATTAAATAACTATATTAATTACTAATAATATTATTTATTTATTTTTACATTATAATTATAATTAACTTTTTAATAAAATATGAAAGAGAATTTTTTACATTATAATTATAATTAACCTTTTAATGAAAATAAGAAAGAGAATTTTTTTATTAATGCTATTTCTATAGAGATAGTTTTTTTATAAAATGTTTTTTTTCCAAAAATAAATAAATAAAAGTGTTTTTATGTAATATTTCAAAATGGTTTTTAAAGTAATTTTTATTAAACAAAAATAATTAAAATAAGGAGTTATAGTAAGAAATTTTTTTAAAATGAAATTTTTTTAAAACGTTATTTTAAAACAAAATGTTTCATTTATCTTTGAAAAAACAAAAAATAAAATAAAATTTTCATATTATTGTTTTACACTTATAGTTGTTACTCATACATAATTTCAATCATATAATATCTTAGTTTATTATTTTATAATTAATAATTTTTATTTTATTTATTTAACCCGTGTAATACACGGGGTTACTAAATCTAATGTAACTAATATGTGCGTATGCATACCCTTAACTTACTCCAACATTCAACCCTCTGGTTTAGCTCCTTACATGTCTTCTCTTCTCCTTTTTAAATTGTTTTTTATAGGTAGTTCTTTTTCTTCGCACTTCCTAAGTTCCTTACCTTTAGTAGTGCTTGTATCTCCTCTTTTTATAATGATTTCTCTTTCTTTAAACTTGAGGTAGTACCATTCTATCATCTCAGGATATCTAAGGTATACAACCTTAATATTATTCATCGGGTGATGCTCACCTGGCATTGTCCTTAGGCCTAAGTTGTACCCCATCAGTGATGTAACTTTGTTCCATATATCATTCGTATTCACTCTGTTGTACCCATCTATTTTCTGCACTAACATGTATAGTTTTATTAAACTCTTTATGTAATATAAGTTTTTCCAGTTATAACTCATTCGTCCCAATTTCTGTAGGAGACTTGTTTGTCTCCATGACGCATCTAACCCTTATTCATATACTATTTCCCCCTCAAGCATCAATACACACCTCTAGGTATTACAACCCTCTACTTTGCTCTTTATACTATGCGCATACGAAATTAGATATATATAAATGGACTTAGGGAATAGTCACTCTCTAGGTCCTACTTAAACACAAGGATAAAAAAAGGCAAACAAGCAATGCTAAAATGCTATATCATTAAATATATGAACGAAATAAAACATATGTTGCTCCCAACCAATACTTCAACAGGACACATTATGGCATCCTTGCGAGTTTCTCTTACATTAGCACCCACCATTACTTTAGATACGACAATGATAACATAATTAATGCTAATAAGTTGTGTTTAATGTATTCTACCCTTTTTTATTTTTATTGAATATACCATTATTTCTCAAAATCAGGCATTTCGTCTCTTTATTTTTACTCAATTAGAGTGTTTTTAACATAAACGTTGTATGTTTAGTCTATACCAATAATACCATACTAATCAGAACCTCGATTTTGAAGTTATATCTACATTTAGTGGCGGATCTAGAAACAAAGTTTAGGGGTAACGTAAAAAAAATTCTCGTACATTTATATTAATAAAGGGGTCCGAATTAAATCATTTATATCAAATTCATTTTGGATCGTAAAATTTAAACTCGAAATAGTTGTTGATCCAATGCAGGATCGTTGAAGGGTGTAAGTTACAACACAATAACACAAATAGGAGATTAACTAAACTTTAATCAAACAGTAAACTGGATTAACCAAGATAAAATACTAAGAACACAAGTAATGCAAGAGACAGAACACAAACAACACAAGTATTTGGTTTTCAAAAATGCAGTATATTGCTTTCTCTATGTTCAATTACAAGTGTTACAAAAGCATATTCAAAAGATACAAGAACATGAGATACTTATACTACATCCTACAGCCGGCTATACTTTTAAAGCCAGCTGGATACAATTGACTAGACACAAACAAAATCAATTGTAGAGTCAAAAGGCAGATTGCCTTTTGACTTGTGACTATGACATGCCATAGCTCACATTCTTATCTATTACAAAAAGGATAAGTACATAAAATAGAAAGTTACAGATTCAAGACCTCAATATACAGTTACCAAAAGCATGGACCTTTTCACCAACTCATGTAAGTTGGTGACCTTACAGAGGTGCAGCGGAAAGGTGTCCAGCTTTATGGAACAGTACATCAGATAAAGCATGTTACTAAAAGTATTCGGAAGAAATCTGTCTTCATGAGTTGAAGCTTCAGAAGACTTTGTCTCTGAGGCTTCGGAAGACTTCATGTTTGGCTTCGGAAGCTATTGGTCTTGGCTTCGGAAGATTTCACACTTAGAGTATTTTCTGTTTTATGTGTGAAACTTCCTAAGCTTCTTCTTTAATGTACTTGTACAGCATGCAGGAAAGACTTAAGATGTTTAGGTTGCATCAGCCTCTTCATTAATCTCTACAAACTCCCCCTAGGCTGATGCTACCAAAACTCTTAGAAAACTTCAGATATTAACAGTCTTTATTAGGATGATCACCATTCCTTTCTTCATAAGATGATCAGGATCCTTCAGGCTGTTAAAGTGTCTTCTCATGTCAAAGAGGTCATGCAGAGGCAATTGAAACATATCTTGCCATGTATAACTGTCTTCAATGCCTTGATCTCTAATAACATGGCATCTTTCTGGATTTGTGGTGTATGCCCAATACAAGATGGGTCTTCCTATTGCTAGAGGAGCTATGTGAATTGGAGTTGGTGTAGCTTCCTCTGGCTGCACATCCTCAGGTTGTTCTGATTCATCCTGAGGTTTTGAAGAGGGTGCAGGCTTCTTCTTCTTCTTCTTAGGCTTTGGTCTAGAAGCTATTCTCTTCATTCTCTTTCCAAATTTTAACTGAGAAGACTAGCCTGCAGTACCAGATTGATATCTGTTGTCTCTCTTAGTTGGGACTTCCTTTTTCTCAAGTTTAGATGGAGAGGGAGGTTGACCCTGCTGTGGATTAGAAGATGAAGCTTGCTGAGCATTAGCAGGAGGTCCGGGTTGTGTTGTCTCTGGTTGTTCAACCTTAACCTCCACTTCAGGTGGAGCCTGACTTGGAGTGGAGTGTAAGTCAATGAGCTCTCCACTCTTAATTTTCTGCTTGATTACCCTGATATGCTCATCCATAGTGGATAGAGACATGGGTCCAAGTCTCCTTCTGGAGAATCCATATAGCTTCAAGAAGCTCATCATTCTCTGCCTGTCAGCAGACTTCTTCATGCTCTTTTGGATGATGACTCTTGACTTTGCAGCTTCTTCCTTAGCTTCCTCTTTGTTGTCTTTCTTCCTTGACTAACTCAAGCTCAAGTTGTTTTAAGTACTCAAACTCAATATAGTCATAAGGCAAGGGAAGGAGTGCATCTGCCTGATAGAAGCCGTGGCACTCAGGTAGTTAATCATCTTGATTATGTCTTCTTCTTTATCTACCTGAGATTCTTGTTGAACCACATCCTCTTGTTCAGGACTTTCTTGAACTGGGGAGAGGGTAGGCATACCTTCGTACAATCTTTTTCTTCTTCTCTCTTCTTTGACTTGTACTAGGAGTTCTGCATCTTCTGCATCCTTCTTCTCTCTTGACCTTTCCAGGTCAACCAGTTCATTCAACTCATCCAAGGGAAAGAAATGACACTATCTATGTCATAGTTCCTAGTTTGTAGATAGTTAATCCTAACTGCCTTTAACTCATCATTCTGAGTATTTGGTTTGGGGGCAGCCCTGATTGTAGACTCCATGAGTCTTGAAGACTCAGCAGAGGAACTCTCCCCTTAGCCTCTTTTTCCTCTCTCTCTCCTCCTCCTCAATCTCCTCAGATGGCATCTTTCTTTTCCCTTTGTCACTCACAGACCTTTGTGACTCAGGGTGGAGAGAGCTTTGGCCTTCATTACTTATTGCAGCATCTGAGCTCAGGCCAGAGAGAGGTTGAGAAGCACCTTCACCAGCAGGTGTCTCAGAAGGAATATGGATCTCTACAGCAGTTGGAGATGATGAGACAGTGCTCTTAGGTTCTGTCACTGGGCCTTCAGTCAAGGTTTCCTCTATGAAGCTAATCTTAGGGTCTGCCTCAACATCCAGTTGACCGATGACATTGCCTGATTGCCTAAGTCTCCTTCTTAAGTTGAACTCTGTAGTGATCCTGTCTTGGATTCTTTTAGCCGTCTGCCAGCTTGTCTTGATTGGCTTGGGTTGACAAGTGGCATGTTGACTAGATTCAGACCTTCATAGTAGTCCAAGGTCTGAAAATTAAAGACTTCTTGTTGTCCTTGAACTCTTATGATGATTAGGGCCTTCCTGTTGTTGTCATACCTACACCCAATGATGTGATTGAAAGATGGTGAAGGTGATATAGTCCTTGGTATCCCATCCTCAAACAGACTCTGTATGAAGGAGTCTATGTAGTCCATATCATTATGAACTAGAGGAGGTTGCTGAGAATGCACAGTTGCAAGTGAGGATGGTGAGTCCTCAATGTCCATTCTTTTTGAAGAACTCCCAGGTTCTGTGGCTGTAATGACTTTCTCACCCTTTTTGGTAGCATCACCCACTTGCATAGGTGAGTTGGAAGATAGGTCAATCACATCCACAGGTTCTTGTGTTCCTGGTTGAACTCTTCTTAAGGGTCTCCCAGCTAGTTTCTCCTTAAGATATGAAATCTCAAGTTGCTGATCATTGATCCTGTTGTGTAAGGTAGTCACCTAAGATTCAAGGTGACTGACCTTTGAGACTACGTAAGTGCATGTTTTAGATATTTTTTACACCACTAGTCTCAGATTCCCCTCATCTTCATCAGAAGATTCATTGGGGGATGAGATGATTGGACCAGAGTCCTCTCTCTTACCACCAACTTGAGGTTCTTGGCTGCTGGTTTTCGTCTGCTTACTGGCAATCTCAGTTGAGATGTCAGTGGGCTGAGTTGCCATGGTTGAGGTCTTAATGATGTAATCACTTTCAGAAGTGAGAGCCTCTTCCATATAGACATCCTGAACAGGTTCAGGAGTGTCCACCTCAGTTGTAGGTGACTGATGTGGGATAGATGTAGGAGACTCAGGAGTACTCATCTCTCTTTGAGTAGGGGGAAAGAAGAGAGATTCATTATACTCACTGAAACCTATATCTTTATCAGAATAGAAGTCAAGGTTAGGAATTGGTTGGTTGAGATCTATAGGCTGGGGATGGTAACTGTCCCCTGAAGGTTGATCACTTGAGTGTTAAGACTCAGAGTGATGGCTTAAGGTAGTTGGGCTAATGAGCTCATCAGGTTGAGCATGAGGAACCTCAGCACTGATTCTTGAAGAAATGGGAGTGATCTGCTCTTCAGGAGAAATGGGAGCTCCAGTGTCCACTTCTTCTTGTATGGGTGAGTATATGGGGGCCTCCACAGACAGAATATCCTGAGCAGGGATTTGTTTGGATTTTCTTTGGTAAGTGATGGTGATTTGAGGCTATGAGAGTGGTTGGTAAAAAGCATGTGTGGGTTCAACACTAGCTTGTGCTGCTAGGTTGTCACCTTGAGCAATGAGTTCTAACATTTTTGTGACTAGGGCTGTTTCTACCCCAGAGAATCCAACAGTGGGCTTTCTCAGTATTTTAAAGATGTCGGGCTTCATCTGTCCCAATTTAACAATGTTACCTGTTTCCCTCAACTGTGAGCCCAGTTTACAGTTAAGAATGTACTGGACATATCTAGGAAACATGTAATATTCTAAGGAGTCTAAATTTTCAACTAAATTAGTATAGACAAATTGAGAATAACTGAATTTGACCCCCTGAACTATTCCATGGATTATAAAGGAGAGATCCTCAGGAATCTGGTCCCATCCACCATGCTTGTTTGATAAGCTGTGGATGACCACATGGAGCAGGAATCTCCATTGGGATGAGACCTTCCCTTTCCTAAAGGTCTTTACAGAGAAATCTCCCTCATATCCCATCTGCTCAAAAGAATGATTGACAGCTTCCTTTGGGAAAAACACCTCACCTTCTTCATCATCCAGCTGAAGATGTCTATTGATGATGGCCGGAGTGATGAAGATTGTTCTCCCCTGCACTGTGGCAGACAGTGCCTTCTCCCCGTCCATAATGACCTCTTGGCAGGTCTTCCAGAATTAAAGCAACTGATCCTCATAGAGTGGAGGATCAATGGTTAGGGAGGTGAAGTATTTTGATAGAGTTAGAAAACGGCAAACCTCTGAGAAATGAGGATCTTTCTCAGAGATTAACAGAGCAACCTAATTGTGTTTTCTGTGTAGCTGAATGGTAAAGTTGGGATCATTTATGTGAGCAAGGTTGTCCATTTTGAAGTAGTTTAAGGACGAAGAAAGAAGAGAGAAAGAAATTTCAGAGAGAAATTTAGGGTTTTAGGTTTGGAGGAAGAACAGATGATAGAAAGAGGGGGAAACCGTCGGATTTATATGTGAAAAGGATTTCAGATAAAGTTTAATGAAAGAGTATAAACTTTGAAATCCGGATGTCGGTCCCACCTCTGAAAAAGTAGTTTACTTTTGCTCAAAAAGTAGTTTTCTTGGAAGTCAAAAAGCTTCCGAAGGTTAATTATCTTTGGAAGTTTTAATTAAAAAGCTTCCGAAGCTAAAATGACTTGGAAGAATTTCCTGAGAGTTTTGAGAATTTTGCTTCAGAAGAAAAATTAAAACTTGAGTGCTTTGTATATAAACCAACAAAGCTTCCGAGAGTTAATTTTGCTTCGGAAGTAAATGGTCCTTGAAAATAAGTAAGTGTCTGAGACAAGTATTTAAGCTTCGGAAGATAAATTTGAAAGCTTTTCCGAAGGTAAATTTCTTAGACAGTTATTTATTTTGAAGGCATGATTTACTTCCGAAGTTAAAAGCATAACTTCCGAAGTATAAGAAATTTTCAAAAGTCTAAGGAAAGTCTTCAAAAAGAAATTTTCATCCAAAGAAAACATGAGCTTATGAAAGTGATAAACTAGACAACTTAGGACACACATAATTTTCAAGAAATAATAATAATTAGTTTTAAGAAAAGCTTACTCAAAGTTTATCATCCCAATAGCCGATATTAGATATTTAAATCTCTGTTCATCAAAAGCTTTTGTAAACAGATCAGCATATTTTTCATTTGTGTGAACTTTGACTAGTTTAATTAATCCTTTTTCATAGTTATCTCTTATTAAATGATACCTGATATTGATGTGCTTTGTCCTTGAGTGTTGCACAGGGTTCTCTGTGATTGAGATAGCACTGTTGTTGTCTATGTGAATGGGAGTCTCCTTGAAGTTTAACCCATCGTCCAGCATCTGATTTTGAATCCAAAGTATTTGAGTAAGCAGCTTGCAGCAGCAATGTATTCAGCTTCAGCAGTTGATGCAAAGACACAGGATTGTTTCTTGCATTGCTAGGAGACAACCCTTCCACCAAGAAATTGACATCCCCCAGATGTAGACTTTGCAGTCATGTTGCAGCCACCATAATCACTATCTGTATAGGCATACAGATTGAAGTCAGAATTCTTGGGATACCATAGGCCAAGTGTTGATGCACCTTTGAGGTATCTTAGAATCCTCTTGATAGTGATAAGGTGAGACATCTTAGGGTTGTCTTGATATCTTGCACAAATGCATGTAGCAAACATGATATCAGGCCTACTAGCAGTAAGATACATAAGAGACCCAATCATAGCCCTGTATAAGTGCTCATCTACACACTCCCCCTCAAGATCAGGACTAAGGGAGTGGTTTCTGGATATGGGTGTCTTAGCAATCTTACAGTAAGTCATATTGAACCTCTTGAGTATGTCCTGAACAGACTTTGACTGACTTATGAAGATGCCATCTTCAACTTGCTTCACTTGAATTCCCAGAAAGAAATTGAGTTCCCCCATGGCACTCATTTCAAATCTGTCTTTCATCAGCTTCTCAAAGTCTTTGCAGAGCTTTGGATTAGTTGAACCAAAGATGATGTCATCCACATATACTTGAACTAGCAATATGTCTTTTCCTTGTTCTTTGATGAAGAGAGTTCCATCTATAGTACCTCTCCTGTATCCATGTTTACAAAGATACTCAGATAGTGTCACATACCATTTCCTGGGTGCCTGATGCAGCCCATAGAGAGCTTTGTCAAGCTTGCAGACATAATCAGGATGATCAGGATCTACAAAACCAGGTGGTTGTTTAACATAAACCTCTTCATCTATCACTCCATACAAAAAGGCACACTTCATATCAAGTTGAAAGACCTTGAAGTTATTGGATGCAGCAAATGCCAGGAATATCCTAACAGCTTCTAATCTTGCCATTGGAGCAAAGAGATCAGTGTAGTCAATCCATTCTTCTTGTGTGTATCCTTAAACAACCAGTCTAGCTTTGTTCTTGATGATGATGCCTCTATCGTCTTTCTTGTTCCTAAACACCCATTTGGTTCCAATGGTAGTCTTTCCAGAAGGAAGAGGACAAAGGTTCCAAACTTTCTGCCTTTTGAATTGAAGCATCTCTTGTTGCATAGCTTCAACCCAACTTCCATCCCTTAAAGCTTCATCAACTTTCTTTGGCTCTATCTGGGATAGAAAACAAGAGTGAAGACAAACAATTGCTTCATGGGTTTGTCCTCTTGTCTTTACCCCTGAGACAACATCTCCAATGATGTTTGTGGTAGGGTGAGACTTGTGGATCCTAAGCTGTGGAATCACAACAAGTTGTTGAGAAAGATTTAAATTAGAGAAATTTAGATCTGGCATGGATGTTTCTCCCACCACATCAGCACACTTTTCAAGTGAAACTTGATCCAAGCAGTGTGTGACATCATTGATGTTCTCATCAATAGTGTGGTTAGTGGCATCAAGAAATTCTTGGTCACTGTCACCACCACCATTGTTGTCTTCCACAGTTGAGGTGTTCTTATCTGGTTGTAGAGCCTCTGAGCTGGAATTTGAAGGCATACCAGATGTATCAGCTGAGTTTGTCATTGTTGTGCTGACAGAAACCTCATTTGCAAAAGTGGTTCCAACTGGAGCTAAAGATGTATGACTTGAGGATCTTCCTAGCTCAAATCTTGGATCAGGATCATCTGTATTTAAATTTTCTGCAGATCCTGAAACATTCTCACAAGATTTGTTAAAACAGTTGGTAACCAAATCAAGATCAAATAACCAATCCGGACCAGAACCAGCAACACAAGGTGTGTGTTCATTGAAAGTCATATTGGCTGACTCCTCAACGCCTTATGTTGCTTCCCTTTTAGGCATGCAACACAATGGTCATCACTTGTAAACTCTTTCTTTGGCATTCCTGTTACCAAATCATGCTTAATTAATTTATTCATGTTCTTAAAGTTTACATGGCACATTCTTTATGCCATAGGAAAGACTCATCACTATTGGCTTTAGACAGAAAGCATGAAACTTCTCCAGAGGGAGAGGTTTCTTGCAAATCCATCTTGTACATGTCTCCTTTCCTAGAGGCTCTAAGCAGGATATGCTCATGAGGAATGATCACACCAGGCTTAAAAACAATGCACTCATGCTCAGTAAAGAGCATGTTATGACTCTGATCACAAAATTGAGATACACTCAGAAGATTGTATCCAAGCTCCTTAACAAAGTTTTCCTTTTCTATGCTGAGCTTACCATTTGTGACCTTGCCCCTTCCAGAAACATAACCACCTTCATTTCCTTCAAAAGCAACTGGTCCTCCATCAATCCTTTCAAAGTTCTGGAGTAGTGACCTATTGCCAGTCATGTGCCTGGAACAGCCACTGTCTATGATCCAAACATTTTTGTCTGTCTTCAGCTGTCCCTGCACAAAGAGAATGATTAGTTACATTTGGAAACCCAAGCCTTCCTTTTCTTGGGCTCATTTGCAGAAGGTACTTCAACAGTAATAGATACTATGGTTGTTTTAAAAGGATCTTGAGCTATTGTTGATGGAAAATTCTCAATCACTTGGTCTTTCTTAGACATCCACACCACCTTTGGAGTCTTGGACTTGACCTTCAAAACTTCAGAAGCTTTTGGAACTTCGGAAGTTTTTATGACTGAACCTCGGAAGATTCTGCAGACACTGCAGCAGACTTCAGTGCTTCGGAAGAACTCCTTTCTTCCGAGACCAATTTCTCTTCCGAGGGTAATTTTCCAATTCCCTTCTTCTTAGATATGGAGCTTCCGAAGGAAACAGGTTTTCCTTCCGAAGCTTGAATCTTCTTAGAACTCTTTGAAGCCTTTGTTTTGGTCATATGGACAGTACCTTTAGGATTGAAGGGACAATCCTTGGCAATGTGAGTGGTACTTTTACACATGAGACAATTCATCTTCTTCTTCACAAGAGCCTTTTCCTTGGAATAGGACTGTCTTTGGTCACATCCCTTCTCCACCTTCATCTTTGTAGATGATGAGACATCCTCTTGGGCTGAGGACTGTGCTTGGAGTTTGATGGTCCAGGCTGTGCAGCAGTGGTACACAGCAGATCAGTCTTCTTCTTGCTGCCGAAATGAGTTGAACAAGAACCAGAACTCTTAGCAGAAGAGTTTTGGTTGATGTCTTCAGTCCTTACCATTTTAAACCCTGCAGAGATAAAAACTTGTTTCTGCTTAGAGTCAAAGTAGTCTTGATCTCTTGATCCCTCCTTGCCTTTCTTTTGCTCTTTCTGATCAAGTTCTTTCTGATCAAGTTCTTTCTCATGGACTTGGTCATCACAGTCTTCTTTTTCTCCTCAGAAGGATAGTGGCCCTTCTTTGAATCCTCCTCTTCATTCTTTTCAGAGGGATTCTTCACTATCTCTTCTTCATCCTCTTCACTCATGGGATCTATGAGAGGAAGCTCATCTTCATAAGTTCCACACCTAGGAGATCTTACTGACAAGATTGTGTGTGGAGGAGCTATATCATTGGATCCCGGTCCCTGCCTATTTTGATAGCACACTTTGTTGTGCAGGGATGAGGATATCATGTTCTTGAAGGTCTCTTCTTAAAGAACACTCTTTTCTGCCCTGGCTTTGCTGATTACAAGCTCAGCCTGGCACTCAGTTAACTTGGTTATGAGATCTTTGATTTGAGTCCTAAAATCTATGTGTTCATGTTTTAGAACTGAAATGGTTTTCTCTAAGTCCTCTATCTTCAGTTTATAATCATTTTCAGACTTTCTAAAATCATATTTTAAAATGTTTAAGGACTCAAGGTCAGATCTCAGTTCCAAGTTGTAGGACATGTACCTGTTAACTTTAGCAATACATTCAGGAGTACAGAGATGTTCTAATACCTTGGCCTCATCATGATCAGCCATTAGTTCTTGGTTTGGAGAAGCATCTTCCACCTGAAAGCTCCAGTCAAAGCCTCCTTCTTCAACAGCAACTGCAGCTTACTGCTTTGACTTCTCATTCTGGAGAGTTTTGTCAGTGTAGTTTGGTCTGGATTGTGTTTGGCCACCATTTGTTCTAGGTGCCTTACACTCTCTGGAAAAGTGGCCCGTCAAGTTATAGTTGTAACACTTGACTTTGCCTTTGTCCAGTCCAAAATTTCCACTGGTTGCATTGCTTGGAAACTTCCTTCCAGTTCTCTTGTAGAACTTCTTGGCTCTGTGAGTGAGAAGAGCTATCTGCTGGACTATTTCCATATATTCCAGATCATCTGGATGGATACAGTCCAGGTCTTCAAGGGTGAAAAGAGAGTTGCCACAACTTTCATCAGAAGACACAAAAGCTTGAGAAGAGCTTGTCTCTTGGAATGGGCTTCCTTGAGTGTAGTTCTCCCTTGGTGTCTCTGGGAAGGTGATGAAAGGACCCTTTGGTGAATTGTCAGGGTAGCATAAGAGATGATGTTTGGGTTCTATGCTATCCCTTTCAATCACATGTAGGGCTGAATCCATTTGATTGTTGGAGTTGCCAGATGAACCTTGCATGTTCATCTCCATCTGGTAGCCACTGAGAATCTCATATAACTCTGTCAGAGTAAGAGTTTTGAGATTTTCAGTTTCTCTTGATCACCACATAGTAGTGTGTCCATTGCCTAGGAAGTGAGGACATGAACTTCCTTACAATGTCTCTGTTTTCAAGAGAAACTCCTCCATCCACTAGGGTATCCACAATCTCAATATACCTGAAATACTGCTGAGTCATGGTTTCACTTGTTTTGAAGGTGAAGTTTTCAAACTGCTGCTTCAGGAGATCCTTCTTGTTCTCCTTGGCTTCAGAGGAACCCTCATACATCAGTTTCAATGCATCCCACAGCTGCTTGGCTATTTTGCACTTCTTGACACCTCTGTACACAGAGTTTGGAAGAGCAGTTTGAAGGGTTGTCATGGCTTTTCTGTCTATCTCTACTCTCTTCCTATCTTCATCAGAGTAATTAGCCACATTTTTTGGCATCATACCAGCACCAGTAGCAGAAGGGGTGCTGGGTATGAAAGGTCCATTCTCAATAGACTCCCACATTCTTGAATCAAGAGACCTGATGAAACCTTCCATTCTTAAACACCAGGTATCAAACTCATCAAGAGTGATTAGTGGGGACTTGTTCATGGTTTCAATTTCCATATCAGTTTTGGAAATGGCTGCCATTTGAAAAGTTTAGTATTTGTGTGTGTTAGGGATCTTAAGATGGTGAGATCTTATATTAAGAGCCTGAATGCTCTGATACCAATTGCAGGATCATTAAAGGGTGTAAGTTACAACACAACAACACAAAGAGGAGATTAACTAAACTTTAATCAAACAGTAAACTGGATTAACCAAGATAAGATACTAAGAACGCAAGTAATGCAAGAGACAGAACACAAAGAACACAAGTATTTGGTTTTCAAGAATGCAGTATATTGCTTTCTCTATGTTCTATTACAAGTGTTACAAAAGCATATTCGAAAGATACAAGAACATGAGATACTTATACTACATCCTATAGCCGGCTATACTTTGAAAGCCAGCTGGATACAATTGACTAGATACAAACAAAATCAATTGTAGAGTCAAAAGGCAGATTGTCTTTTGACTTGTGAATATGACATGCCATAGCTCATATCCTTATCTATCACAAAAAGGATAAAGTACATAAAGTAAAAAGTTACAGACTCAAGACCTCAATATATAGTTACCAAAAGCATGGACTTTTCACCAACTCATGTAAGTTGGTGACCTTACAGAGGTGCAGCAGAAAGGTGTCCAGCTTTATGGAATAGTACATTAGATAAAGCATGTTACTAAAAGTCTTCGGAAGAAATCTGTCTTCATGAGTTGAAGCTTCGGAAGACTTTGTCTCTGAGGCTTCGGAAGACTTCATGTTTGGCTTCGGAAGATATTGGTCTTGGCTTCGGAAGATATTGGTCTTGGCTTCGGAAGATATTGGTCTTGGCTTCGGAAGATTTCACACTTAGAGTATTTTTTGTTTTATGTGTGATACTTCCTAAGCTTCTTCTTTAATGTACTTGTGCAACATGCAGGAAAGACTTAAGATGTTTAGGTTGCATCAGCCTCTTAATTAATCTCTTCAAATATTATTATTATTATTCAAATCAATATCCCACTCTTGAAATTTTTTGTTAAAAAATTACCAATAAGAACTTGTTTTTTCTCTTTTAAATCTCTAACTTTATAACAAATAACACAATAAGATTACAAACTGCACTTAGAAATAACATAATTAAAATGCCTAATTTTAATATCAAATCTTTAGTTCATTTTTTAAATCCTTACTTCATATATACCTAATTGTATTAACCCAAAATATTAGAAACTGAACCACATAACCATTAATTTTTATAACAAATAAGACTTAAATAAACTTAAATATTAGAGATTGAACAATATTAATGCTAAATCTCGAATTTCATAATTTAAAAAAAGAGAAAATAAACACTAGAAATGTTACATTGAAGTGGGCGGTGAATTGGTGAAAGATCATATGTGGGTGGTGTCAAGGGCCACTGCAGCAGGAGGTAGTTTGGCGGTTATTAACCTGATGGCCGGTGGTGGGAACGTGGGATGATTGACATTGTGAGTGGATGGTGGTGGCTAACTGGCTGTGGCCTAGGGAAGGGATGAAAGGTCTATGGGGCATGGGGCGATGGATATTGTTTTTATATTTTATGTTATGTTTGATTGGGTTATGAGTATTTGTCCTAATTAGTTTCGTTTTTTAAGTTATTTAATGTATTTTGGGCTTATTTTTATTTTGGTATTGTTAATTATTATTGTATTGGACTATTGAGTATTTTGAGCTTATTAGTTGTTTATGTTTTTATAAGATGTAATGATTTTTATAAAATATAAGATTATTTTTTATAATATTTAAAACTTTCAATAAAGTGTTGAGTTTAAAAAAATTTAGGGGTAACTTAATATTTTCTTAGGGGTAACATAAAACCTTAATTTTTTTATTTTTTGTCATGCAAAACCGTAAATACATTACCTGCAAAAAGTTGAGGGGTAGCGAAGGCTACCCCTCATCTCCATATTGATCCGCCCATGTCTACATTATCCTTTGTAACACATCCCATTCTACCCACGTTCTTGATTATCGCCCATGCAAGCGTAAAATAGGAATTCTTATTGTAAGAAATAAGTTCACTTTTATATTAAAAGATAATAATTCTAACAATACTCTTGTTAGCCATGAAAAATATTCTAGTAAAATACTGTTTATAAATACGACTAGAAAAATAAATATAAACAAATTTATGTACCAAATTTGATTCGAACATCCGTTTTTAGTATAAACTTCAATGAGTCTTCATATAACATTCTTGACACAAGTTTTCATCGCGTTCGAATCTTCAGCTATACCCCTTGACTGCAACAATTAACAAACAAAGGATTGACGGTTGTGGCTGAGTATCGTATTAGATACGGATCCCTTAAAATAGATTTCGCGTCTCTACTCAAGATAACGCGTTTGTCTCCCATGATACAACAGCCAGAACAGTATGTACTGCCGGAGAGTGTCTCGACCCAAGAGATCACCGGGTAAAATATGTGTTATGATACTATGTGAAAAAATATTAAAAATGATGGTGTATGAATAACAATTTAGAGAGTGCTAATTTCTATACAACTTGTTAAATTTAAAGAGAATAAATTTCTTCTTCTTCTCTTTTCTCATCATTAGTTTGTTTATATACTCATGTTAAAAACTTTACATTAATATGAATTTTATGATTCACAACCAAAACTTCCATTTGACTTATAAAATGTTTTATAAGACCAAAATAAACTATCATTTTATTCATGACATGTTTAATATCAATTTTAATAAAAAATATGATTCATAATAAACATTTATAATATTTATTAAAAGACTTGGTCAAAACATAAAACATCCATGTTAATCAATACATGGTTTTATTAATTATGCAAGAAATTGTAACAATTTCCTACTATAGTCAACCAAGTTTTACTTTCTTCATTCCGACCACTCAACTTCGAGTATCGATATCTATTTATCTTAGCTTAAGTTTGAACACGGTATAGTTCGTTACAAAACGAAAACTTAAACTAATAACAAATAACTATTTATATAAAAATATATAAATATAATTATTTTGTGTATAAAATTCCAACACTGAAGTTGTATTGACTATTGAGGTGAATCTATTACATTGGTTGTGTAATTTGGACAATGAAGTGAAAAGTGGAGTTAAATGCTAAATAACTTAGATTTATATGGCTTATGATTAGATATTCTTCTAACTAAAGGACTAAAAGTGCCATTTTTTTCAAACTTGAAGTCAGTGGTGGATCTGGTGCTAACGCACGGGGTCACTGCATCCTATAAGTTTTATTTTTCTACCGCTATATACATATTAAATCACGACCGACTCCTATAAAATGTTAGTGCCAACCCCCATATAACTATGAGACCGCCCATGAAGAGAAGTTTACACGACCCTAAGAAATTTAGGATCAATCCAATCATTATGAAACGACTTCATATAATAAGATTTATTAGTTGACTATTTGTTTGGATAATTAAGTCGTTTATCTTATTAATTGATTATTTAATACATTAACTATTATATTATTAATTAGTCGATTGTTATATTAGACAATTTGATTTATTAGTTGATTATTTGTTTGAATACTTGATTATTGGATGTTACTATGATAAATAAATAAGGGTGTAAACAAGTCGTGTCACGTCTGGGTTTGTTAAGGCTCTTGTTAGGCTTGATTTTTGATAAAAGAGCTTGATATGATGCCCAATGCTCAGTTCGTGTAGGGTTGAAAATTGTAAGGCTCGAGTTCGTCTCGTCTAAAACTTTAGTTCTAAAACTCACAGCTTTCTAGTTGGGAACATTTCAAACTCGAGCTCAGTTTAAGATCCCTTGTTAAATATTTAATTATTTTATCATAATTTTTTATAATAATAACTATATATATATTATATATATATATATATATATATAATATTGAGTAAAAATTATCTAAAATTAAGTTCTAATCAAGCTCGTTTATTAAAAGGTCAATAATAGATTTTGGCGAGCCGATTCTGAGTAATTAGCTTGTCTCATTTACATCCCTAGTGATTAATGTTATTTGTTTTGATTTGATTTTTTTATCTTCATATTGTCTTAGCGGCCTGACCCAAACCAGATCGAATCAAAAGGATTTAATAATTATGATAACAATGTTAATAATAATAATACTAATAATAATAATAATAACAATAACACTATTAATAAGAAGATAAGTCAAAAAAAAGTATATATAGAAGTAATAACTAATAAAAGTTAAATAATTAATAAGTTGTAAAATGATTAAAACTTAAAGTTTAAGTCCAAGGAGTCTATTTGCCAATTTGGAAACTTTAAAATAAAGAGTGTACATAAAATGTTGAAAACCAAACCGTAGGGACCATTTGTGCAATTATTTAAAAACCAACCCAAGGCCCTTCCCCCCCCCCGTATTTCCAGCACCGGGAGCCGGCCAAGCTCCGGTGGCCGCAATACACCCCCAAAACCAATCAACTTTTGCATCCGAAAGTGCTAGTTGACTTGGGGGGACCTCTCGGACTCGAACCCACTACTTAATTGAAACATTAAAGCTCGGTATTAGAGGGTCTCGGACCAAAACGCACATCTCGATCGGTTTATAACTGTTCAACGTACAAAGATTGGTGATTAATCAAATTAAACGTACATAAACGTTCAGATAGTCATTTCCAGACTTAATGCATAGTTTAATTCGAATTAAATCATCAATTAAACATCTAATCATAACCGAAATGTTCGAATCGAAATCAAAACCCAACCGGCACCTTAACGTACAAATTGGGACTATTTAATAAAGGGAAAGCTTCCATATGATCCCTTTCAACTTTCTGGACTTTCAATTGCTCAAATAATTCACTCGATCACCGATTCCAAGTTGACTTGTTCATCATGGGAACCAAGTACACTTAGCCATCATATAAACTTGTAATTAAATCGAGATTTGATTGTATCTATATGTGTTCTATAAACTTGCTAACTCATAACCTATGACATGAATTGCTACTTGTAACCTTTGATATATTATGTATATAAAACTCTTGGAAACTCACTAACTTTATAGTTGACCCGTTATTTTTAACATGTTTCAGGAAACGCGTAAGTTTGAAGTCAACTTTTGAAGTTTGCTTAAATCTAGGATTTTGACCTAGAATAATGAAAAAAGATCTTTGGATTAATTTTGTTTTATGTTTGACTTATAATAATATTATTTTCATTTAAAAATAGCGTTATGTGGTTATGAACAATCTTAACCCTGACGTCTCGATGATTCTGCCGTCAAGGTTGGGGTGTGACAGATTGGTGTTAGAGCTCATAACTATATGGATTTAGGTTATTAAAAATAGTGACCTAGACTATAGCTTATGCATGAACCTTATAGAATAATAGTTATATTCTTGTAAAAAAATATATTGTTTTGCATGCTACATAATGTTATGCCTTCTTATATGCAACTTGATGCCTTAGCATAGGATTGCCTTGTAAATGCTTAAACTTTGTTGCTTGTCTCCCCTAAACTTATCTTTGACTCTTTGATTCTCCCCGACAAATGAACTTCCTAAACTTATTCTCGACAACATGTAGAATCTACACATATTATCGTAGGTTTAATTCCTTAGACTCTATGTCTAATCTATGAAAATCTCATCAAGGTTTTGATTTCATGAACCTAAGAAATTTGTGTGACACATAGACACGTGTATTTTGGTTTTCCTGGCAAAAAGCCTTTGGGCTAAGGTAAGCATTGCGCATAAATCCTACGAAACTAGTTATGCTTACCTGGAGATTTATGGGATGAGTGATAAACTATGGTCAACATACATAAATTTCTAAGGCAAATGGTTCAATTTACCTTGATGTGTCAACATTTTCAAATGGTAATGCGTTACCAAATGGAACCATTCCATGAGCCTTACAAATCTTGACTTATTCTTGTTTAAATTACTATCCTTTGTTATTATCATTCCCATGTCTAACTCATTTTGTATATCCAACATGTATCGTCACCATAGAAAGCGTGAAAATTCCAATCGTAAGCTAGCCGCCATGATTGCTCGACAAATGGCTACCGTCATTCCGACCATGGTTGCTGAACTCAATAGCACCTTGATAACCAATTCAAGCAACAATGAAAATGGTCAAGGGGAAAATAATGCGAACCAAGGGCGCAATAACCAAACATGTACCTTCAAGCACTTTAGTTCTTGCAAGCCCACTAATTATAATGGCAAGGAAGGAGCCACTAGTCTTCTTAAGTGGTTCGAGAGCATGGAGAATACCATCATCAATTGTGAGTGTCCCAAGGCACTCAAAGTTTGTTATGCCACTAGTATGTTCCAACAAAGGGCACTTACCTGGTGGAATAGCAAGAAGAGAAATCGAAGGAGCTGATGCTGTGTTGGCACTCACTTAGGATGAGTTTAAGAACATCGCCATTGCAAATTTCTGCTCGAGGAGTGAACTACAAAAACTGGAGGAGGAATTTTGGAACTTGAAACAAGATGGTGGTGACCATTTGGCTTACTCAACAAGGCATCACGAGTTGAGCATTCTGTTACCCCACATGGTCGACACCGTTCCTTGCAATATCGAGAAGTTTATCAAGGGAGTACCACCCTAAATTCAATATGTTGTGGTGGGTAGTCGACCCACAACTTTTGAAGAAGCCATCACAATCACCGCTCAACTTAACAAGAATCATATACGAGCGGGCACCATGTCTGTGAAGGGTGCTAAGAAGGTGGAGAAGACGGTTACTGAAGCTGCTAAGGAGACCAAAGCTGAACTGTATTACAAAAACAACAACAACAACAACAACAAAAAGCGCAAGTTCACACCGGCACACAACTATGTTGTGGCTGCTCCCAAACAACCCCAAAGACAACTTGTACCTGTGGCTGCACCTGTGACTCAAGTGCCTGTGGCTAGGACCTATGCTGGTCCTCAACCTATGTGCAACACCTATAGGTACCATCATCCGGGGAACCAACCGCGCCGCATATGTACCTTATGCAATAAATATGGTCAATTGGTGGCGACTTGTCACCGTGCACCTAATAACGCCATGATGTTCGGGAATCGTATTTGCTACAACTGTGGGAAACCTGGTCATTTTCGCCCATAATACCCTCATCTTATGGGCAATTTTCCACAAGCCCGAGGACATGCTTTCAACATCAATGCAAATCAAGTACAAGCAAACAATGATGTGGTGAATGGTATGTTAATTTACCCTTAACTTTTATGACTTAAGTCTTTTCATGCGTTAACCGTATTGTTAAATACCTTTAAAATTGAACAGGTATGTTCCTTAATAATACTTATGTATGCGTTCTATTTGACTCTGGAGCCAATAAGAGTTTTTTTTTCCGTTAGAGTTTGAACCCATTCTTGCTAAGACACATACGAAACTAGAAAGACCTCTCACCATTGAAGTCGCCGATGGAGAACATATCACCGCGGATATCATTATTCATGATTGTATCATAAGTCTTGACACACACGATTTCTTTATTGATCTTATTCCTATGAAACTTCGAAGCTTTGACGTCATCATTGGTATGGATTGGTTAGCCAAACACCATGCCGAGATCATTTGTTTCGAGAAGTGCATTCGTATACTGTTACCCTCTAGGGATACATTGAAAGTGTTTCGGTGAAAATTCTTCCAAAGGACTTAAACTCATGTCTTGCACTCAAGCCCGAAAGTGCTTAAACAAGAATTATATGGCTTTCTTGGCTTATGTGGTCAACACGAAAGTCAAAGGGAAAGATCTTAAGGATGTCCCGATTGTACGAGACTTTCCTAAAGTATTTTCCGATGACCTTAGTGGTTTACCTCCCGTGCGTGAACTCGAGTTTAAGATCGATTTGATTCCGGGAGCAAACCCCGTAGCTAAGTCACCATATCGACTTGCACCATCGGAAATGCAAGAACTCTCTAGTCAACTTCAAGAACTATCCGAGAAAGGCTTCATCCATCCTAGCTCTTCACCTTGGGGTGCACCTATCCTATTCGTGAAGAATAAAGATGGATCGTTTTGTATGTGCATCGATTATTATGAACTTAACAAGCTTACCATAAAGAATCGCTATCCTCTTCTTCATGTCGATGATTTGTTTGATCAACTTCAAGGAGCTGCTATATTCTCGAAGATCGATCTACGTTCTAGATATCACCAATTATGAGTCCATGATGATGATATCCCAAAGACCGCATTCATGGTTATGGCTTTTGGTTTAACAAATGCTCTTGTTGTCTTCATGGATCTCATGAATCGAGTATGCAAGCCTTATCTAGACAAGTTTGTGATCGTCTTCATTGATGACATACTTATCTATTCCAAGTCCAACACCGATCATGAACTATATTTGCGATTAGTTCTCGAGTTATTGAAGAAATAGCAATTGCACTGGAAGTTCTCGAAGTGTGAATTTTGGCTTGAGGAAGTGCAATTTCTAGGACACGTGGTGAATAGCCAAGGAATTCATGTTGACCGTGCAAAGGTGTAAGCTTTGAAGAATTGGTGTGTTCCTACAACTCCAACCAAAGTTTGTTCTTTTCTTGGTCTTGCTGGTTATTACCGGCGATTCATTGCAAACTTTTCGATAATCGCGAAGCCACTCACATCTTTGACACGAAAGAATAAACTATTCGAGTGGGGTTCCAAGCAAGAAGAAGTTTTTGAAGCGTTAAAGCACAAGTTGTGCAATGCTCCTATCTTGACCATACCCGATGGAAACGACGATTTCACCGTATATTGTGATGCATCAAAACAAGGCCTTGGTTGTGTTCTCATGCAACGAGGGGAGGTCATAGCTTATGCATCAAGACAATTGAAGGTCCATGAGGTGAATTACACAACACATGATCTCGAGCTTGGTGTTGTTGTTTTTGCTTTGAAGATTTGGAGACACTACCTGTATAGTACACAATGCATTGTCTACACTGATCATAAAAGCCTTCAACTCGTTTTTAATAAAAAAAAGATCCCAATATGAGACAACGTCGTTGGGTGGAGTTGATTAGTGACTACGATTGTGACATTCGTTACCATCCTAGTAAGGCAAATGTTGTAGCCGATGCTCTAAGCCAAACGAGTCATAACAAGACGATCTCATTCCAAGAAATTCGCGGTCGATGAAAATGGTTTGACACTTTGGGTGATTTCGATACCGAGATCCAACTAGATGTCAACAAGACTACCGAACTGCTACAAAACTTGAGAATAGATAGTGACATCGAGTCTAGTATCCTGGAGGCTCAACTAGCGGTTCAACAAGAAGGAAGAATGAAGGATGAACTGGAGCATAACCTTTTAACTCAATTGGAAACGAAACCCAACGGGTTGATGTGTTTCGCGAATCGAATTTGGGTTCCAAACCGTGATAACCTTCGTATCTTTATCATGAACGAAGCTCATCAAACTCGTTATTCTATTCATCTTGGTTCTGATAAGATGTACGTGGACCTGCGTGGTCAATATGGTGGCCTAGAATGAAGAAAGACATAGCGACTTATGTAGCTAAGTGCCTCACGTGTACGAAGGATAAAGCCGAACATCAACGTCCAAGTGGATTTCTTGAACAACCCGAGATTCCTATGTGGAAATGGGAACACATATCCATGGACTTCATAACTAAGCTACCCCGAACCTCCCGTGGACATGACAGCATATGGGTGATCGTCGACCGATTGACCAAGTCAGCACATTTTATACCCATACGTGACACTTACAAGACATCAAGGTTGGCTTGTATATACGTTGATGAAATTGTAAGTCGTCATGGGGACCCTATGCACATCATATTCGACCGAGACGCTCGTTTTACTTTGCACTTTTGGTCGTCTATGCAAGAACTCTTGGGTACTCAATTGGATCTAAGCACGGCTTACCATCCTTAAACTGATGGTCAAACTGATCGAACCATCCAAACCTTGGAGGACTTGCTACACCTTTATGTCCTTGACTTTGGTGGTGATTGGGATACGCATTTACCTCTCGCGGAATTTTTGTATAACAATAGTTATCACTTGAGTATCAAGATGGAACCATTCGAAGCACTTTATGGTCATAAATGTCGTTCACCGATCTTTTGGACCGACATTGGTAAAAACTTCATCACTGGTCCTGAAATCATACACGAAATGACCGATAAAGTCTCTATAATTCTCAAGAACTTTGAAGTGGAAAGAAGTCGATAAAAGAGTTATGCCGACAAGCGACGTAAGCCATTGGAATTTCAAGTTGGAGATATGGTTCTTCTAAAGGTCTCACCGTGGAAATGTGTTGTTTGCTTTGGAACGAAGGGTAAACTGGCTGCAAGATTTGTAGGACCTTTCAAGATTCTAAAGAGGATCAGGAAAGTGGCTTACAAACTAGAATTACCTTTCGACCTTAGTGGAGTTCATCCTATTTTCCGCGTCTCAAATTTGAGAAAGTGCTTGGCCAACGAAAGTCTGCATGTTCCGTTGGAAGACATTCAGATCGACGAGTCATTGCATGTTGTTGAGAAACCTGTTGAAATTATGGACCGCATTATGAAGAAGATTAGAACCACAACTATCCTAATTGTCAAGGTTCGTTGGGAGAATAAATATGGAGCTGAGTTTACTTGGAAGCATGAAGAACATATGAAGAAGAAGTACCCGCATTTGTTTGTATAGTTTCATTCTTAATTTTGGGACGAAATTCTTTAAAGTTGGGGAGACTGTAACATCTCGTATTTTTGTTAACTAAAAGTTAACTTCATTTATTCTTATAAGGGTCATTATTGTCATTCATGAAACTTATGGGTTACTTACCGCTTATCTATTTGTTGCCTTTTATTCTTTTTACTTTAGGTGTGCTTAATAATAATAATAATGAAAGATAATAATAGCTACAAAACTAATAATATTGATAGTAATAATAAAGATCATAATCATAACAATAATAATAATAATATTAATAATAATAATAATAAATTATGATAATAATGTTAATAATAATAATAATAATAATAATAACAACAACAACAACAACACTATTAATAACAAGATAAGTTAAAAATTTATATATATATATATAAGTAATAACTAATAAAAGTTAAATAATTAATAAGTTGTAAAATGATTAAAACTTAAATTTTAAGTCCAAGGGGTCTATTTGCCAATTTGGAAACTTTAAAATAAAGAGTGTGCATAAAATGTTGAAAATCAAACCGCAGGGACCATTTGTGTAATTACTTAAAAACCAACCCAAGGCCCTTCCCCCCCCCCCACTCATATTTCTGGCACGGGGAGCCGGCCACCCTCCGGCCAAGCTCCGGTGGCCGCGGTACACCCCCAAAACCAATCAACTTTGCGTCCGAAAGTGCTAGTCGACTTGGGGGGACCTCTCAGACTCGAACCCACGACTTAATTGAACATCAAAGCTCGGAATTAGAGGGTCTCTGTAACGCCCAGTTATTTCCCTGAAGCCCAAGAAAGAAGGAAAAGAGAAAGAAAAGAAATAAAGTCCAAAGTCGAGGACTAAACTTGTCAAAACAGGAAAAAACTTGAATGAGTGGGGGTATAAGAGGGGGAAGGCAGCCCACACCCTCCCCCACACTCACAATTTTCAGCCATAGAGAGAAGAGAGGAAGAAAAGTGGTTCCAAGCTTCGGTTTTCATAGATTCGAGCGTGAAAGTTGAGGTGTAGCGGGTTGGATTGAAGCTCTACTCGACGGGGTTGTTTGTGTGAGTTCTAGGACCCTTCTTTTATTCGTTTTCAACTGATTTAGGGCTGGAACACATAGTAAAACCCGTTTTTGAGATGTGTGTGTTGAACCCGTGTGTATGTGTTTGTGTGTGATGCGATTGGGGTTTGTTTTCGGGTTTGTGTGTGCTTGAATGGTGTTGTGGTATGTATTCCTAAGGTTTAGGATGGTGATTTGGGCTTAGAACAGGTTTGAGAGGGTTTGGAGGCCGAAAAGTGCAAATTGGGTTCGGGATGAACTGCATTCTCCATCACCTAGGGCTATGCGACCGAATGGCATGCGACTGAGGTTCATTCGCATGCGATTCATGCGACTGGAGCCCATACGCTTGTGAGTCGTGTGACTGAGGTTCATTCGCATAGGGGTCATGCGACTGAGGTTCATTCGCATGGGGGTCATGCGACTGAGGTCCATACGCCTAAGTCCATCGCATTAGGTCCATTCGCACAGGTGCTCATCCGCATTAGGTCCATTCGCACAGGTGCTCATCCGCATTAGGTCCATTCGCATAGGGCCCATTTGCCTGGTGTTCATCCGCATGGTGTTCAGTCGCTTGGGAGGCCATGCGACTGAAGGGTGCCCATACGCCAAGTAGGGCTTGTGCGCCCGAAAGAAAATAGTTTATTTACTGACTTTCAGGGGAAAGTGCAGATGTAGGTTTTGACGTGGGAGATTCCCGGGGGTTCTTGTAAGTTGACTTTTGAGCTCATATGAGTTATGGTGGGCATGGATGATGATGTATGATGTTGTATGTTTATGCTTGATGTATGATGATGTATGTTATGTATGTATGATGATGTATGTTATGTATGTATGATGGTGCCCTGTATGTTGATGTTGACTGTATATGTTGATGTTCCTTATTATTATCTATGATTATCTTCCCTTGGCTTTACGTGGAATCTTAATGAATAAAATGAAAGTATTATGTAACGTAAAGTGGAAGATAATGAAATGAGGAACATGATAAATGAATGCTTGCATTAACGAATGAACGAATGAAAGAAAGGCTTGCAAGCAAATGTATGGAGGTTCACACTCAATGAGGAGTGTTAGCTCAACCGTGTACGGGTTAGCTACCCCATGAAGATGCACACTTGGGCTTGATCCGTGTGATCAAGCATATGTATGGAGGTTCACACCCAATGAGGGGTTATCAGCTCAACTGTGTGCGGGTTAAATACCCCATGAGGATACACACAGGGGTTCAATCTTTGTGATTGACCAGATGTATGGGGTCCTTGTCGGTTAACCCTAGATGAATTGCTTGGTGCTCTAGAGGGGGGTTAAGCACATGACATGGCCTAGATGAAAACAAAACACAATAAAAGTATGAAATGAACGATGATGAAGATAATAACTATTATCTATGCGTACGTACGATGTGTGATCACGTTCTAAGACTGTGATGATTTGAAAGCAAGTAACTGACGGTTTTAAACGAAAAATAAAGTATGTTTTATTATAAAACTAGAACTCACTCAGCAACGCTGACTTTTATGTGTTTCCAGTTGGCAGGTAATGTTGCTAAGGATGGCACGGGGCGGCTACTCAGCTTTTTTAGGATGCCATCCATTTTTATAATGCTTTTGTGATTTAATGCAACACGTATTTTGTAATTTGATAACGATGTATTGTTTTGCAAAAGCTTTTATAATGAAATGAGATGTGTTTTTATGATTCCCCTGCAATGTTTTCTTTACTTTAATGAAAATATATGTTTTATGTGCAATTATTGACCAGCTGTAAGCGCCCCGGGAACGGAGCCTTACAAGTTGGTATCGGAGCCAAAGTTTAAGTGAAACGGGTAAATTTTCAAAATAAACTTTAACTTAAACTGAAAATGGGACGAAAAGGGAAAGGATGCCAGTGTGAGTAGTTGCGTGCCATCAGGTATTTTCGTAATGTAAACCGCTATTACGTGCGCATGTTATGTGGTTTATGTGTTGTTTGTAGATTTAGATACTGATGTAGTTAGGATAGGTAATGCTTGGGGTATGAAGAGTAAAGTAAGTGGGTAATCACAACTGGCCACAGTAATTAGGGACTTACGATACTTGATATAAACTAAGTTGTTCCATTGAATGACCGTGTTGGTGTTTGAATTTTTCAGTGTGTGTTTGGATGGCCATGGTAGATCTTTAAAAGCTTCACGTGGTGGAGGTCGTGATGCTAAACCGCGACCCAATAGGGGAAGACCCAGAGTTGAGAAGGTGCTTCATGAAGAACCAGAAACCCCTCATCCGGAGGGTGGTGATGAGAGTGCAAACTTAAGGGCCTCAGTGAAGGAGGTTGTTGTCGAAGAGATGCATCAGGTCATGTAGAAAATCTTATCGTCTGTGGTGACCGAAGTCATCAAGGTTGTGAGGGAAGGAGAAAGGAAGGAAAGAAGTAGACCTACGGGTGAAAGAAAACAGCTCGAGACTAAGACGGTTTTGTCTGATGACGAATAAAAAGAGGAAGAAGAAGAGCCTACGCCGGAGGCGGCACGAGGCTGTAACTACGGGGCATTTCAACGATGCAAGCACCCTACTTTTGATGGTAACGATACTGCTACTACTGCTCACCGGTGGGTGAGAGAAATGGAAGCTGCTTTGAACATCAACGAGTGTCGGGAGGATCCGAAAGTAGAGTTTGCTTCCCACTCTTTCGTGGACTTAGCCTTTTGCTGGTGGGACAATATTGTCCAAGCTGAGGGTAGTCGAGCTATTGGGAGGATAAGATGGTCTGAGCTGAAGAAGTTGGTGATTGAGGAGTTTTGTCCTCATAGGGAGATGGACAAGGTTGAGAGGGAGTTCCTGCAGTTGGAGGCGGGAACGATGACACATCAACAATACACCACAAAATTCAACGAAATGGCACGGCTGGTGCCGGATCAGGTGATGCCTCTGTCGCGAAAAATCAAGAGGTACATTCAGGGTTTGCCGGCAGATATTAACAGGCACATGATCGCTGCCCGACCGAGCATGTTTAGGTCGGCAGTTGATTTGGCAGGAAGATTGTATGATGAGCAGAGGTGGTGGTGGTTGAGGCAAGCAAGAATGGTGGTGGTGATCGGAGTTGGAATAGGAAGAGGTTTGGTCAGGGTGGTGACTCGACGGGTAACAAGAAGGCACGGGTGGCTGACCGTCGTGTATCACATCAGGGGCAGGATCGAAGAGGTGTGGCAAATGTGGGAAAGAGCATTCAGGGGAATGCAAGTGAGGATCAAACATTTGTTTTAAGTGTGGGAAGCCTGGTCATATGGCTAGAGACTGTAGGGGTATGAGATGTTTCAACTATGGGGAAAGTAGTCATATGAGTAGAGATTGTAAGAAGTCGAGGGCTGAGGGTTCTGGGGTGAAGAAGACCGGAGGAGAAGGACCAAGGGCAAGCGCTAGAGCGTTTACGATGACGCAGGAGGAGGCTAGGACGGACCCTGATGTAGTGTCAGGTACATTTCTAGTAAACCAAATTTTAGCCTCCGTGTTATTTGATTCTGGTGCCAATAAAAGTTTTATTTCTGCTGCTTTCTGTGCTAAACTGCCTGTTAGTAGTAGAAGTGTTGATGCGCCCTTTGATGTAGAAACTGCTATAGGTAAGTCTACCAGGATTTTTAAGATGATAGAAGACTGTGATGTGGAACTCGGAAGGTCATAAATTTCCTGTTAGACCGTTCGTGATGACCTTAGGTGGTTTCAATGTGGTTCTTAGGATGGATTGGTTAACGGATTACGAGGCGAACATTGTGTGTCGCAAGAAGATGATTCGACTAACAGCGCTTGACGGGAGTGAGGTGACAGTTTATGGGAATCGGGTCACGACGATCCCGAAAGTAATCTCAATGGCGGTGGCGGGAAAGCGCATGAGGCGTGGATGTAGTGCCTACTTGGCCTATGTAAAGGATGTAGAAACACCAACACCACAACTGTCTGATGTACCGATTATGTGTGACTTTCCAGACGTGTTCCCAGAAGACTTACCAGGAGTGCCACCTGATCGCAAGATAGAGTTTCAGATTGATCTGATACCGGGTGCCTAACCTGTTGCCAAGGCACCGTATCGATTGGATCCGACTGAGATGAAAGAGTTGATGGAGCAACTGCAAGAGCTGCTTGATAAGGGGTTCATTAGACCGAGTATCTCTCCTTGGGGTGCTCCGGTCTTATTCATGAAGATGAAAGATGGTAGCATGAGGATGTGTATCGACGACCGTGAGCTGAATAAGTTGATGATAAAGAATCGCTACCCCTTACCAAGAATTGATGACTTGTTTGATCAGCTTCAAGGTGCCAGTTGGTTTTCAAGCATAGACCTTTGATCGGGCTACCATCAGTTGAAAGTGAAGGAGCGGGATATTCCTAAAACAGCTTTTTGCACGCGCTATGGACATTACGAGTTTCTTGTCATGTCTTTTGGTTTGACCAATGCGCCAGTTGCTTTTGGATCTAATGAATCGAGTGTGTCAGCCGATGTTGGATAAATCAGTGATTGTGTTTATTAATGATATCCTGATTTATTCGAAGAGCGAGATTGAGCATGCCAGTCATATTCGGGAGGTTTTGGAGACGTTGAGAAAGGAGAAGTTGTACGCCAAGTTCTCCAAGTGCGCGTTCTAGTTGCGCGAGATTCAATTCTTGGGTCATGTGTGAATCCTGATGGGATTATGGTGGACCTGGCAAAGGTGGAGGAGGTGATGCAATGGAAGTCTCCAAGGACGCCATCCGAGATTCGTAGCTTCTTGGGTTTGGCGAGCTACTACAGAAAATTCATTCAAGACTTTTCTAAGATCACTTCTCCACTAACCAAGTTGACCCGGAAAGATGTGAAGTTCGTATGGGGTCAAGCTCCAGAGAAGGCATTCGAGGAATTAAAGGCAAGGTTAACTCAAGCAGCTATTCTATCATTACCCGATGGAAGTAAAGATCTGGTGGTTTATTCTGATGCTTCCTACTCGGGGTTGGGGTGTGTGTTAATGTAGAGAGGAAAGGTTATAGCCTATGCATCCCGACAGTTGAAGGTTCACGAGGTTAACTACCCTACTCATGATTTGGAGCTAGCAACTGTGGTCTTCGCGTTAAATATTGGAGGGACTATCTTTACGGGACGAAGTGCACCATATTCACTAACCACAAGAGCCTGAAGTACTTCTTCGAGCAGAAGGACCTGAACATGAGGTAGAGACGATGGTTGGAGCTCATAAAGGATTATGATTGCGAGATCCATTACCATCGGGCAAAGCCAACGTGGTGGCGGACGCCCTTAGTAGAAAAGAGAGGCCCGAGCCGATTCGGGTGAAAGCTTACCGGTTAATGATGACCTTCGATGTGATGAAGCAATTCAAAGAGTTCCAAGATGAGGCACTGAAAGAAGACTATCTTAACTCCGAAAGAATGAGAGGTCTGATTGCGGAACTGGGTGAAAACACAATCGATGTTAGAACCCGATTTGGACGGATATGGATTCCTCGTTTGGGGATCTACGCATGAAGATTATGGATGAAGCTCATAAGACTCGATACTCTATTCATCCCGGTGCTACAAAGATGTACCAAGACATGAAGAAAGATTATTGGTGGTCGGGTATGAAGCGCGATGTAGTGGAGTATGTGAGTAAGTGCCTTACTTGTTTACAAGTGAAGGCCAAGCACCAAAAGCCGTATGGGAAGATCCAACCTTTGGATATACCGGAGTAGAAGTGGGAGCACATCATCATGGATTTCATTACAAAGCTGTCGCGTACCCGAAAGGGTATGATGCCATATGGGTGATAGTTGATCGTTTGACGAAGAATGCTCACTTCCTACTGATCCGTGACATATTCATCAGAGAGGTTAGCGGATATGTTCATCAAGGAAATTGTAACTCGTCATGGTGTGCCGGTGTCTATTATGTCTGATCGTGACACCCGGTTTACATCCAAATTTTGGAAGAAATTCCATGACGTGATGGGGACGAGGTTACATATTAGCACGGCTTATCATCCTCAGACGGATGGTCAGTCCGAAAGGACCATTCAGACATTGGAGGATATGCTTCGGGCATGTGTTATCGACTTTGGAGGAAGTTAGGATGACCACTTACCATTAGCTGAGTTCTCTATAACAACAATTATCATGCCATCATTGGTATGCCTCCTTATGAGATGTTATACGGTAGGAGATGCAGAACACCCGTCTATTGGGGTGATATTGGTCAGAAAGAATTAGGAAGCGCCGAGGTGATCGAGGCTATGACTGAGAAGCTTGAAAAGATCAAAGCCTTCATGAAGGCAGCCAAAGATAGACAAAATTTGTATGCTGATAAACGACGTAGACCGATTGAGTTCCAGGTGGGTGACATGGTTATGCTAAAAGTCTCACCTTGGAAGGGTATCATTCGGTTCCGAAAGCGGGGCAAGTTGAGCCCGAGATACATAGGGCCTTTTCGAATTGTTGCTAGAGTAGGAGAGGTGGCCTATAGATTGGAGTTACCAGATGAGTTAAGTGGAATTCACCCGACATTCCATGTATCTCATCTGAGAAAGTGTCTAGCAAATGAGGATATGATTGTTCCACCGGAGGATATCGAGGTAGATGAACGGCTCAGTTGTGTGGAGCAACCAGTGGCGATCATTGATCGAAAAAAAAGAGGCTGAGGAATAAAGTGGTTCCTCTTGTGCGTGTACAGTGGAAGCACAGGAAGGGATCCGAGTCTACGTGGGAGACTGAAGAAGAAATGAGACAGCATTACCCACGTCTGTTCAAGGAATAATAGGTTCCGGGGATGAAACCTATTTAAGAGGGGTGGACTTGTAACGCTAGGTTATTATCCTTAAGCCAAAGAAAAGAAGGAAAAAAGAAAGAAAAGAAATAAAGTCCAAAGTCTATGGACCAAACTTGCCAAAACGGGAAAAAATTGAATGAGTGGGGGTATAAGAGGGGGAAGGCAGCCCACACCCTCCCCCACACTTACAATTTTCAGCCATAGAGAGAAGAGATGAAGAAAAGTGGTTTCAAGCTTCGGTTTTCGTGGATTCGAGCGTGAAAGTTGAGGTGTAGCGGGTTGGATTGAAGCTCTACTCGACGGGGTTATTTGTGTGAGTTCTAGACCCCTCTTTTACATGTTTTCAACTGATTTGGGGCTGGAACACATAGTAAAACTCGTTTTTGAGATATGTGTGTTGAACTCGTGTGTATGTGTTTGTGTGTGATGCAAGTGGGGTTTGTTTTCGGGCTTGTGTGTGCTTGAATGGTATTGTGGTATGTATTCCTAAGGTTTAGAATGGTTGATTTGGGCTTAGAACAGGTTTGAGAGGGTTTGGAGGCCGAAAAGTGCAGATTGGGTTCGGGATGAACTGCATTCTGCATCAGCTAGGGCTATGCGACCGAATGGCATGCGATTGATGTTCATTCGCATGCGATTCGTGCTACTGGAGCCCATACGCTTGTGAGTCATGTGACTGAGGTTCATTCGCATGGGGGTCATGCGACTGAGGTCCATACGCCTAGGTCCATCCGCATTAGGTCCATTCGCACATGTGCTCATCTGCATTAGGTCCATTCGCATAGGGCCCATTCGCTTGGTGTTCATCCGTAAGGTGTTCAGTCGCCTGGGAGGCCATGCGACTGAAGGGTGCCCATACGCCCAAGTAGGGCTTGTGCGCCTGAGAGAAAATAGTTTATTTACTGACTTTCGAGGGAAAGTGCAGATGTAGGTTTTGACGTGGGAGATTCCCTGGGGTTCTTGTAAGTTGACTTTTGAGGTCATAGGTGTTATGGTGGGCATGGATGATGATGTATGATTTTGTATGTTTATGCTTGATGTATGATGATGTATGTTATGTATGTATGATGGTGCCTAGTATGTTGATGTTGACTGTGTTTGTTGATGTTCCTTATTATTATGTATATTTTTTCCCTTGGCTTTACGTGGAATCTTAATGAATAAAATGAAGGTATTATGTAATGTAAAGTGGAAGATAATGAAAAAAGGAACATGATGAATGAATGCATTAACGAATGAACGAACGAAAGAAAGGCTTGCAAGCAAATGTGTGGAGGTTCACACTCAATGAGGAGTGTTAGCTCAACCATGTGCGGGTTTGCTACCCCATGAGGATGCACACTGGGGCTTGATTCTTGTGATCAAGCATATGTATGGAGGTTCACACCCAATGAGGGGTTGTCAGCTCAACTGTGTGCGGGTTAAATACCCCATGAGGATGCACACAGGGGTTCAATCTTTGTGATTGATTAGATGTATGGGGTCCTTTTCGCGTAACCCTAGATGAATTGCTTGGTGCTCTAGAGGGGGGTTAAGCACATGACAGGGCCTAGATGAAAACAAAACACAATAAAAGTACGAAATAAACGATGATGAAGATAATAACTATTATCTATGTGTACGTACGATGTGTGATCATGTTCTAAGACTGTGATGATTTGAAAGCAAGTAAATGACGGTTTTAAACAAAAGATAAAGTATGTTTTATTTTAAAACTAGAACTCACTCAGTAATGCTGACTTTTATGTGTTTCCAGTTGGCAGGTAATGTTGTTGAGGATGGCACGAGGTGACTACTCAGCTATTTTGGGATGGCATCCATTTTTATAATGCTTTTGTGATGTAATGCAACACGTATTTTGTAATTTGATAACGATGTATTGTTTTGCAAAAGCTTTATAATGAAATGAGATGTCTATTTTGATGATTCCGCTGCAATGTTTTCTTTACTTTAATGAAAATATATGTTTTATGTGCAATGATTGACCAGCTGTAAGCGTCCTGGGAACGGGGCCTTACAGTCTCGAACCAAAACGCACATCTCGATCGGTTTATAAACGTTTAACGTACAAAGATTGATGATTAATCCAATTAAACGTACAGAATCGTTCGGATAGTCATTACCAAGCTTAATGCATAGTTTAATTCGAGTTAAATCATCAATTAAACATATAATCTTAACCGAAATGTTTGAATCGAAATCAAAACCCAACCGGCACCTTAACGTACAAATTGGGACTATTTAACAGAGGGGAAAGCTTCCATATGACTCCTTTTAACTTTCTGGACTTTAAATTGCTCAAATAATTCACTCGATCACCGATTCCAAGTTGCTTCTTCCTCGCGAGCAAGCCGAGTCAAACACGAAGATTAAACACTACAAATCGGTTGTAATCAAGTGAGTTTAATACACCATTTTACTCGAAATTACATAGGGAACAAAAGCCCTATGATTAATCAAAGTAACAACATCGAATTAAGGTTCAATTTAGGGCTAAACGATTCTAGGGTTCCTGGGAAAATTGGGGATTATGGAAATCTTGTTTTTAAGATTTAAAACCCAATCCTTAACGCGGTTGGGAGCTTTAGTTCACTTGTAAAACGCGTGACCCCTAAACAAGAGGTCCCCGTTCGAATCCGAGGAACCTCATGTATTTTTGGGGCCTTTTTGGCCTTCAAATTTAATGTTAAAATTTTCTAAAAATTATAAAAAATCGTTTTATGAACTTTATTATTTTAAAACCATTTAATTATTTTACCGTAATTTATTATAAAAAATACCTTTATATTTTTATTTAATATTCTAAAGCTAATGATATAGTTAGTATATTTTTATAAAATTTAGACTTTAAATACTAGTTTAATTTACACAAACTATTATTTCAAATATTGCCTTTAAATTATTGTTTAAATCGTGTTTATTTTATTTAGTTATAAAACTTTATTTAAACTTTATAAATATTACAAAATTATTATAAATGTTATTCTTATTTCATATCTTTATATAGAATATAAATATATGGTTCCCAAGAAAATATAATTGATTTCTATTTGTTAAATATAATTGGCAAAGCTTCAAACTTCAAATTGAACTCTAGTCCACGATAATTCGTTAATTATTAAACTTTAACTTTGTGAATATGTATATATTTAGGTGCCTTGTGACGATTCACCTTGGAACGTAGCCTATTATAAATCTTATTAATCGTCATACTTATACTTATTTGTCATGTGAGTTTTTTTTCCCCTTTTACATTATTTGACACCGTTTTGGGGTGAAACGTATTAATCTTAACAACATACACTTGTAAACGTTTGAATCTTGTAAAGCACTTGCAATTCATACTTTTATTTTTATGGTTATTTGTGTTATTGTAAGTCTTATATGAGATACATATTTTGTTTGCAATCATTAACTATTGCTAGCCTTGCGACGTCTTAGATCTTTGGGTCTGACAAGCCTATTTGGTGCTAAAGCCGATGTATTGCCGGCTCCTGATGACATATGACTTGTTCATCATGGGAACCAAGTACACTCAGCCAATCATATAAACTTGTAATTAAGTCGAGGTTTGATTGTATCTATATGTGTTCTATAAACTTGCTAACTCATAACCTATGACATGAATTGCTACTTTTAACCTTTTGATATATTATGTATATAAAACCCTTGGAAACTCATCAACTTCATAGTTGACCCGTTATTTTTAACATGTTTCAGGAAACGCGCAAGTTTAAGGTCAACTTTTGAAGTTTGCTTAAATCTAGGATTTGGATCTAGAATAATGAATAAAGAGCTTTGGATTACTTTTGTTTTATGTTTAACTTATTTCATGTTGAAACTTATGGTTGTATTTGCCTTTGAAACTTATAATAATATTATTTTCATTTAAAAATAGTGTTATGTAGTTGTGAACAATCTTAACCCTCAAATCTCGACGATTCCGCCGTCAAGGTTGGGGTGTGACGGTTATATTAAATTATTTAATTTATTAGTTGATTATTTGCTTGAATACTTGATTATTGAATGTTACTATGATTGTTAAATAAGGGAGTACACAAATCGTGCCGCGTCTAGGCTTGTTAAGGCTCTTGTTAGGCTTGTTTTTTTCATAAAGAGAGCTTGATCTAATGCCCAGAGCTTGATCTAATGCCCAGAGCTTGGTTCATGTAGAGTGTTAATTGTAATGCTCAAGCTCATCTCGTCCAAAGCTTTAATTTTGAAACTCAGAGTTTTTTAGTTGGGAATTTTTCAAACTTGAGCTTGGTTTAAGATCTCGATACATGAAGTTATAATAAAAATGCTATTATAACATATTATTATATATAATAAAAAGGTCAATAATATAAGCTCGAGCTTGTTTAAACTTGGCTTGATTCGAGATTTTGGCTAGCCGATCTAGAGTAATTAATTTGTCTCATTTACATCCCTAATGATTAATGTTATTTATTTTCATTTGATTTTTTATTTTCATATTGTTTGATCCGGCTTGACCCAAACCGAACCGTATCAAAAGGATTTAATATAGCGATACGAAACTGACCATTTAAAAGTTTCGACCCCATGTAAAAAAAATTCTAGACATGCCACCGCTTGAAGAGTTGAAGCTTGAATATGTTAGCAGGGGCGGCTCTAGCTTATACCAAGTGAAGCAATGACTTTAGACCCTATATTTTAAGGGCCTTCAATTTTAAAATGCTATTATAACATATTTTTAAGCTAAATATATTTTTTTATAATGTAATATTCATGATCGTGGAGAAAGAAGAGAACACTAAAAACAATTTTATGGATTTGCTCTGTTTTTTGTGTTACTGTAAAATGTGGTGTTGAAACACCGGAGAAGATGATTTTTAGAGAAGATGAAAGAAATGGTAACAACGGTAATTGAAATTTACTTATTGGTGAAAAGCAAATAGGAAGTACGGGTCATAAAGACTTTTGTTTCATTATTTTTTTCATATTTTAAAAAATATATTTTTATATATCATGGAAACCTATTTATTTGCACTTGTATTGTGATACAATCTATGGTGGGTTTAGTTGCTTACTAAATATATGATCGATGCAAAAAAAATTGATGTATTTGATATTAGTATAATTTTCTCTTGACATACATGTTTATTGTTTTCATTTTAAAAATATATTTATTCTCGATTGAAAATTTTATTTTATTGTATATAGTGATAGAAAATATATTATATAAAAAACATCTAAATTTGTAATAATATATATAGTAAACTATAGATAAAATATAAACTACATAATTAGTATGGTTAAAGTTATAACCAACTTAATGCTACTGTTGGAAACTACATATTATGCTTAATAAAACAATTAGGAAAATAATATTTATTTATGTTGATAAGTTATTAAATAACGTTTGTTTGGATGAAATTTTAAATTTAATTTTTTTATTACACTTCAAAAATTATATATATATATATATATATAGGGGATGGTTCAAATGAAAATCACTTTTTTGTGAGAACTCTAGGAACCAATCTCAGTCACTTATTTTTTATCACATGTAAATCACATGTAAATCACATGTCATTTCCCCCTTTTTTTAAATGTTCGTAACTTTTTTTCACGACATCATTTTTTCAAAAAAAATTCATCATAAAATTCAGTATTTTTTTATCTTTTCAACGCCTGCCATATTGATATTTTTCCAAAAAAAAATCGTACATCCGTTGTTTACATATGTGTAAATCTAGTTATACACACGTGTAGTACTGGATTTACACATGTGTAAATCCGATATTACACATGTGTAAAACGAATTTCGTTAAAAAAACGAGAATTTTTTTATTTTTTATAATTTTTTTATATTTTTTATGAAAGAGGGAAACTTGGGAACATTTTTATGATTTTATTTTATTTTTTATTTTATTTTTTGATTTATAAATCTTTTAAATATGTTTTTGTTAATTACAGTTTTGCCATTGAAAACTAGTGGTTGAGATTGGTTTTTAGAGTTCTCACAAAAAAAACTAGTTCTCATTTGATCTCTCTCATATATATATATATATATATATATATATATATATATATATATATATATATATATATATATATATATTACTATGTATGTTTCAACCTTCAAACCGATCCGCAATAACTTCATATTTTTCTTTTATATATTTACATGTATCTCCATTTTCCGAAGTGTTCTTTCTCTATTGATCATCTTCTCGTTTTAAGCCTAAATGCCTTTGAAAATCTCCATCCATGCTAGTACATTCAGTCATAATAAAACGTGGCCGATTACATGTTTTTATTGGGTTAAAATTTATCAGTTAAATATGATTATTTAAATTATCCTATATATTTAAAACCAAATGAACTAATGAACAGTAGCAATTTGTTTGTTGTGAGTACAACTCTTTTGATGCTTGTTGTACAAGCCAGGGATGCACAGCAAGACATCTCCGACTCGTCTTGTCTCTCTATCCACCGCTACCGCTGTAATCTTCTTTAGCTTTTTTGTCCGGTGCTCTTCTTCGTCTTCTTGAAATTGTTATGCTTTGTGTACTAGGCGTAATGCATGTTTATGGAAGTTCTATAACCTCAAAACCATTGTAGATCAACGATGACATTTAAAAAGAAAAAGGCCGGTGTATGATGAAACCAAAACATGTGTCGGGATCGGAGCATGAAATAGAGAGTTAGGTACTGGATGAATATAAAAGGTCCCTTGATTTCTATCAACATCCGCGTCATCATCAAAATCGTGACTACATAACTTTACTTTATCTAATATGTTTAAAGTTTTGGGCAGCGGGTTTTTCCAAAAATGGGTTACCTCCCGAGGAAGTTGGGGGTGTGTTCCCGATTGGGACAAGGATAGTTGTGCCAGATTATAATAACATTTATTATTCGAAATAGGATCGCACATTTACCGTTCAAAAAATATAATAACAAAAGAACTTTTGACAACTTAAGAAAATAAATATAATTTATTAACTTCTACATACCGGTATATATTCGAGTCTCGATTTACACATTAATTTATTTAATTCGGAAACGAGTCAAGTCAAATTAAAACATTTTCATGTTTATTTCTAAACTACGTTTTATTTTATCCATGTTTCGATGTATATTTTGTTTGGAAAAAGTCAAGTCAAATATAATATGTTTTATTCGATGGTATAAAATCAAGTTATTCAATGTTTCGACATAATACGTTTCAATTCGACGATATAGATTCGAGTTACTTTACGTTATATATATATATATATATATATATTATATATATATATATATATATATATATATATATATATAATATATATATTATATATATATATATATATATATAATATATATATATATATCTGTGTGTGTGTATACACACATATATATATATATATATACATATATAGGGGAGGGATCAAATGAGAACTAGTTTTTTTGTGAGTAACTTGAGGAACCAATCTCAATCACTAGTTCTTAATGACAAAATTGTAATTAACAAAAACATATTTAAAAAATTTATAAATCAAAAATAACATAAAAATAAAAAAAATAAAAAACATAAAAATGTTCCCCAACTTTCCCTCTTTCATAAAAAATATAAAAAATTTATAAAAAATAAAAATTTGTTCCGTTTTTATAACGAAATTCATTTTGGACATGTGTAATATCTTATTATACATGTGTAAATCTAGTACTAAACATGTGTATAACTAGATTACATATATGTAAACAACGGATGTATGATTTTTTTTTAAAAGTATATCAATATGGTAGCCGTTGGAAAGATAAAAAAATACTGAATTTTATGGTGAATTTTTTTGAAAAAATGATGTCGTGAAAAAAAGTTACGAACGTTTAAAAAAAGGAGGAATGGCATGTGATTTGCATGTGATAAAAAATGAGTGACTGAGATTGGTTACTAGAGTTCTTACAAAAAAAGTGGTTCTCATTTAAACATTTCCTACATATATATGTATATATATACATACATATATATACATAATGAAACAAACCGGGTCATTGTAAACTATATTTTATAATGATACGCACTACGCCACTACAAGTCCACAACACGTGGCGGGTAATTAACACTAGTTTAAATGAAACTATTAAAAAAGATTTGTTCAGATAGAGTTAATTACATGAAAGGTTTCTTTGTTTAGACCTGTTTTTACTTTTGGTCCCCAGGTTTAAAAAATTATAAGGTCGGTCAAAATGTTTGTCAAAACGTAACACAAAAAGTTCTTGACGTGAATAGTTATCTTTTTCTGTTAATTTACAAAAATGACTAAACTACCTTTTTATAAAAACTTACAACTCTAACCACCACCACTCTACAACAACCATCCCCAACACCATCAGAACATCATCACCATATCCATCATCACAGGTTTGCCACCACCATATCCAACACCACCAGAACTCCACTATCAGATTTCAACCACATCTCCAACACCATGAGTTGCCACCTCGAATCCAATCAAGGTTAGGTTGCAATGATGGTGATGAGTTATGCTTTTGTTACCACATATCTATCAAGAAATGGTGGTGGTGGGTCCTAACGGAAAAAGTTAACGAACATCCACGTCATAGACCTTTTGTGTTACGTTTTGACAAACTTTTGGATCGAGCTTGTAATTTTTAACCGAGGATGAAAACATACTTAAGCACAGAGGCCTTTCATGTAATTAACTCGTTCAAATAATAACTTCAAATTAAAATTCAAAGTTATAATTTATGTGAGTTTCTTACGCAGAAATCATGTGGACTAAAATAGTATATTGAGTAATAGTGTAGGGAGGGATATTGTAATTGTGTTATAAAGGTTCGTGATGTTTCCATCGAGTAATAGTTAGTTGTCAGTGTGGGCCACGTGAAAAAGGTCTGAACGTGTGGGTCCCACACGCATGGATGCGACAAGATTTTATGGCCGTTATCGAAATCCAACTATACTTTTTTTTCTTTTTTAGGCATTTTTGTAATACTAAAAACTTAGAGTAAATTAAAAATTTTGTTTTTTAATTATGTTTAAAATTATGAATTTTATCCTTAAAATTTAATAATTGTATTTACTATCTTTTATTTGAAAACTTATAATGCATTTTGTCATTTTTATTAATAACAGTTAATTTTTTCTGTTATATTTTTATAAATACTCATTTTTCCCTTGATCCTCAAAAGGACAAAATGTGTAATTTTTATCAAAGTTATATTTTCTTTTATTTTATTAACTTTACTTTTCATTATTTCTTTATTTTTAACCACTTTTTATTTTAGAAATATTATTAACTAGTGATTTTTAATCATCCAAATATGATATTTATTTTATAATAAAAATATAAATTGAAAAATCCATTTTCAATAAGATTTATAAAAAAATATTTAGAAAAAAAGTATGATGTATTAAGTTTTTCTATAAAAGAAGCAAGCAGACCGGAGAAGAAATTCAAACATTAAGTCTAATAAAAAAATAAAAAATATATTATGAGGTGTTAAATATTACTATCCCAATCAATTTTAGAAAAATAGAAAATAAGATGGCAACATGATCAGTGGGTTGATCTTCACATCGGGTCGTGCATTCGGTTTGACTTTTAACATTTTTCACTCTCTATTTTTTTTTATAAAATAGTGACCAACTCATCTAATAGTTCATCATAGTGACAAGTCCAAACCAATTAATCTGAAGTTTTAATTAAACAAATACACGAATGTTATTTAATCAAATGCACTATTATTTCGGGTTTTTTTCCCGTTACTAACGGTTTAGAACCGTCGCTTTTTAACCCTTTTGGCATAAAAATTAAACGTGCTATCGGTTTGATATAGTTATTTCACATTAGATAAAAATTAAAATAGTAATCGGTTTAGTATAGTCATTTCATATTAGATAAAAATTAAACTAGTAATTGGTTTGTTACACCGTCATTTTTTAACCCTTTTGGTATAAAAATTTCAACTATATTAAACAGTTTATTTTACGTATTATACTAGAAACCTATCGAATATCGTATGAAATTGGACCATGACTTTTTATTTTATTTAGTTATAATTATTCTATAATAGGTCTTATATATGATTAGGCTTCGCTTAAATTAATATTTCTTATTGTAAAGTTCGCTTTCGTTTTAGTTTTTAATGCTTTATGTTTGATTTATAATAACTAAAACCCATTAGTAACCGTTTAAAAAACCCCAAAATAATAGTGTGTTTAATTAAATAACATCCGTGTTCTTGTTTAATTAAAACTTCAAAGTAGTTATTTGAATTTGTTACTATGGTGAACTTTTAGATGGGTTGGTCATGTTATATAAAAAAGAGAGAGAAATATTAAAAGTTAAACCGAAGCCACGACTCGATGTTTAGAATAACTCACTGACACATTTTGCCACTCTATATTCTATTTTTCTAAAATTGATTGGGCCAATAATACTTTTACACCTCACAATATATTTTTTTAATTTTATTAACATACTTAAGGCTTGAATTTTTTCTCTAGTCTGTTTGCTTTTTATAGAAAAATCTAATACATAATCTTTTTATTTTTTCTAAACATTTTTTTATAAATCTTATTGAAAATGAATTTTGCTAAGTTATATTTTTATTATAAAATAAATCTTATAAATTTTTTAAAATAGAATAGTAATTTATTATGTATTTTAATATAATAAAAGCTAATCATAACTCATATTTGGATGATTAAAAAGAAGTACTTAATAATATTTAAGATAAGTATTTAAAATAAAAAGTTGTTAAAAGTAAAAAAAAAATAATAATGAAAAGTAAAGTTAATAAAATAAGCACACATTGAAAGAAAATAAAAGATTCATGAAAATTACATATTTTGTCCTTTTGAGGGTCAGGGCCAAAATGAATATTTACAAAAATATAACAGAAAAAGTTAACTAGCAATTAGAAAAAAAGATAAAAAAAAACATTACAAATTTTCAAATAAAGTATACTAAGTGTAATTATTAAAGTTAATTACAATATCCGTAATTTTTAGGCCTGGCAATTTGGGCGGGTTGGGTCGGGTTAGGTGTCGGGTCAGGACGGGTTCGGGTCAACATGGGTTCGGGTTAAAATGGGTTCAGGTCAGAACGGGTCAGGATGGGTTCGGGTCAGGATGGGTTCGGGTCAGGATGGGTCGGGTCAGAACGGGTCAAATCCAAAAATTACAAAATTCTCTATTTTCCAACACAAACTATAGAAAAGTACAGGTGAGATCAGGTCGGGTTATTCGAATTCGAGGTTAACCGGTTCGGGTTAGTCGGGTTTTGCGTTTATAAAGTTTGTCCGAAACCCGACCTGAATAATAAACAGTTTCGGTTTGTTCGTATTGGGTTTCTTCAGGTACATGTGAGATCAAGTCGGGTAGGTTAATCGAGTACGGATAAAATCAACGGATGTAATTTGTGCCATTTCCATTGAAGCTATTCCATAAAATCAAACTCATACCGTCATCGTTATCTACAATATGTTCTTCGCCTTATTGGATACAACCTTAACTTCATCGTAGCCACAACGCATTGTCATCCATGAAAATATTATGTACTAAAATGTGATTGATTTTTAAGCCATTAAACCTTATTCGTTGCAGTATAAATCGTATGACACACAAAATAGTTGGGTTGTATAAATTGTTCGTCGCTCATTTGCGCTTGCTCAACGCTCGCTCGAAAAATTAATGCTAAAAAACTGCTCTTTCGATTTTCCCCCTCGGTTTGTAAACGAGCCAATCGGCTCGGTTCGGTTTGAAAACGAGCCAAGCACGAGCAAAGATCCGCTCGGCTCGGCTTGTGAACAACCCTACCTTAAGGTACAACTAGACAAACACAATTAAAATTAAACTTTAAGAAAATGGTTATAACATAACAATAAAAAAAGATAAATTGCATGGTAATGATAGACGTGGGTTGTGCAGTTATATTGTGGTCTTTTATTCCCATCATGGAGCTCCAGTTTACTACGGCCGGTTGCCAACCCGTTCATCTCATATGACCCGTAAACCGATCTCGACCCATTCATAAATCCAATATGTTTATCGCTAACACTTAGATGTGAGACTATGTGTCGATTTTGGAGAAAATATAAGGTGGTGAAACATGAGTTATGAGAAAATCTAATCAACCCATCCTGATCCGTTCTTTGTTTTTTATGACCCATCTTGACCCGTTGATCATTTTTCCTAGTTTTAGAGTTACCCAACTTAACCTTCTTAAAAATATAACTTAATCCAATCTAACCCATTACTTTATTATTACTACCCAAATCAACCCAAATGTACCCATTTGGATCCAAATTGCCAGATCTAGTAATTTTGAGCATAGTTAAAGGACAAAATTTGTAATTTACTCTAAAACTTAAAAGAAAGAGAAAATAGAAAATTTAGTCCTTACGTGTTGATTAAATTGCAACTTTGGTCCCCAAGCTTTTAAAATTATAAATATAGTCCAAAGTTTTGCTATCATATTGCAAGATTAGCCCTAACATTAAATCCCGTTAGTTTTCAACAGAACAAAAATTACAAGTGCCTTACATGTAAGAGTATTCTTATCATTTTCAATTGCAAACCTTTGAAACACCCCTTCCCCCGTGACATTTTTAAGTTAACAACATCATCATACAACATCATTATTACCTTCGACATAAGGCTTCAGAGGCAAAAAAAAGGCTTATGAGATGACGTAGCTCGAGAGAGGAGGAACTTATATATATTTTGTGTTGGGTCTCATAGAGGGAATTAGGAATGCTTTAGTTTGTTAGAGCTACGTTTTCTCGATTGTTTTGACAAGCACTGTAGCTGTTTTCTGGATAGTTTTTGCAGCAATGTGGTAGCGTTTATGGTCCTATTTTGCCTGCATATTCATCACAGAATATAACAAAATTGTTCACTAGCAATAAACCTCCAAAATAGTTTGTATTGTTTACAAATAATGGTTAATTTTGACTTATTTATAACCATATGGTTTTTTTAGCATGTTTACTTCCAAAGTGATCATGCCAATGACTCAATTTGATATCTTCAAACAAAACATTACATTGCTTCTACCCATATAATCAAGATTGCTCATGCATTCAATAAAACCATAGAAATTAACACCACCATTCAAGAATATACATATATTTTGTAGCCCCAATGTATTACAAAACCATTCAAGAATCAAGATTGCTTTTGCATCAACATTAACCATTGATTACATCAAAATTGTTACAAAACTACTACAAAATAACCACCATAATGCTACACATAAATCACTAAACTATATAAAAATTAACAACACAAAACATGAACTCTAATGCTACCGTCAAGCCAAATATCAAAATGTTCTTCAAACATCAAACTTGTGAAGATTGATGGATAATGGGTCAAGATCAATGCAGAGGTCGAAGGAGAGAATGAAGATCGATGGGGAACTAAGCTTATTTTACAGAGACTCTTTACATATATATAAATTAAAAGGAAATACAAAATGACCATATTTCCTTTATTTAACTCCAAAGACTGACATGTGTTAACGCTAGGGACTAATCTTGCAACAAGATAACAAAATTTTGGACTATGTTTGTAGTTTTAAAAACCTAGGGGCCAAAGTTGCAATCTAATTAAACCATAGGGACTAAATTTACAATTTTCTCTAAAAGAAATAAATATAGTGTTAATTAGTAGGGTACTAAACGCGTTGTGTTTGCAGGTTGGCGGATACAATCCTAACCAAATATTTGTCAAACATATGAATTCGAAAACGATATTAAAATTTACGTGTTAACATAAACATGAGCCGTTTGATATGGTTTTTTTATTTTTTATTTGTAATTTTTCACATATTAATACTTTAAAGTTATTATTTTATAACAAAAAATACAAATGAATATATAACAGTTATGTTTTATATATGAAATTTTATTTCAATTTCTACTTTTAGTTTTAATTTTGATATAAATCACCCGAAAATCTTAATTTACGACATAAACATATATAGAAAACATAAAATAAATAATAAATGAGTTAAACATGTCAACTTGCTAGGTTGACCCGAACACAACCGCCTAGCTAAATAGGTTAGTGGTTCGACCCGAAACTAAGTTGGAACCCATTTATACTAAACCCAAAACTATAAATTTACGTTAGGTTCAAGTGTTATTTTTGGCTCTTTGTAATAAATTCTCGCCCCTAAGTTACTAAAAATTTGGTAGTTACAATGCAACGGCATTTGGAGTGTCTTATAAAGTATCTAGTAACTTAAGTTTATCCAATTCCAATCATAATCTCTTGTCTTAATTATACAGAATAATGATAATCAATGTTCAATAACATAGTTACAAAGAAAACAAGTGTGATCAAGAAAACAAACAACAACGGTAATATGGTAGAAAAAGATAAAGATAAAAAACCGTTTTATGTAATAATTTGAAAAGTTATAAAAATATAACTTCAATAAAAGAAGAGTCATTTCTTTAAAAGATTTATAAAACTTGGCAAAAACTTTACAAATATTATAAAGATATGTCAAGTATCATATTTGAAAAGATCAACCCTTTCAAGATAATTATAAAGAATTATAAAATACAATTCTTGTAAAACAAAAGTTTAATTCATCCATATGTTTTATAAAGCTTGGCAATGAGTTCACAATACTTGAATCTTTATGTAATGTTAACAAGAAAAACTTAGCTCTCAATTTAAATTTGAATTTTTTAAATCAAACAGCTAAAATATTATATGTGCGGTAAATTAAAACATATGTTTACAAAAAATGCACAAGCTTGCTTAAAATGGACTAAAGTCAAAGCCAAATCGTAATCATCTTTACAAGTTTCAAATACCAAAGATTATCTTTTTATATTAATATAAAATAAATTCTTACCAATGGAGTCAAAAGGTCAAAACGACATACTTTTGGTAAAGTAAAAATTGAGGGTTTATATAAGTGGTTATAACTTTAGAGTGTGAAATTAGACAAAGTATAATGTTCAAAAGATTAAATTAAAAATGTGCAATGCGAACCTCAAAATCGACCGTGGAATCGACCAAAGATTGATGTCTATCAACTAAATCTCTTTATATCTCATTCCAATCATATTATCAAATCATGGAGGTAAGATTCAAGTTCAAGATCCAGGGAAGAAGAGCTTGCGCTTAAGCTTTCATTTTATTAAAACAACATTCTCAAGTAATCTTAAACCTTATCGATGTTAGTTTTTACGTATCTATTTGTTAGTTTTGGTTTGCATATATTGATTTTGAGATGTCAAACTTTGAGCATCGATGTAAAAAATTAAACTTCTATTAAGAAGTCATTGTGAGTTAATTCCGGATGATTTGACAGAAAAGTACAGCTGTTGATTTGTGACAGCTGCTGATTTATTTTTAATTTGATTGGTGTCATTATTTGATTTCCATAGATAGAGTTTATCTTGGTTATAAATAGCATTAGGTCCAATTGGTTTTTGTATTCAGTTTTTTTCATTCATAATATATCAGAAAGAGTCAAGGGCTTGTCCACCCCAAAATCCATGTGTTTTTTTTCCCTCTATTTTTCTGCTTTGATTATCGATTGTTTTCTAACAATTGGTATCATAGCATAAACCAGAAGATCCTAACACTGTGGAGGAGGAAGTGAGCTCGCTTATTAAAGCAGAAAAGAACCAAAAGCCACCAAGAGGTTGTTATAACAGATCTAGTTAACCTAACAATGATTATGGTGAGAGAAACAGGGTCATCATCATCTTACCTTTGCCTAATCTTAACCCAGACAAACTACACATCTTGGGCTATAAAGATGGAGTCATTCATGGATGCCCAAGGTATTTAGGATGCCATTGAACCACCTAAAGGCGTCACTTTGGACGCCAAAATCAAGAAGAATACACGAGCTTTCATCTTTCATGTGTTGCCAGAAGATATTCTGCTACAAGTTGCAGAACATAAGAAGGCTAAAAGTGTGTAGGATGCCCTGAAAACTCATTATCTTGGAGATGATAGAGTCCAGCAAGCACAGATTCAAACCTTTAACTCTTAATTCAAACTATTGACAATGAAAGAAAGTGACACTATCGATGAATTTGTAGGAAAGATTGGTGTCATTGTGTCCAAGTTTCGAACACTTGGAGCAAACATAAAGGAGAAGACTAAAGTGAAGAGGATGCTTAATTCCACACCAAATACGATTTTTGCCTATTGTCGCCACAATCTAGCAATATTCATACTTGAACATGATGCCTTTTAAAGAGTTGGTCAAGCGTCTCAAGGCATATGAATAAAGGCTCAAACGGTTAAACCATTCAAAGACTCAGCAGTTCAATTGCTTTTGACAAAATTTGAATGGCAAATTCGATAAAGCAAGAGTCAAAACAAAAGGGTTTAAGCTCGAGTAACTCGCAACGGCGCAGGCGAGGTCGGGGCAGAAACGGTCACGACCAAGGGTGGAGACAACCCTTAAACAACGATTGCAGGGGTGATCAATCTGATGAAGGAAGTATAGAACCTAATCAGGAAGATCATACAGAGAGACGATATCGAAAGAATTTACGGTGTTACAATTGTGACAAAATTGGCCATTTTTCAACCGAGTGTTGGCCCTCTAGCAAATTTGAGGATAAAGTTAATTTTGTCATAGAATATGATGAACCTAAGTTGTTAATGGCAAAGAAAAAAGCTGTGATTCTGAATGAAGAGAATGTGTTTCTTAAAGTGTATGCACAGGATGAATGTGAAGAAGGAACATGGTACTTGGACAATGGAGCAAGTAACCACATGACTGGACAAAAGAGTTACTTTACTGAATTAGATGAAAGAAGGGTGGGTAAAATAAAGTTCGGAGATGGTTCGACAGTTGACATAAGAGGCACATGTTTTGTTCGAGTGCAATGCAAGAATGGTGAGGATAGAGTATTCTCTGATGTCTTTTACATACTGGAATTTCACAACAACATTATGAGTTTGGGACAGATAGATGAAAGGGGGTGCCAAATGACTATGACAGATGGAGTTTTGCGAGTGTATGATCAACTCGACAAGCTGTTAATGAAGATTCAAAGAAATGAAAACAGATTGTATAAGATCAAACTTGAGGTAAGTTTACTTTCTGATGTCACACCCTCAAAATCCACATGCGAAGTGTTACCACGACGCGTGTGAACAAACCATGATCACAGTCAATAGTTACTCAGAACGATACTATATGCCACATTTAAAATAAAACCAACCAAAGTTCAAACTTTAAAACCATCCGAAAGCGTTTTGTAAATAAGACAAACCCAAAATATAAAAATGCATACTTGGCAAAACATGTGCCAACCCAAATATTTAAACACTTATAAATAAAAACTAACAAATATGTCTTCAAAATAGAGTCTTAGAATGAATGTTGGACCCGTGTTGTGCTCTTAATGGTAAGCAGAGTTAACGACCTGAGAATAACATACTAAAATATCAACACAATGGTTGGTGAGTTGTAAGACCCCGTTCCCGGGACGCTTACAGCTGGTAAATCAGTGAACATAAAATATACATTTTCATTTATCTTACATAAATATTGCAGCGGAAACATTCAAAAACGACATCTCATTTCATTAAAAACTTTTGCAAAATAATACATCGTTAATCAGTTACAAAATACATTGTTGCATTACATCACAAAAGCATTATATAAATGGATGTCATCCTAAAAGAGCTGAGTAGCCACCTCGTGCCATCCTCAGCAATTATTACCTGCCAACTGGAAACACATCAAAGTCAGTGTTGCTGAGTGAGTTCTAGTTTTATAATAAAACATACTTTTCTTTCATTAAAACCATTCTTTACTTTCATGTGATCATACAACATACTTACACATAGATAATATCATTATTATCTTCTTTAATCTTTCATGCTTTCAATTTTTCATCATTACTTCTTTCTTTTCCTTCAACCATAAACTTTACCTAACTATTCCTGGTTACTACACCTAGGTCTATCATAGACCAGCTATAACGGCGCGTCGCACCTCTTGTCACAGTACCTAGGGTTGAGTTTAGGTGCACAATACCCTCCTATTCCTGGTGTTGGACCTAGGTCTATCATAGACCAGCTATAACGATGCTCCACACCTCTGATCATAACACCTAGGGTAGAGTTAGGTGTACCATTGCTATATGCAATACCCAGCTATTCCTGGTACTGTACCTAGGTCTATCGTAGACCAGCTATAACGGTGCATCGCATCTTTGGTCGCAATACCTAGGGTATGCAGCAATGGGGCTATACAAATGGTCAATCACAAAGAAAGACCCCGATGTGCATCCTCCCGGGGTAGCGAAACCCCACACCGTTGGGCTAACACCTTTTAATGGCGTGTCCCGACATACTATACTTGCAAGAATTTCTTTACTTTATCATTTTTAATGCATGCATTCTTACTTCATGTTCCTCTTTTCATTATCTTTCACTTTACATACATACTACTTTCATTTCGTTCATTAACATAACACGTAAAGCCATAGGAAAGATAAACATACATCATAATAAGGAACATATCATGCACGGTCATTAGCATCGTACAGGGCAACATCATACATACATAACATGCATAATCATGCAACATCATCATCATCATGCCCAACATTCTCTTTAAGGCCTCAACAATCATCTAACATGAACTTACGGGAACCATTACATCAAAACTTTCATGTGCACTTTCCCCCGAAAGTCAGAAGTTAAACTACGCTTTTCCTCGAGTGCAACAACCCTATTTGGGCGTATGGACACCCTTCAGTCGCATGGCCTCCATGCGACTGAACATCACGTGAATGGACCAATGCGGATGAACACCCAATCGTGCGAATGAAACTAGTGCAGATGGACTCCATGCGGACGAGTCCCATGCGAATGGACCTAATACAGATGGAACTAATGCGGATGAGCATTTATGCGACTGGGCTCTCAGTCGTGTGAATGAACCCCAATCATGCGAATGAACCCTCAATCGCACCTCAATCGGCTGTATGGCCTCCATTCGGTCGCTTAGCCCTAGCTGGTGCAAAATGCAGTTCATCCCGAACCCAATCTGCCATTTTCGACCTCTAAGCTCATTTAAACCCATTCTAAGCCCAAATCAACCATCCTAAACCTAATGAATGCATACCATAACACCATTCAAGCACACACAAGCTCAAAAGCAAGACCCAAATGAATCATACACATACCCACACATACACAAACGGGTCAAACACACACATACACTCAAAACCCAATTTTTTAGATGTGTTCCAGCCCCAAATCATTCAAAAACGTGTAAAAGAAGGGTCCTAGAACTCACACAAACAACCACAATGAGATGAGCTTCGATTGACCTGCTCCTTAACGATTTTGCTCACTTGAACCAACCGAACCAACTTTTCTTCCTATTTTCTCCCTTTCTCTCTTCTCCCTTTTGTTTGCTGAAAATGTGAGTGTGGGGAGAGGGTAATGGCTGCCCTCTCCCTTCAAATCACCACATACCCAACTTTCTCTCGTTGGTGAGTTTGGTCCCTCGACTTTGGACTTTATTTCTTTTTCTTCCTTCGTCGGCTTCAAAATAAATAAATAACGGGGTTACAAGTCCACCCCCCTTAAATAGGTTTCGTCTCTGAAACCTGTTATTCCTCGAACAAAAGTGGGTAATGTTGTCTCATTTGTTCCTTATTCTCCGACGTTGACTCGGATCCCTTCCTGTGCTTCCACTGTACACGCACAAGAGGAACCACTTTATTTCTCAGCGTTTTCTCTTTTCGATCGATGATTGCCACTGGTTGCTCCACATAATTGAGTCGTTCATCTACTTCGATATCCTCCAGTGGAACAATCATGTTCATCTGCCAAGCACTTCCTTAGATGAGATACGTGGAATGTCGGGTGAATTCCACTTAACTCATCTGGTAACTCCAATTTATAGGCCACCTCTCCTACTCGAGCAATGATTCGGAAAGGACCTATATACCTCGGGCTCAACTTGCCCCGCTTTCTTAATCGAATAATACCCTTCCAAGGTGAGACATTCAACATAACCTGGTCACCCACCTGGAACTCAATCGGTCTACATCGTTTATCAGCATACGACTTCTTTCTATCTTTGGCTGCCTTCATGAAGGCCTTGATCTTTTCAAGCTTCTCAGTCTTAGCCTCGATTACCTTGACGCTCCGTAGTTCTTTCTAACCAATATCACCCCAACAGACGGGGTTCTGTATCTCCTATCGTATAGCATCTCATAAGGTGGCATACCAATGCTGGCATGATAACTGTTGTTGTATGAAAATTCAGCTAAGGGTAAGTGGTCACCAACTTCCCCAAAATCAATAACACATGCCTGAAGCATGTCCTCCAATGTCTGAATGGTCCTCTTGACTATCCATCAGTCTGGGGATGATAAGTCGTGCTAATATGTAACATCGTCCCCATGGCGTCGTGGAATTTCTTCTAGAATTTGGATGTAAACCGGGTTTCACGATCAGACACAATAGTCACCGGTACACCGTGAAGAGTTACAATTTCCTTGATGAACAAATCAGCCAACCTCTCAGATGAATATGTCTCATGGATCGGTAGGAAGTGAGCACTCTTCGTCAAGCGGTCAACGATCACCCATATAGCATCATACCCTTTCGGAGTACGCGGCAGCTTCGTGATAAAATCCATGGTGATGTGCTCCCACTTCTATTCCGGTATATCCAAAGGTTGGATCTTCCCATACGGCTTTTGATGCTCGGCCTTCACTTGTAGTCAAGTAAGGCATTTACTCACATACTCCACCACGTCGCGTTTCATACCCGACCACCAATAATCTTCTTCATGTCTTGATACATCTTTGTGGCACCAGAATGAATGGAGTATCGAGTCTTGTGAGCCTCATCCATGATCTTCACCCGTAGATCCCCAAAACGAGGAATCCACACCTGTCCAAATCGGGTTTTAACACCAAGTGTGTTTTCACCCAATTCCTAACCAGACCTCTCATTCTTTTCGAGTTAAGATGATCTTATTTCAATGCCTCATCTTGAAACTCCTTGACTTGCTTCATCACATCAGAGGTCATGATTAGTTGATACGCTTTCACCCGAATCGGCTCGGGCCTCTCTTTTCGGCTAAGGGCATCAACCACCACGTTGGCTTTGCCCGGATGGTAGTGGATCTCATAATCGTAATCCTTTATAAGTTCCAAACACCATCTCTGCCGCATGATCGGATCCTTCTGCTCAAAGAAGTACTTCATGCACCCCAACCTTGACGGCGGAAACGTCGAGGAGTGAGAGTTAAGATCGTTCATAGCCACATAACGCTATTAAAGAAAAGCAAATAAAGTTTTAACATAAGTTTTAATTGTCACATTACAATCAATAGTTTCAAAGGAAATATAAGCATAACATAGAATGCAGTATATCATTCTATTTTATTTATTATCTAGGTCCTTCCTAGATGTGCAAGCTTCAAAGTGTAGATAATCAAACTTGGGCATTACCTGAAACATGTTAAAAATAAAAGATCAACACTAATGTTGGTGAGCATTCCATAGTTTTAATACATAAGTATATATAAAAGATGGCAATTCAAGTCATAAATTAGTGAATATAGTGATTAGGGATGTTATGGACAATGCAACAATCAAGCCTTGACAATGATTTACAAGTCTCAAACGTTAAAAGTATATACGATCAGCCAAGTGTACTTGGATCAACAAGCAGGCTTGTCTTACCCATAGATCTATGACTTCGCTGGGCTAGCAATAGTTAATGATTGTACATATAACGCCATAACATGGTAACCACATAAGTTCAACTAACCACAACTTAAAATGATGTATTGCCATAAAGTTTACAAGTCTCAAATAAGTTTACAAGTGCAAAGTATAAATTAACATGTTTCACCCCAAAGTGTGAAAGTATAAAAAAAAGGGGTATGGATACTCACATGACCAAATAATATATATTGGTGATTAGTAAAAATAATAACAAGCAACGTTCAACGTAGACCTTCACAACGCACCTAAAACAAGTAATATATTTACAAGGTTACAATTTAATATAATTAATAGTTAAACGGGACAAGGGTTTCAAATTGGTATTTTGTGGGTTTTAAATGACGTTAATTAGAGGGTATATATATGCTTAAGAGCAAGATGTCATGAATCCAACTTTAAGGAAAATAAATCTTTTATAACAATTTGTGAAAGTTAATTATAAAATGCATAAATTCTATAATTGTCGTATTTAAATCCTTAATTGTATGATATTTAAATATTAAATACATGATTTACAATATTATATAAAGTCTATTCCTATAAAATAACTTTGTTAAATTTTATTTTATATAAAAAAATTGTTAAGGTGTTTAAAGTGATAAATGGTAGAAAAATAGTAGGATAGCTTTAAGAATAATCAAGGTTTACAAAAACTCTTTTTATAATTTTTAGAAATTTTTTATATTTTTTTAAAGGCTGAAAAGCCAAAAACAAATGAATTGGAGGTCGCCGGGTTCGAACCCGGGACCTCTAATTCGGTATGTGAGTGGGGAACCAGTGAACCAAGGCATCCAGCCGCGTTTAAGACTCCGATTTAATAAACTAAAAGCAGTAACAACGTATTTCCCCAAATCGAACGAACCCTAGTTTGATCATGACCACAATTGAAGATCAAATCCAGGTTGTTATTGATTTAAATCATGGGGCTTTTGTTCCCCACAAGATTTCGAGTATATACATTCATTTAATTACCCGATTCGAAAACGAATTGATGAGAAACGAACAAAGAATCAGTCGCGACCGAGCTTGATTCAGTTTGATGCACAAATGGCGATGATAATCCAATTAACTTCGTGTGGAGCTTCGGATGATGTTCACGATGTAAAACCCTCTGTCAATTCGTGGTTAGATTACTCCTATGGTGCTCGAGTGGTTACAGGTTCGCGGTTAAAGTGAGAGTAGATTGAATTGTCTAAGTGTGATTCAGGTAGAATTGTGATGCGTAGGAGTTTAGGTACGATTAAACGATCATGTAGGTGCAATTAATTTTATTATATTGCGTTTTAAACGTTGAACGGCTTGATGATTGATGAATTGCCGGTTACTCGTCGTTTGTATTTGTAACCGGCGTTTAGATGTGTTTAAGGTTCATAACGGCTTTCGAATCATGCTCACGAAGCGTTTGGAACGGTTTGGTAACAAAATTGAGAGTTTTTAGGGGTTTTAGGGGCGGCGGAGCTCGGCCGGAGTATGGCCGGAGCTCCGCCGGAAAATCGGGGTGAAGGGGGGTTTGGTTTTAGAGTTTTGCGAAATTACACCTTTGGTCCCTTTGGTTACGATTTTATTAATTTATGCAGAAACTTATGTTTCAAGTTCATAAATTGCCAATAAAACCCCCTAGACTTCTTTAAACCTTTTTAAGTTTATTAAGTTTTATATATTGTTATTATTGATAATAATATGATTATTATTATTTTTCTTAGTTATTATTATTATTATTATTATTATTTAATAAGTAATAATTAACATTATCAACTTCCAATTTAAGACAAATTAAGGAAATAAACATAAATAACTCATCACTTTAAATAAAATAACAACAATAGTCCTTACAAGAATTAACGGCGTTAACTTTTATTAAAGCAAAAATACAGAACGTCACAGTCTCCCCAACTTAAAAGAATTTCGTCCCGAAATTAAGAATAAAGCTAAAAGAACAAATGCGGGTATTTCTCCTTCATATGATCCTCACGCTCCCAAGTGAACTCAGCTCCACGTTTGTTTTCCCAACGGACCTTGACAATAGGTGTGGTAGTTGTTCGGGTCTTTTTCAGAGTTCGATCCATAATCTCAACAGGCTTCTCAACGAAATGCAATGACTCATCAATTTGAATTTCCTCTAGTGGAACATGCAAATTTTCATCAGCCAGGCACTTCCTCAAGTTTGAGACATGAAAGACAGGATGAACTCCACTAAGTTCAGAAGGTAACTCCAGTTTGTAAGCCACTTTCCCAATTCTTTTCAAAATCTTGAAAGGTCCTACGAAACGTGGGGCTAAACCCTTCTTCCCAAAACGTACCACACCCTTCCATGGAGAGACTTTAAGAAGAACCATGTCGTCGACTTGAAACTCCAATGGTTTGCGTCTTTTATCGGCATAACTCTTTTGGCGACTTCTAGCCACTTCAAGGTTATTTCGAATTTTGGAAACTTTGTCAGTCGTTTCCTGAATAAGTTCCGGACCAGTGATAAAATTTTCCCCAATGTCAGTCCAACAGATAGGAGAACGACATTTACGACCATACAACGCCTCGAATGGTGCCATCTTAATACTTGAGTGATAACTATTGTTATACGAAAATTCCGCGAGCGGTAAATGCGTATCCCAATCACCACCAAAATCAAGGACACAAAGACGTAGCAGATCTTCAAGGGTTTGGATTGTTCGTTCGGTTTGACCATCGGTTTGAGGATGGTAAGCCGTACTTAAATCCAATTGAGTTCCCAGGAGTTCTTGCATCGAAGACCAGAAGTGCGAAGTGAAACGGGCATCTCGATCGGAAATGATGTGTAAGGGCACGCCATGACGACTCACAATTTCATCAATATATTCGGGCTAGCCTTGAAACTTTGTACGTATCTCGTATGGGTATGAAATGTGCTGTCTTGGTCAAACGGTCAACGATGACCCAAATACTATCATGACCACGAGGTGTACGAGGTAACTTGGTTATGAAATCCATGGATATATGTTCCCATTTCCACATAGGGATTTCGGGTTGCTCAAGTAAACACTTGGTCGTTGATGTTCGGCTTTGACCCTTGCACACGTGAGACACTTGGAAACATAAGACGCGATATCTTTCTTCATCCAGGCCACCAATATTGACCACGCAAGTCCATGTACATCTTATCGGAGCCAGGATGAATGGAATATCGGGTTTGATGAGCTTCATTCATAATGAAGTGTCGAAGATTATCACGATTTGGGATCCAAAGTCGATTCAAGAAATACCACATGCCATTCGGTTTTGTCTCCAGTTGTGACCGAACGTTAGACATCAAATCTTCATCCTTCCCTTCGTCGGTTAACGCCGCTTGTTGAGCCTCGCGAATGCATAACTCGAGGTCACTATCGATCCTTATGTTTTGGAGCATGATAGTAGCCTCGTTGACATCCACATGGATCTCGGTATCAAATTCTCCTAGCGTATCAAACCATTGCCTTCGATCTCGAATCTCTTGAAGCGAGACAGTCTTATTGTGAACCTTGCGACTTAGCGCGTCGGCTACAACATTCGCCTTGCCAGGATGGTAGCGAATGTCGCAGTCGTAGTCGCTAATTAGCTCGATCCATCGTCTTTGTCTCATGTTGAGGTCCTTTTGGTTAAACACGTGTTGGAGACTCTTATGATCGGTGTAGACTATGCATTGCGTTCCATATAAATAGTGTCGCCAAATCTTCAATGCAAAAACCACAGCACCAAGTTCAAGATCATGTGTTGTGTAGTTCACCTCATGAACCTTCAATTGCCTCGACGCGTATGCTATAACTTTGCCTCGTTGCATGAGAACACAACCAAGACCTTGATTAGAGGCATCGCAATATACGGTAAAGTCGTCGTTTCCATCGGGAAGTGTGAGAATAGGAGCGTTACACAACTTGCGTTTCAATGTCTCGAAAGCCTCTTCTTGCTCGGGCCCCCATTCAAAGAGTCGATTCTTTTGAGTTAGCGCCGTTAATGGTTTAGCAATCTTCGAGAAATTTGCTATGAACCTACGGTAATATCCCGCTAAACCCAGAAAAGAACGAACCTCGGTTGGGGTTGTGGGAATGCCAATTCTTCACCGCTTCAATCTTAGTAGGATCAACGTGAATACCTTGGCTATTCACCACATGTCCTAAGAATTGAACTTCTTCTAACCAAAATTCACACTTGGAAAGCTTAGCGTACAATTGCTCCTTCTTCAAAAGTTCAAGAACTTGTCGCAAGTGTGTCTCGTGATCGACTTCGTCTTAGAATAGATAAGAATGTCATCAATGAACACGATTACGAATTATCCAAATACGGTTTACATACTCGATTCATGAGATCCATGAACACGGCAGGTGCATTGGTCAAACCAAAAGGCATAACCATGAACTCGTAGTGCCCATATCGAGTACGAAAAGCGGTCTTTGGAATGTCATCATTGTGAACACGTAGTTGATGATACCCAGAGCGTAGATCGATCTTTGAGAATTGAGTTGCCCCTTGAAGTTGGTCGAAGAGATCATCGATTCGAGGAAGAGGGTATCGGTTTTTGATAGTAAGTTTGTTGAGTTCCCGGTAATCGATGCACATACGAAATGAACCATCCTTCTTCTTCACAAACAGTACAGGTGCACCCCACGGTGATGAACTAGGGCGAATGAAACCCTTATCGGTCAACTCTTGCAATTGACTAGCTAATTCTTGCATTTCAGACGGTGCAAGACGATAAGGTGATTTAGCCACAGGGTTTGCGCCAGGGATTAAGTCAATCTTGAACTCAACTTCTCGCATGGGAGGTAACCCTTTAAGATCCTCGGGAAAAACCTCGGGAAAGTCTCGCACAACAGGGATGTCTTTCAACTCCTTACCCTTGGCTTTCGTATTAACTACATATGCCATGAAAGCCATGTAGTTTTTACTTAAGCACTTGCGAGCCTTGATACAAGACATGAGTTTGAGTCTTTGGGATGATTTCTCCCCAAAGACCTTCAAAGTATCTCCAGTAGGTAAAGGAATTCGGATACACTTCTCAAAACATAGAATTTCCGCACGATGTTTGGCTAACCAATCCATGCCAATGATAACATCAAAGCTTCCCAATTGCATAGGAATAAGGTCGACGGAGAACTCGTGTTCGTTAAGACTCAAGGTGCAGTCGCGTATCACAACATCAACGACAATAGACTTTCCATTGGCGACCTCGACCGTGAAAGATCTCTCCAGTTTTGCACGCGGTTTAGAAAGTATAGGTTCGAATTCCAAGGACACGAAACTTCTATCGGCACCCGAATCAAACAATACAGATGCATAAAGATTATTTATAAGATACGTACCTGTTTGGTAACAACCTATTATTGATATGATAAACATAAATAGGAAATTTTTGCAAGACAAGCAAAGGACTAGAAGAATTTAGCGGCGTACCATTCACCACGTCGTTGTTGGCTTGCGCTTGGTTGGCGTTGATGTTGAAAGCCCTTCCACGAGCCGGTGGCACAGTTCCCGCATTGCGAGGACATTGAGGGCGAATATGGCCAGCCTCGCCACAGTTGTAGCAGGTTCGGTTGGTAAGCATGGCAGAGTTATTTGGTGCACGAAGACAGGTAGCCACCAAATGACCATACTTTCCACACAGCGAGCAGACTCGGCATGGAATGTTGCTTGAATGATGGTACTTGCATGTGTTACACATAGGATGTGGACCAGCATAAACTTTAGCCATGGGAGCTTGATTCGCAACCACCATTGTTTTTGAGGAGCATTAGGGGCGGTCACAGCGTAGTTGCGTGTCGGGGTGAACTTACGCTTCTTGTTTTGAGAAGATGACTCGGCCTTTACCTCCTTGTTGCCTCAGATGTCACCTTTGCTATAGCCTTGGAGCCCTTTGCCGACATCGTGCCAGCTCTTATATGATTCTCAGTGAGCTGTGCAGTAATAGTAATCGCCTCCTCCAAGGTTGTGGGCCTACTACCCACCACAGCATCTTGAATTTGAGGTGGCACCCCCTTGATAAATTTCTCAATGTTACGGGGCACGGTGTCCACCATGTGAGGTAGAAGCATACTCAACTCGTGATGTCGGGTGGAATAAGCCAAATGATTCCCACCATCTTGTTTGAGATTCCAGAATTCCTCCTCCAGCTTTTGTAACTCGCTCCTTGGACAAAACTTTTGAACCATAACCTCCTTGAACTCCTCCCAAGACAAGGCCAAAGCAGCCTCAGTTCCACGGTTTCTCTTCTCACTATTCCACCATGTAAGTGCTCGTTGTTGAAGAACACTTGTGGCATAGCGAACCTTGAACTCGTTGGGGCACTCGCTAACAATGAACGTATTCTCCATACTTTCAAACCACTCGAGAAGTCCAGTGGCTCCTTCTTTTCCACTAAAGCTTGTGGGTTTGCACGAGTTAAAGTGTTTGAAGGTGCAAGTACGGTTGTTCCCTTGTTGATTGTTCTCATTTTGATTATTGCTATTATCTCCATTAGCACCACTATTGTTCCCATTGATGTTGTTGTTGCTATTAGCCATTAGTGTGCTATTGAGTTCAGCCACCATAGTCGGGAGAACGGCAGCCATTTGTCGTGCAATCATGGCAGCCAGCTTACGGTCGGAACTTCCACGCTTTCCATGGTGACGAGACATGCTGGATATACAAAATGAGTTAGTTACAGGAGCGGGGATAACAGAGGATAGTAGTTTAACAAAGATAAGCTAAGAGTTTTAAGGTACACGGGATGTTTCCATTTGGTAACGCATTACCATTTGAAAACGTTGACACGTCAAGGTGAATTGACCCATTTACCTTAGAACTTGTGTATGTTGACCATAGTTTATCACTCATCCCAGAAATCCCCAGGTAAGCATAACTAGTCCCGTAGGATTTATGCGATATGCTTGCCTTAGCCCGAGGGCCTTTTGCCAGGAAAACCAGGATACAGGTGTCTATGTGTCACACAATATTTCTTAGGTTCATAGAATCAAAACCTTGATGAGATTTATACAGATTAGACGTAACGTCTAAAGATCCAAGTCATAACATAAACATAAGATTCCACGTGTCGACGAGAATAAGATTAAGAGAGTTCATGTTCGGGGGAGTCAAAGGGTCAAAGTTAAGTTTAGGGGAGACAATAACAATGTTTAGGCAATCCTATGCTAAGGCATCAATTGCACATAAGAGGCATAGCATTATGTAGCATGAAAAGTATATGATTTACAAATAGAAATATAATTCTATAAGGTTCATGCATACTATAGCCTAGGTCACCATTTCTAATAACCTAGATCCCTATAGTTATGGGCTCTGATACCAATCTGTCACACCCCAACCTTGACGGCGGAAACGTCGAGGAGTGAGAGTTAAGATCGTTCATAGCCACATAACGCTATTAAAGAAAAGCAAATAAAGTTTTAACATAAGTTTTAAATTGTCACATTACAATCAATAGTTTCAAAGGAAATATAAGCATAACATAGAATGCAGTATATCATTCTATTTTATTTATTATTCTAGGTCCTTCCTAGATGTGCAAGCTTCAAAGTGTAGATAATCAAACTTGGGCATTACCTGAAACATGTTAAAAATAAAAGATCAACACTAATGTTGGTGAGCATTCCATAGTTTTAATACATAAGTATATATAAAAGATGGCAATTCAAGTCATAAATTAGTGAATATAGTGATTAGGGATGTTATGGACAATGCAACAATCAAGCCTTGACAATGTTTTACAAGTCTCAAACGTTAAAAGTATATACGATCAGCAAGTGTACTTGGATCAACCAAGCAGGCTTGTCTTACCCATAGATCTATGACTTCGCTGGGCTAGCAATAGTTAATGATTGTACATATAACGCCATAACATGGTAACCACATAAGTTCAACTAACCACAACTTAAAATGATGTATTGCCATAAAGTTTACAAGTCTCAAATAAGTTTACAAGTGCAAAGTATAAATTAACATGTTTCACCCCAAAGTGTGAAAGTATAAAAAAAAGGGGTATGGGATACTCACATGACCAAATAATATATTTGGTGATTAGTAAAAATAATAACAAGCAACGTTCAACGTAGACCTTCACAACGCACCTAAAACAAGTAATATATTTACAAGGTTACAATTTAATATAATTAATAGTTAAACGGGACAAGGGTTTCAAATTGGTATTTTGTGTGGGTTTTAAATGACGTTAATTAGAGGGATTATATATATGCTTAAGAGCAAGATGTCATGAATCCAACTTTAAGGAAAATAAATCTTTTATAACAATTTGTGAAAGTTAATTATAAAATGCATAAATTCTATAATTGTCGTATTTAAATCCTTAATTGTATGATATTTAAATAATAATTACATGATTTACAATATTATATAAAGTCTATTCCTATAAAATAACTTTGTTAAATTTTATTTTATATAAAAAAATTGTTAAGGTGTTTAAAGTGATAAATTGGTAGAAAAATAGTAGGATAGCTTTAAGAATAATCAAGGTTTACAAAAACTCTTTTTATAATTTTTAGAAATTTTTTATATTTTTTTAAAGGCTGAAAAGCCAAAAACAAATGAATTGGAGGTCGCCGGGTTCGAACCCGGGACCTCTAATTCGGTATGTGAGTGGGGAACCAGTGAACCAAGGCATCCAGCCGCGTTCAAGACTGCGATTTAATAAACTAAAAGCAAGTAACAACGTATTTCCCCCAAATCGAACGAACCCTAGTTTGATCATGACCACAATTGAAGATCAAATCCAGGTTGTTATTGATTTAAATCATGGGGCTTTTGTTCCCCACAAGATTTCGAGTATATACATTCATTTAATTACCCGATTCGAAAACGAATGATGAGAAACGAACAAAGAATCAGTCGCGACCGAGCTTGATTCAGTTTGATGCACAAATGGCGATGATAATCCAATTAACTTCGTGTGGAGCTTCGGATGATGTTCACGATGTAAAACCCTCTGTCAATTCGTGGTTAGATTACTCCTATGGTGGTGCTCGAGTGGTTACAGGTTCGCGGTTAAAGTGAGAGTAGATTGAATTGTCTAAGTGTGATTCAGGTAGAATTGTGATGCGTAGGAGTTTAGGTACGATTAAACGATCATGTAGGTGCAATTAATTTTATTATTATTGCGTTTTAAACGTTGAACGGCTTGATGATTGATGAATTGCCGGTTACTCGTCGTTTGTATTTGTAACCGGCGTTTAGATGTGTTTAAGGTTCATAACGGCTTTCGAATCATGCTCACGAAGCGTTTGGAACGGTTTGGTAACAAAATTGAGAGTTTTTAAGGGGTTTTAGGGGCGGCCGGAGCTCGGCCGGAGTATGGCCGGAGCTCCGCCGGAAAATCGGGGTGAAGGGGGGTTTGGTTTTAGAGTTTTGCGAAATTACACCTTTGGTCCCTTTGGTTACGATTTTATTAATTTATGCAGAAACTTATGTTTCAAGTTCATAAATTGCCAATAAAACCCCCTAGACTTCTTTAAACCTTTTTAAGTTTATTAAGTTTTATATATTGTTATTATTGATAATAATATGATTATTAGTATTTTTCTTAGTTATTATTATTATTATTATTATTATTTAATAAGTAATAATTACATTATCAACTTCCAATTTAAGACAAATTAAGGAAATAAACGTAAATAACACATCACTTTAAATAAAATAACAACAATAGTCCTTACAAGAATTAACGGCGTTAGCTTTTAATTAAAGCAAAAATACAGAACGTCACACTTCAAGCTCTTATGGTCAGTGTAATGGTGCACTTTATCCGTAAAGATAGTGCCTCCAAATCTTAGTGCAAAGACCACAACTGCTAGCTCCAAGTCATGAGTAGGGTAATTGACCTCATGATCCTTCAACTGTCGGGATGCATACGCTATAACCTTTCCCCTCTGCATTAACACACATCCTAACCCCGAATAGGAAGCATCAGAATAAACCACCAAGTCTTCACTTCCATCGGGTAGTGACAGGACATGAGCTTGAGTCAATCTCGCCTTCAATTCTTCAAACGCGTTCTCTTGAGCCTGACCCCATACAAACTTCACGTCCTTCCGGGTCAACTTAGTCAGCGAAGAAGCAACCTTAGAAAAGTCTTGGATAAATCTTCTATAGTAGCCCGCCAAACCAAGAAGCTACAAATCTCAGATGACGTCTTTGGAGACTTCCATTGCATCACTGCCTCCACCTATGCCGGGTCCACCAGAATCCCATTAGGATTCACCACATGACCCAAGAACTGAACTTCGCGCAACCAGAATGCGCACTTAGAGAATTTGGCATACAGTTTCTCCTTTCTCAACGTCTCCAAAACCTCCCGAATATGATCGGCATGCTCTATCTCGCTCTTCGAATAAATGAGGATATCATCAATAAACACAATCACTGATTTATCCAACATCGGCCGACACACACGGTTCATCAGATCCATAAAAGCAGCTGGCGCATTGGTCAAGCCAAAAGACATGACAAGAAACTCATAGTGACCATAACATGTGCAGAAAGCTGTTTTAGGAATGTCTTGCTCTTTCACCTTCAGTTGATGATAGCCAGATCGAAGGTCTATTCTTGAGAACCAACTGGCACCTTGAAGCTGATCAAACAAATCATCGATTCTCGGTAAGGGGTATCGGTTCTTCACCGTCAGCTTGTTCAGCTCACGGTAGTCAATGCACATCCTCATGCTACCGTCTTTCTTCTTCACAAACAGGACCGGAGCACCCCAAGGAGAGATACATGGTCTGATGAACCCTTTATCAAGCAGCTCTTGCAACTGCTCCATCAACTCCTTCATCTCAGTCGGAGCCAACCGATATGGTGCCTTGGCAACAGGTTGGGCACCAGGTATTAGATCGATCTGGAACTCGATCTTTCTGTCAGGTGGCACTCCTGGTACGTCTTCTGGGAACACGTCTGGAAAGTCACATACAACCAGTACATCAGAAAGTTGTGGTGCTGGCGTATCCACATCCTTTACATAAGCCAAGTAGGCGCTACATCCACGCCTCATACACTTTCCTGCCATCGCCATTAAGATTACCTTCGGGATCGTAGTAACCCGATCCCCATAAACAGTTACCAAACTCCTGTCAGGCGCTGTCAAACGAATCATCTTCTTGCGACACACAATGTTCGCCTTGGAGTCCGCCAACCAATCCATCCCAAGAACCAAATCGAAACCACCTAAGGTCATCACAAACGGTCTAACAGGAAACTTATGACCCTCAAGTTCCACATCACAGTTCTCTATCATCTCAGAAATCCTTGTAGACTTACCTATGGTAGTTTTTACATCGAAGGGTGCATCAACACATCTACTACTAACAGGAAGCTTAGCACAGAAAGCAGCAGAAATAAAACTTTTACTGGCACCCGAATCAAATAACACAGAAGCTAAAGTTTGGTTCACCAGAAACGTACCGGACACGACGTCAGGGTCCGTCCTAGCTTCCTCCTATGTCATAGTGAATGCCATGGCGCTCGCCCTCGGTCCTTCACTTCCCGCCTTCTTTCCCCCGGAACCCTCAGCCCTCGGCTTCTTAAAATCCTTACTTATGTGACCAGTTAAAGCACCGGACCGTACGACAGTCCTTGGCTATATGCCTCGCCTTCCCACATTTGAAGCATCCGTTAAATCCCAACTTACATTCTCCCTCATGCTCCCTTCCACACTTGGGACACGTTTTTGACCCCGCACTCGATGTTGACACACGGCGGTCATCCACCCGTGCCTTCTTGTTAGCCGTCGAGACATTACCCTGACCAAACCTCTTCCCCTGCCAATTTCGATCACCTCCACCCTTCCTACCACCTTCAGCCACCACCACCACAGCCCTTTCATCATATAATATCCATACCAAGTCCACTGCCGACCTAAACATGCTCGGTCGGGCAGCAATCATGTGCCTCCGAATATTCGCTGGCAAACCCTGAATATACCTCTTGATCTTTCGAGACAGAGGTGTCACTAATCCAGAACCAGACGTGCCATCTCGTTGAATTTGGTGGTGTACTGTTGGTGTGTCATCGTTCCCGCCTCCAGTTGCAGGAATTCCCTCTCAACCTTGTCCATCTCCCGGTGAGGACAGAACTCCTCAATCACCAACTTTTTCAGTTCAGACCATCTCATTCTCCCGATCGCCTGACTACCCTCGGCTTGTACTATATTGTCCCACCAGTACAGAGCCGAGTCCACAAAAGAATGGGTAGCAAACGTTACCTTCTGGTCCTCCCGGCACTCGCTGTTATTAAGACGGCTTCCATTTCTCTCACCCACTGGTGAGCAGCAGCAGCAGTGTCGTTTCCATCGAAAGTAGGGGGCTTGCATCGTTGAAATCCCCATAATTACAGCCTTGTGTCACCTCCTGCATGGGCTCTTCTTCCTCCTCCTCTTCTTCATCATCCAAGAGAACCGTTTCAGGCTCCGGTGCTCCCGTCCTCCCGATGACCTATTTCTCTCTTTCCTTTCCCCTTCCTGTACCGCCTTGATAACTTTGGTCACTACAGACGGTAAGATCGTCTGCATGACCTAGTGAACTTCTTCAACAATAGCCTCCTTTACCGAGGCTCTCAAATTGGCGCTCTCGTCACCACCCTCTGGATGAGGGGTATCTGGTTATTCAGGAACCACCTTTTCCATTCTGGGTCTTCCTCTCTTGGGTCGCGGCTCAGCACCAAGCCCATCACGACCACCTCCACGAGAGGATTTCGAAGATCTACCACCGGCCATTCACACGCACACTGAAAGATTCAAATACCAACACAATCATTCAAGGGAACAGCTCAGTTTATGTCAAGTATAGTAAGTCCCTAATTACAATGGCCAGTTGTGATTAGCCACTTACTTTACTCTTCACACCCCGAACACTACCTATCCTGACTACATCCATATTTAAATCCACAAACAACACATAGCACATAACATGCGCACATAATACCGGTTAACTTTACGAAAATAACTAATGGCATGCAGCTACTCAGATTGGCATCCCTTCCCTTTCTGTCCTATTCTCAGTTTAAGTTAAGGTTTATTTTGAAAATTTACCCATTTCACTTAAACTTTGGCTCTGATACCAACTTCTAAGGCCCCGTTCCCTGGACGCTTACAGCTGGTAAATCAGTGCACATAAAACATACATTTTCATTTATCTTACATAAATATTGCAGCGAAAACATTAAAAAATGACATCTCATTTCATCATAAAAACTTTTGCAAAATAATACATCGTTAATCAGTTACAAAATACATTGCTGCATTACATCACAAAAGCATTATATAAATGGATGCCATTCCAAAAGAGCTGAGTAGCCACCTCGTACCATCCTCAGCAATCATTACCTGCCAACTGGAAACACATCAAAGTCAGCGTTGCTGAGTGAGTTCTAGTTTTATAATAAATCATACGTTTCTTTCGTTAAAACTGTTCTTTACTTTCATGTGATCGTACAACATACGTACATATAGATAATATCATTATTATCTTCTTTAATCTTTCATGCTTTTATTCTTTCATCATTACTTCTTTCTTTTCCTTCAACCATCAACTTTACCCAGCTATTCCTGGTACTGGACCTAGGTCTATCATAGACCAGCTATAACGGCGCGTCGCACCTCTGGTCACAGTAACTAGGGTAGAGTTTAGGTGCATAATACCTTGCTATTCCTGGTGCTAGATCTAGGTCTATCATAGACCAGCTATAACGGTGCTCCGCACCTCTGATCAATCACCTAGGGTAGATTTAGGTGTACCATTGCTATATGCAATACCCAACTATTCCTGGTACTAGACCTAGGTCTATCATAGACCAGCTATAATGGTGCATAGCACCTCTAGTCGCAGTACCTAGGGTATGCAGCAATAGGGCTATACAAATGGTCAATCACAAAGAAAGACCCCGATGTGCATCCTCCCGGGGTAGCGAACCCGCACACCGTTGGGCGAACACCTTTTAATGGCGTGTCCCGACATACTATACTTGCAAGAATTTCTTTACTTTATCATTTATTAATGCATGCATTCTTATTTCATGTTCCTCTTTTCATTATCTTTCATTCTACGTTACATACTACTTTCATTTCGTTCATTAACATAACACGTAAAGCCACATGAAAGATAAAGATGCATCATAATAAGGAACATATCATACACAGTCATCAACATCATACAGGGCAACATCATACATACATAACATGCATAATCATGCAACATCATCATCATCATGCCCAACATGCTTCTAAGGCCTCTACAGTCATCTTACATGAACTTACGGGAACCTTTACGTCAAAACTTACATCTGCACTTTTCCCCTAAAGTCAGAAGTTAAACTACGCTTTTCCTCCGGTGCAACAGCCCTATTCGGGCGTATGGACACCCTTCAGTCGCATGGCCTCCATGCGACTGAACATCACGCGAATGGACCAATGCGGATGAACACCAATGCGGATGAACACCCAATCGTCCGAATGAACTAGTGCGGATGGACTCCATGCGGATGAGTCCCATGCGAATGGACCTAATGCGGATGGAACTAATGTGGATGAGCATTTGTGTGACTGGGCTCTCAGTCATGCGAATGAACCCCAATCGTGCAAATGAACCCTCAATTGCACCTCAATCGGCCGTATGGCCTCCATTCGATCGCCTAGCCCTAGCTGGTGCAGAATGCAGTTCATCCCGAACCCAATCTGCCATTTTTGACCTCCAAGCTCATCTAAACCCATTCTAAGCCCAAATCAACCATCCTAAACCTTAGGAATGCATACCACAACACCATTCAAGCACAGACAAGCTCAAAAGCAAGACCCAAACGAATCATACACATACCCACACATACACAAACACGTCAAACACACACATACACTCAAAACCCAATTTTTTAGATGTGTTCTAGCCCCAAATCATTCAAAAACGTGTAAAAGTGGGGTCCTAGAACTCACACAAACGACCACAACGAGATGAGCTTTGATTTGACCTGCTCCTCAACGATTTTGCTCACTTGAACCAACCCGAACCAACTTTTCTTCCTCTTTTCTCCCTTTCTCTCTTCTCCTCTTTTGTTTGCTGAAAATATGAGTGTGGGGAGAGGGTAATGGCTGCCCTCTCCCTTCAAATATCACCACATACCCAACTTTCTCTCGTTGGCGAGTTTGATCCCTCGACTTTGGACTTTATTTCTTTTTCTTCCTTCGTCTGCTTCAAAATAAATAAATAATCGGTGTTACATGAGTTCAATAGTTTGCGTTTAACATAATAATAACATTTGCATATCATAAGAAGTGCATTGAAATAGATAGCTAGTCTATATTCACATGTAATAACAATAATAAATTCGTGATCGAAGTTGATTGTGTTGCGTTTTTTGCCTCTTGTCACAACTTACTAGGTTGTGACGATGTTTATGTCTAGGATAATATTGCACCCGTTTAACCTCGAGTCTCACAAGTGGGGCTCGTTAGACCTAGTAGTACTACCCAAGATTTTCCACTAGTTACCAATATTAACAATCTGAAAGTGTGAGGACTTTCAAGGTATTAAGCACTATGTTAAAGCATACACAACTTATAATAATAAAATAGCATTTGAGTACAAGTATGCTACCTCTCCTAGAAGAAGGTTTATAAAATAGAAGGGCATGAACTCACCTGGTGTGTAAACATAATGATTAAAGAGAACTGGTGATAGGTGCAAAGACAACCCTTCAAAGGTTACCTAGAACACACAAGCACATAAGTATGTGTACATAGAAAACTTATTAATCCTAGGTTAACCTAGTTGACACGTTTGACCCATTGGTGATATGTTGAAATAGCATTTAATCAAGTGTGTTAACTTAGCATACATGAACATCATACAAGTTATCCACGTATAGCACATCAATCCAAGTTCTACCACGATCATCATGCCATATTAGATTATCATACAACTTAGGCAAATCCCAAACAACCAACATGTTCAACACAATTATATATACATCACAACTAGTAATTCATACGTGGAGTCCAATCATGCACTACATGCCATGTGCTGCCACTCACGACTTCACATCCTAAATCCTGCCAATCCTACTAAGTAGGGGCCTTAGATTTGCATGCGTGTATGACAATCATAGTAACATTACCAACGTACACAATGACAATCAATTCCAATCCCAATCATGATCTCCTAATCACTAACTACCACTCATCACTATGTATGATCACCAAACCCAAATTCCTTACACGATCAACCAAACATCCATATAACCTAATTATCACATTCCATCATATTAAATATCATCAACAAACATTCTAACATGATCCTAACATCATAAGCATGCCCAAATCACCATATCTAAAGTTCTACAAAAATAAAGTTTCCCTTTTGGGAAAGTAACACCCAAAAGTGATCTAGTATCCAATCCAATCATAATTTAATTAATATTATACTTAATCAAGTTCATAACATTCATTCTAACATGTTAATCATCACTAATCATGATACACAAAGTTTCTTTTAGTAAGTCATGATCAACACCTCAATTCATGGATTTTCTTGCACAATTCAATTAAACTAATATCCAAGTATTGTATCTAACATCATAACCTCATCAAATCATAAATTTCAAGAACAAAAAGTTTTCTCTTAAGGAAATGTATAAACTACATGATCAATCCATGGATTTTCTTGCAAAATCAACATAATCTAACATTCATAAAACCTAACTAACATCATCTCAATATCTAACAATCATCAATTTCATGTTTTCATCGCTAATTTCGAATCTAGGTTCATCAAGATCAAAACTATGAAAAACCAATCAAAACTGACATTTAGATGTGTAGAAATTAACAATTGGACTTATGAAACACCTTGTAATCACTTGAATCACTCAAAATCTAAATGTTTGTGTGTGTTGAAGGTTGAATTCGCAAGGAAGGGGTGTGGGGATGAGGTTTGCGGCCGAATGGGGGTTGGGGGGATTAGGGTTGTAATTTTGGTAATATTTAGTTAAAAGCTAATTACAAAATAACCCCTTTAATTTATTTTATAAAACTAATCTTTTTAACACTTTTTAAATAATTTTAACTACCATTTATAAGTATTATTAGTCAATATTATAATCATAAACATTTACAATAAGTCACACAACACATGATATATATAACATGTTGTCACGTTATCGCTTAACATTTACAAAATACATATATAAAATTCTATAAATTCATGAGTCATATAATCATAATTAATAATCAACATTGTTAATTAGATTCTTATTGTTTATCATAGATTATTATTATTGAGTCATCAACGTTCAACGAAAACTAGTGTGTGCTCACGACACGCGTATGCAAGACCTAACGGAGTTTGGTAACGGAAAATTACCAGATGTCACATCTGAACCAATAACTCAAAAGATCAAAAGCAAAATACATCAAAACCTGATGTGATTATAATTTCAGCTACCAAACCTGCAAGATCAGTGCTGAATATTAGACGAGTTTTGAAAAACAGCAATCTAGTGCCTGTTGAAGTGAACTCAGAAATGGACGGCAACCTAATTCAGTTTGGGTCCGTCCCAATAGCCCTGTATAGAAGCCCAAAAGTCAGAAAGGAAAGCTGTGAAGTTCACTTGAAAATCTATCCCAAGGAACGACCAACCCAGTTACAAGATATGGGTCAAAACAGAACGCCTTGGTGGGGTGTGGGGACAAGAACTGTTGGATGATCAAAGAATGTCTAGCAAGACAACTTATCACCTAATGTAGTAATGAACAAGTGAGACAAAGGATGCAACAAACCCTTGGTGAAGGAAGTGTTTAAGAAGGAAGAATAAAAACTAAGGCTGTAATAAAGAAAAAAGAATGAAGATGGAGTAAATATAGATTTTGAAGAACGTGTTAGGCAGGTGTGTTTCAAACATTTAAAGCGGAAGAACTAAAGTAAAAGACAGCTACAGAAGACCAGAATTAAGGGGGTGAATATGAGTTAATTCTAAGATGACTTGACTTGAAATATAAAGTTGACTCTGATTCCATTGTGACTAGATGATTTGGTTCTGAACTGGGATTCTTTTGTGACAACTGCTGATTTTATTTTAATTTTATTAAGGTCATTATTTGATTTCTACAGATAGAGTTTATCTTGGTTATAAATAGCATTAGGTTCAAATGGTTTTTGATTTAAGTTATTCTTCATTCATAATATATCAGAAAGAGTTAAGGGCTTGTCCACCCCAACATCCCTATGTTTTGTTCTCTATTTTTTTGCTTTGGTTATCGATTGTTCTCTAACAGCCATGTCCAATACCAATGATGATAATGTCCTTTTTGGAATCATAGGGTTCAAGATTAGGAGTCTAAGGTCTTGATTTTATACTAATTTCTATTTTAACTTCCTGAAACCGATTTTGTTTCAATTTAGTAGCAGATGACATCATTATGGCAATACCTTTTTAAATTCAAAGTCATCATTCATCTACCATGATAAAGTATCATAATTCATAACTCAAACCACGAAGTTCTAATTGCTTTAGCTTTACTCCAAAGAGAATTCTTCAGGTAATGCGTAAGTAAAAATTAGAATTAGCAAAAAAAATTCATGGTAATGAATCATATAATTTAGTTATAGATATCCAAGAATGGGTTATCTTCATGTATGTGTGATTTCAAGTATGCTTCATGTGGATGCTTTGACTTTTATGGTTAATTTCTGTTGACATTTGCATCTGAATTTGATATTAAGTCACCAACATTTATTTCAAAGTTTAGTTTCAATAACTTAAGTTTAGGTTTAATAACTTAAATGGTTGTATAAAATGAAATGGATAGAGATGATAAATGTATACATCAAATTGTTGCTAGCTCATATTGTTTTTATATTGGGTTTCTGTTTTTTGTTTATAACAAGTTTTTCTTTTTATTTTGGTCTATAACAAAGATCTACAGTTTGTGTGTTCTTTCAAATTTGATTATGATCTAGGCATGATGTGATGCAACAATAGCAATTCAGCCAGTAGATAATACAAAACCCAAAAGAAACCCGCGGCAAAACATGGCCTCAAATTTTAGTTTAACTTATAATGAGTATACATAGATTAAAATATATAGGTCAAAATCAGTTTCATATGTTTAAGGGCTTTTTTTTCTTCTAAAAGTTAGTATGCTTCTCGACAAATGTATAGATAATCTCTTTGTTACACCTTTGTATCACAATAAAAAAATCATGCCTTGTTTTAAGGAAAAAAACTTTATCACGAATAGATATACAAATCAACTCTTGTTATTCAAACACGCATAAGAGATGATACCAAAATGTGAATATAAATAGAGTTTTATATCCACTACACAAACTCACTTCATTCATCTTTCTATTATTATATAATCTCAATGACACATGCTACAAGAACAAGGCTTCCAGGTTACGTGATGGTTTTCTATATAAGCTTTTTCGTGTTGCTCATGTATCATGGATGTAAGCTTGCATCATATATTAAATTATATCATTTCATAACTTTTAGAAATTTCATAATCAATATACCTTGCCCTTTTATTTAGTGGTTGTTTGACAAAATTTGAATAATTAAGTGTTAAGCCAATAAGAGGTCTGAACCATTAAGGGGTTGTTTGGTAGCATCTCAATCAACCTATTAATTGTTCAGGTGTCTTAATGGTGCAACACTTAGGTGGTGTTTGTTTTTTGACAAAAGTTCTTCCCCATCTCTACATCTGCGTTCATGCAGACGCGAGAAAACATTATGAGTACGCAGACTGTTTGATTTTTAAAAAACATTTCATTAAAAAACATCTTTTAACGCCTGTGTGGAGAAGATGTGAACTTACCACTCCTGAGATCTTTTAACATCTTCCCCACCTTGAAATTCATCTTCATCTTCCCCCATCTTACCTCTCCTCTCACCATCGCCCCACGTCCCCCCAACCGTTGGCGCACCGCCGCTGCCCTCTCCCAACCGTCGCCGTGTTGCCTCCCCCTCCCCGATCCGCCACCACTGCCCTCCCCTTTGTTGCCCTCCCCCTCCGCTGCCCTACCCCTCCGCTGTCACACCCTCAATTTCCACAAATAGGGTAATACCGTTAGGCGCGTGACATACCAGGATCTTAGCCATTAGTTACACCAAACGACGCAACAATTACAAAACATAATTTTTCAAATTAAATAAAGTTTCTTAAAATCAGGATTAAATACGAAACATGAAAATAAATGCGGAAGCGTATAAACCATAATTTAAATGGCGCGAACACGCACAAACCAAATAAATATAATTTATAGAAAAATGTAGATTGTTCATTTGACTCTACGATGATGATGAATGCAATGCAAGATGCTCCTATTCGTGCGCAACTTAAGAACCTGAAAGAAACATGCTAAAGTGTCAACACAAGATTGGTGAGTTCACAGTTTTACCAGAAAACAGTAAGTTTAATCAAAGCATATAAATAGGTAGCTAGCCTACAACAAGTCACTATGTGTATGAATTTCGCGACTGAGCTGATAGTAATAATATAATGAATGCCCTGGCTGTGGATACCATACCACAACACTGTAAAACAGGCTAACCATTCCCCCGTTTGACCTCCAGTCAAGCTAGCGCGACTAGCCCGGGTGGGGTTTGTCAAACCCAGTAGATCTACTAACAATCACCTCGCTAATTCCATATTAACGGTCCGAAGAGGCGTAGTGGTATCACAATAGTAAACCAGTATATGTAGTGTTACCAATCTAAGTATTGTATGTTTATGAAAACAACATGTTTCTCTCCCCCCAAAAAGAGAGTATGATATGAAAGTGGGGCTGAGAACTCACCTTGGAATGCACAGCAACACGTAAATGTAAGCACAAAAGATTTAGGTCTCCGATTAACCTGAATTTTATTTAATATATAATTAATATTAGTTACTAAATATTGAATCATATTGCGCCGATCTTAACAACCCATAAATTTCATACACAAATATGCATGTTATACACACATTTATATAATATATGTTATACACAATAACCACACACATTCATATAATATATATTATACACAATACGCATACACCTGCACAAGTGACATGACACACACTGAATAAACAATAATTTATTTCATATCTTAAACCTAACATCTATAACAAAATTTCATCTGCACTCGCATGTAACCCTCACAAACAAAAGTAATAAAAAAATAATATTAAATATATTTTCAAGAACCCACTCCACACATGCATGGCCCAAAAAAAACGTACATTAGTTCTTAAGCAATCTTCCCCATACAACCCACATAACAATCATACACTGCCAAGCTCAAATGCATCACGTACCCCCACAAAATAGAACCACAGGTTCGATTATATTTAAACATATTCAACCCTGTGCACCACCATGGAGAGCAACCTTGTCACACCCCAACCTTGACGGCGGAATCGTCGAGATGTGAGGGTTAAGATTGTTCACAGCCACATAACACTATATTTAAGTGTAAATATTAAACTTATAAGTTTCAAAAGGCATTACAAACATAAGTCTCAAACATGAAATAATCCCGAATAAAACAAAACGTAACATAACATTTATTTATTTAACTAGGTCCAAGTCCTAGTTTTATTTCCAAGCTTCAAAAGTCCACTTTAAACTTGGGGATTTCCTGAAACATGATAAAAATAAAAGGGTCAACTATAAATAGTTGGTGAGTTTCCAAGGTTTTATACATAATATGATAAGTTACAAGTAGCAATTCATGTCATAGGTCATAAGCAAGTAAGGTTATAAAACACATATCGTCACAACCAAACCTCGACTTGATTACAAGTATAAAAGATTGGCTAAGTGTATTTGGTTCCCATGATGAACAAGCAACGTCATCAGGAGTCGGCAATACATCGACTTTAGCACCAAATAGGCTTGTCAGGCCCAATGATCAAAGACGTCGCCAGGCTAGCAGTAGTTAATGATTGTAAACAAAAATATGTATCTCATACAAAACACTTACAACACACAAATAACCATGACAAAAATGTGAATTGCAAGTGTTTTATAAGTCTAAACGTTTACAAGTGCATTATGTATAAGTAATCATGTTTCACCCCAAATTAGTGTGAAAAGATAAAAAGAGGCAAGGAAAACTCACTTGTCAAATAAGTATAAAATGAAGATCAATAAGAATAATATAAGTCATTCCAAGATAAAACGTCACAAGGCACCTAAATATATGAATTAACAAGGTTAAAGTTTACTAACGAGCTTAACAATTCAACGGGAGCTAGGGTTTGAATTGATATTTGGGGTTTCAACAATTAAATTCCTTAAAATGATATAGTTGATTTTTTTTTATTCCATGAAAATAAAATATAATAGCCGGGCGTTTTGTTATGAAGCAACGAAAATACTTACGGCAAATAGGGTTTAAATATCAGTTTAAACAATCTTTTATAATAATGATAATATATATATATATATATATATATATATATATTATATATATATATATTATACTAATATTTTAGACAATAGCATACAAACAATGTTTGAGAAAAAAGAATAATGTAAAGTTTTAAAACTAAATATTATTATTGTTTTATAAAATGTTTAAATTATTCAGGAAATAATTTTATAAAATTAATAAAGTGATTTTAGAAAAATACACAAAGTTTATAAATTATTTTAATAATTTACAGAAGTTTATATATATTTAAAATTTTGAAAGAAAACAAAAGGGGTGGATTGAGGGTCCCCGGGTTCGAACCGGGACCTCAAGTCCACACTCCACACCAACAACCAGTAAACCAAAGGCCTTAGCCGCGGTTTATCTCCGTTTTAATATCTTTTAAACATAACCCAAGCAAAACCTCCAAATTGGATGAACCCTAGTTTAGATTCTAACCAAATTGATCATCTAAACGATGATGATAGCCAAATTAACCATGGGGCTTTTGTTTCCCATGCTTAATCGAGCATATCAACGTATGTAACTCACCCGAATCAGTTCGAATTGAAGGCGGTCCTAATCGAAGAACAAGCGTGGTTTATGCTGAATCAATGGACAAGAATTTGATAATGATAATCAAATTCGTTGCACAGGTAGCTTCTAAAGACTCCAACGAACAAAAGCCATCGGTTAATTGAGGGTGAGATTATGAAAAAGATTGAGTTCGACTAGCTATAGTTCGCGACGAGTTCGAGAGTTAGATTCTGTTGTTCGATTTCTTTTCAGGCGAAATTGGAAGTGTAGATAGTTTAGGAATAGTTAAACAATTGTTTGTGTTCGATTAATTAGATTATTATGAGGTTTTAACTGTTGAACGGTTAAATTATTAATTCGAGTTTCGGTTTCAAGTTTGTTCATCTTAATAACCGAGTTAAACCCAATTAAAACTTACGTTTAGGTTCGAATCATGTTCTGGAAATGATTGGAATCGTTTGGGGTTCGAAATTCTGAGGTTTTGGGCGATTTCGGGGCTCGCCGGACCTCGGCGGAGGTGGCCGCGGCGGCCGCCGGATTCATGGGGAGAGAGAAAGAAAGAAAAAAAAACTTTAAAAAGGTTGCAATTTTGTCCCTTGCACTTTTAGGTTTTAACATTTTATGAATAAACTTTCTATTTTAGGTTTATAAATTGACAAATAAGACCCCCAACTTAATTTAAATTTATGTTTTAAACATGGTTAAGTTTAATACCTCTTAATAATTATAAGTAACCTTATTAAAAATAATCTTATTATTACTAATACTATTATTCATTTTTATTACTTATTATTATTGTTACTTTTATTAATATTAACATTATTATTATTTAATATTTGCATTATTAACATAATGACAATAATGAATAAGCACAAACAACACATGAGTTTCAAAATTGATAATAATAACCCATGTAAGAGTAAACGAAGTTAACTTTTAGTTAACAAAAAAATACGAGATGTTACAAACCTCCACAACTTAAATCGCAGCAACACACACATGCTTATATATACACAAAACACACATCATATATATACACACATCATCAAACACGCACACATACATGTATACAACAACGCATACGTACATACATGAAAGAACACATACCTGCATGAAACACACACCCCTCAAACACACACACGGCAGAAAGCACACCATACACATCGCGAAACAAAAACATGATGATCACGCACATCCGAACATACTAACCACAAAACCGTGCACCCCGCATCGTAAACCGAAACCATAATGAACCCGAACACATACGAGAAGCGAGGAACGTACCGTACGAGTTGTTTCAGTCGGATCTTAGAAATTGCCGGAAGTCGATCACCGCACACGATTCACCGCGAGAAAGGTGCCGAAGGTGACTGCCGCAACGGGGAAGGGTCAACGGTGAGGAGATGCCTATCAACCGGGGGTTCTTTGCTGTCGTGGAAGGCTGCCGAAGGGGAGACAAATGTCTAGAGTTAGTCGACGGCGAAGACGGTTTTTGTGTGTTAGGGTTACGTAAAGAAGGAGACGGGGTGGGGTTTAGGAAGTTATAAGTTTTTGTGACTTTTGAATAATAGCAATTTAGTCCCTAGAATTTATCAATTTGCACAACTTAACCAAAGTTAATATATTTAACTTAAAACTCATTCTCTTAACTTGTTTTAATTAGATACAACATTATATAACTAAATAAGCCACAAGTAACGAGGGTTGAGTTGATGTATGGTGTTGATCTGAAATACGGGGTGTCACATCATCTCCTTGTTTTGGAAATTTTCGTCCCGAAAATTAGAATATCAGGTTTAACAAATAACACCAGATTCAGCAATCTGTAACATACATAGAATAGGGTTTATAAGAAATTTGAAATAAACCCCAAAGAAAGAATTTTAAAGGTTTCGCGAGAGTTGTGACATCACCCCCTTGTTGAAGGGAATTCCGTCTCGAAATTGAAAGAAAAGATATCTTAAGAATGGATACCTTAGGAAGTAGGTGCCTGACCTTTGAACAGTTGCGGATACTTCTTCTTCATTTGATCCTCACGTTCCCAAGTAAATTCCGGTCCACGCTTTGAATTCCACTTAACGCGCACAATGGGAATCTTGCTACACCTTAGGGTTTTGACTTCTCGATCCATAATCTCGACCGGTTCTTCAATGAAACGAAGTTGTTCATCAATCTCCAATTCTTCTAATGGCACGACAAGTGAGTCATCAGATAAACACTTCCTCAGATTAGACACGTGGAACACATTGTGTATTCCACTGAGCTCTTCCGGTAAATTCAGTTGATAGGCTACTGGACCAACCCGTTTGACAATCTCAAACGGTCCAACGTACCTAGGGTTTAGTTTACCACGCTTTCCAAAGCGTATCACTCCTTTCCAGGGTGAGACTTTTAAGAGTACTTTATCACCAATCTGAAACTCCAACGGCTTACGACGTTTATCAGCATAACTCTTCTGTCGATCATGTGCTGCTGCCATACAGTTACGTTTTTGCACAATCTTCTCAGTCGTCTCGTGCACAAGCTCAGTACCTGTAAATTGGCTTTCTCCAACTTCTGCCCAACAAATAGGTGATCGACACTTACGCCCATATAGTGCCTCAAAGGGTGCGGCTTTTATTGATGTGTGATAACTGTTATTGTAGGAGAACTCAACTAATGGTAAATGAGTTTCCCAGTTGCTGCCAAAATCAATCACACAGGCATGCAACATATCTTCCAATGTCTGAATCGTACGCTCACTCTGACCATCGGTTTGTGGATGATATGCAGTACTCATGTCCAACCGCGTTCCCAATGATCGTTGTAAGGATTGCCAGAAATGAGAAGTGAACCGAGCGTCACGATCAGATATGATAGATACCGGTACACCATGCCGGGAGGCTATTTCTCTTAAATAAATCCGTGTCAACTTATCCATTCGATCAGTCTCTCGGATTGCTAGGAAGTGAGCGGATTTTGTTAAGCGATCTACTATAACCCAAATGGTATCGCATCCGCTGGGAGTCCTAGGCAACTTTGTGACAAAGTCCATCGAGATCTGCTCCCATTTCCACACTAGAAGTTCCGGCTGCTGAAGTAAACCGGATGGTCTCTGGTATTCCACCTTAACTTTAGAGCAAGTTAGACATCTACCAACATAGGTGGAAATTTCAGCTTTCATATTCGGCACCGGTAACACTCCTTCAGATCTTGGTACATCTTGTCTGAACCGGGTGAATTGAGTAGCGTGACTTATGAGCTTCATCCATTACTAGCTCTCGTAAATTCCCATAATGTGGTACCCAGATCCATTTCATGAAATAACGAATTCCATCAGTCTTGGTCTCTAGCTGTTTCTCCATGCCTCGCATGGATTCCGCCTTTAGATTCTCAACTTTCAAGGCTTCAGACTGGGCAGCCTTGATTTGCTCTAGCAGATTGGAGTGAATGGTCAATTGCAATGCGCGTACTCGACGAGGTTTAGGGGTTTCCTTTTGGCTGAGGGCGTCGGCTACCACATTAGCCTTACCCGGATGATATTTGATGGCACAGTCATAGTCATTAAGCAGTTCTAACCATCGTCGTTGCCGCATATTCAATTCTTTTTGGTCATATATGTGTTGGAGGCTCTTATGTTTGTGTAGATCGTGCACCTGGTTCCATATAAGTAGTGCCTCCAGATTTTCAAGGCAAACACCACAGCTCCTAGTTCTAGATCATGCGTTATGTAATTCTTCTCATGTACCTTGAGTTGTCTGGACGCATAAGCAATGACATTGTTGCGTTGCATCAGTACACACCCCAAACCCTGGATGGATGCATCACAATAAACAAAAAAAGTCATCTGTTCCTTCTAGTAATGTTAGGATCGGCGCACTGCAGAGTTTGTCTTTAAGTGTCTGAAATGCTGATTCCTCTTGACTTCCCCATTTATAGATGGTTCCCTTGTGGGTTAGAGTAGTTAGAGGTTGTGCTAACTTTGAGAATCCCTCGATAAATCACCTATAATAACCTGCCAAACCAAGGAATTGTCGCACCTCAGTAGGCGTTTTCGATGCCTGCCAATCCTTGATTGCTTCAATCTTTGAAGGATCTACATGTATACCCTTTTCATTCACCACATGACCAAGAAACTACACTTCTCGCATCCAGAAGTCGCATTTTGAGAACTTTGCATACAATTGTTCATTCTTTAACAATTCCAGGATGATCCTCAGATGTTCCTCATGATCTTCCTTATTCTGAGAATAGATTAGTATGTCATCAATAAAGACAATGAAAAACTTATCCAAATAAGGTTTGCAAACACGGTTCATGAGGTCCATGAAAACTGCTGGGGCATTGGTCAATCCAAAAGGCATTACTGCAAACTCATAGTGCCCATAACGAGTTCTGAATGCCGTCTTCGAGATGTCTTCCTCTCGAACTCGTAGCTGATGATAACCTGATCTCAGATCAATCTTAGGATAGTAGCTTGATCCTTGCAACTGGTCAAACAGGTCATCGATGCGCGGAAGTGGATATCTATTCTTGATTGTCACCTTGTTCAGCTCTCGGTAGTCAATACACATTCTGAAGGTTCCATCTTTCTTCTTCACAAAAAGCACTGGAGCTCCCCAGGGTGAAGAGCTGGGACGTATAAATCCCTTGTCCAGCAATTCCTGCAATTGCTTGGATAACTCTTGTAGTTCGTTCAGTGCTAACCGGTACGGCGCCCGAGCGATCGGAGCTGCTCCAGGTGCTAACTCAATCTGGAATTCTACCTGCCTGTGTGGAGGAAGGCCAGGTAGGTCCTCAGGAAATACCTCAGGAAAATCTCTAACAATCGGAATATCTTCCAGTTGTTTCTCCTCAGTAATCTTTTCAGTAACTAGGGCTAAAATCGCCGAATGCCCTTTCCTCAACCACTTCTGTGCTTTCATATATGAGATAATGCCAACCACTGCACCACTCTTGTCGCCCTCCACAGTGAGTATCTTTCCATCAGGCAAAGGTAGTCGAACGAGTTTCTCACGACAAATGATTTCGGCTTGGTTCTTAGACAACCAATCCATGCCAACAACGACATCAAAGCTACCGAGTGTAATTGATAGAAGGTCAATATCAAAATCATGCCCAGATAGACTAATCTTACAACCCTTGTATATGCGAGAAGACTCGATGATCTTACCGTTTGCTATTTCTACTGTATAATTCATATCTAGGGCTACAGAATTATCATCTAGCAATCGACTGAATTTGTGCGAAATGAAACTCCTATCAGCACCATAATCAAATAGCACAGAGGCAAAGCAACCATTGATAGGAAATTTACCAGTTACAATAGAAGGATCATTATGAGCCTCACCTGATCCAATGATAAAAGCTCTCCCCTTGGCTCCACCATTACCGTTGCCCCTGTCGTTTCCGTTGTCGTTGCCAGGGCGGTTATCAGCACCATTGTTACCATTCCTTTTTAGTTTCGGACATTCCCTCCTATAGTGACCAGATTGTCCACATTCATAACACCCAGGCTGTTTGTAGTTCTGTTGTGGTTGTTGTTTAGGTGCTTTTACTGAAAGGTTCACCCTGCAATTCTTGGCAACATGTCCAAACTTTCCACATCTCTCACAAGTGTTCTTCGTGCACTGCCCGTTGTGATAAAACTTGCATTTGTTGCATTTTGGGAGGTTACCATGGTAGCCGCCAAAACTACCTGAGTCTTGAATAGGTTGGGGTTGGTTGAATCTCTTGCTGTGTTGTTGCTGTGGAATGGAAGATGAAGATTGTTTTCCATTGGTAGAAGGTTCCCATTTCCTCTTGTTCTCATTAGAACTGCTTGTAGCACCACGCGGGGGCAGTTTGCCCTGCATGACGGCTTGGTCGGTCAGCTTGTAGGCCAATTGAACAGCCTCCTGAATAGTAGTTGGTCTAGCAGTGGTGACTATGCTTTGTATCTTCGGTACCAGTCCATCGATGTATCTCTCAACTCGTTTGTAAGCCGGATTGATCATGGTAGGGCATAGAGTAGCCAACTCGTGAGAACGAATTGTGTAAGCTTCAATTTCAGAACCAACCATCCTCAGGTTCCAAAATTCCGTTTCTAGTTTTTGCACTTCATCCCTGGAACAATACTCAGCCTTAAGTAAGTTCTTGAAATCTGCCCATGATGTAGTATTTGCAGTTTCAACGCCCAACATTTGGACTTGAGTGTTCCACTAGCTTAGTGCGGCACCATCCATCGTGCCGGCAGCATACTTCACTTTGCTCTCAGCAGGGCAGTTGCAAATCTCAAATACTGAGTCCAATTTTTCGAACCAACGAGTAGTCCTACTGCTCCTTCAGTTCCTTTGAATGGGTTTGGCTTACAGTCCATGAAGGACTTGAAGGTGCATGCTCTTTGTCCTGCAACAAGTTTAGATTAGGTCTTTGAAATTTTGAATAAGTACTTCGACTTAACCAGGATGACAAAATGTTAACGTTAGGAGTAAGTTTGGTATTGCTTACCGATTGGAGCGGCCTGTGGATTGAGATTAGGATTTGCAAGAGCATCAGCCACGTGCTGATTGATTAGGGTTGCCAGTTCAGCTGGGGTCATGTTGATAGTGCCACGACCACGTTCGCGTCCTTGGCCAATTCCAGACATTCTTAACAACCACAACATACAAAAATAAGCAATATGCAACATATCTACTTCATTTAAGTACAAGTAATTAAAAGAATTTCGCACAAACACAACTAATAAGTTCAAATAATAATTTCTGATCAAATAAATTGTAAATACGTTTACAATGAATCAAACCAAATACTAAAATTCAAAACATCAGTTGGATGGAAAACACCCTTCCCATCTAGGTGTGAAAAAGAACAAAAGTCCCATGGATAAAATAGATAATAGAAAAAATAGACGAGGAAATCAATAGAAGTCGATGGATCCAGATGGATAGAAACTTTCATACGATTGGAGATGAAGGATTACTTTCATATCCTTAGTGAAGTTTTATATGAATTGAGGCTCTCGTGTCCCCAAAGTATAGAATTACAACTTTGTACTGACTATGACTGTTATCATCCGACAGGATTCGCAAGATTTCTCATGCACGACAAATTACAATTACGTGTGCACCCGTGATGGTAATTTGCTTTGCATGATCACCCTTGGTTCCTCTTATCCGAGCTAACATACATTGTCTAGTATAGAGGGTTATTAGTGATAGAGGTATCAAGGATTAGTTATTAAGACAAGGGTTAATTAACCAAACTTGTACGAAAGAATTGATTGAAGAAATATTCACTTGGGCAAGGAATACTCGATGCGCTCAGGTCAAATGGGTAAATAGCATTGTCGTAAGTAAACTTTGATAAGTTGTCTCGTAATGTGTATGGTAGCCACCAGTACAGCCATTACCTGTTCCCTAAGACAGAGAAATGGCAAGGTAGGTAAAGAAGGATTAGCAGGCGCAACTCTCGTCTGCGAAACGCATTCAACAGGAGGCAGAACATGCTCCTAATGAACCATCCAAGTTAGGTACCAATAGTATTATATCCAATTCCGAGAGGTATAATATAAAAGGTAAGGTACAGGTTATTCGTAAATAGTCTTCTCGTGACTCATAGCAACTTAGAGTCACTTGTACGATGAAACATGAGGTAACAGTGGGAAAATCAAGATGAACTGGTCTTTTTCCCATAAGCATAGAATGAAGAGATGATTATGCCATTCCTGTAGTCGAACGCTCACAGGAATATGCCATATCAGGCATATCCCAAGCAAGTATAGCAATTTAGATCAACATAAACTAATAAAGCTAAACGTGTCTATATGCATGTAACTAAGGCATCAGGCTATAGTCTAAATGCAATGCAAATGTAATGCATATTTAATTTAGTTCGCTATAACCATTGGCTCTGATACCAATCTGTCACACCCTCAATTTCCACAAACGGGGTAATACCGTTAGGCGCGTGACATACCAGGATCTTAGCCATTAGTTACACCAAACAACGCAACGATTACAAAACATAATTTTTCAAATTAAATAAAGTTTCTTAAAATCAGGATTAAATACGAAACATGAAAATAAATGCGGAAGCGTATAAACCATAATGAACCCGAACACATAAGCACACCATAATGAAACACACCCCTCAAACACACACACGGCAGAAAGCACACCATACACATCGCGAAACAAAAACATGACGATCACGCACATCTGAACATACTAACCGCAAAACCGTGCACCCCGCATCGTAAACCGAAACCATAATGAACCCGAACACATAAGAGAAGCGAGGAACGTACCGTACGAGTTGTTTCAGTCGGATCTTAGAAATTGCCGGAAGTCGACCACCGCACACGATTCACCGCGAGAAAGGTACCGAAGGTGACTGCCGCAACGGGGAAGGGTCAACGGTGAGGAGATGCCTATCGACCGGGGGTTCTTTGCTGTCGTGGAAGGCTGCCGAAGGGGAGAGAAATGTCTAGAGTTAGTCGACGGCGAAAACGGTTTTTGTGTGTTAGGGTTACGTAAAAAAGGAGACGGGGTGGGGTTTAGGAAGTTATAAGTTTTTGTGACTTTTGAATAATAGCAATTTAGTCCCTAGAATTTATCAATTTGCACAACTTAACCAAAGTTAATATATTTAACTTAAAACTCATTCTCTTAACTTGTTTTAATTAGATACAACGTTATATAACTAAATAAGCCACAAGTAACGAGGGTTGAGTTGATGTATGGTGTTGATTCGAAATACGGGGTGTCACATCCGCGACCATCCCTGCACTCGCCCGCCCTCCGTCGTCGCCTTCCCCCCGCCGGACCCCCTCCCCCCCCCCCCCCGTCGCCCCCCTACGTCTGCCTCCCCCTATCCCTACCCCTACCTGCGCCCGCCTCCCCCCCCCCCCCACCTGCGCCCGCCTCCCCCCTCCCCCCACATGCGCCCGCCTCCCCCCTCCCCCCACATGCGCCCGCCTCCCCACTCCCCCACCTGCGCCCGCTTCCCCGTCCCCCCACTTGTGCCCGCCTCCCCCCTCCCCCTACCTACGGTCGCTGACTCCCCTCCCCTCAAGAATCCATTGGTTGTGAAATTGTTTTAACACTCTGTAGATGTTAAAAACAACGAGTCTTTTTCTTATAGACTGCAGACATTTGGTCCACCTCTTATGCTGTAGATGTTTGTAGATCTGGTCCACAGACTACAAACGTTTTCCTGCAGAAAAAACAAACATCACCTTAATGGTTCGAGCTGTTTGTTTTGCAAGCAAATGTCTGAATGGTTCGGACATTTGGCTTTGAATGGTTAAGCATTATACTAATGCTAAATGATTAAGAGATTTAATGCTGAATGGTTAAGACCTTTTTTATGAATTGGTCAAACATTTGCATTCGAATAGTTAAGCGATATACTAGCTCTTAATGGTTCAAAACTTTTAATGATATAACACTTAACGATTCAGACCTCTTATTGGTTTAGCACTTAATCATTTAAAAATTGTCAAATAGCCCCTAAGTGCTGAATCATTAAGAGTTTGAACCATTAAGAGCTAATATATCGCTTAACTATCCAAAAGAAAATGTCTGAACAATTCAAATAAAAAGTTTTAACCATTCAGCATTAGTATAATGTTTAATCATTCAGAGGAAAATGCCTAAATTATTCAGAAATTTGCTCATGAAACAAACAATTTAAACAATTAAGTGTTGAACAAGTCTGAAACAAACATCCCTTACTAGATTCGCTATTTCGAAGGATTCATTTTGACATGTGATTAAACTAAAAAAGAATTTTTGAAATATTCATTTTGTATTTATAGGTAGAAAACCTGAAGACAATGACATGAGAGCTTTTGGGATTCCACCACCAAAAAATTGTAAAATACGTTGTGATCAAAGCCCTGATTGAAAAGAATATTGTTGTTGTGGTGAGCTTACGCAAAGCCAATGCAACCCTAGTAAAGAGATATGTCTAAACATTTGCAATAGTAAGAAAAGTTGTTGTAAGGTATAGTTGATTCCATTAATTAAGAAAAAATTAAAAATTGAAAGAAAATAAATATTTGGTCTCCACTGTAACTATTAGATTCACTTTCTCGTTTATAATTATTACTTTTATAACCATCACAACAATTTGAGAGATTTGTATCTGGTGATTATTATTGTGTTAAAGAAGGAAAAAAATATTACATGCAAGGTGATTACTTCCTTTGAAGAGCGAAACATTTGTAAAAACTATCGTTATCTTCTAACAATTGAGACGAACAAGATGATTGCTATCTTGGATTAGTGAGACATAGAAGGTTATCAAAATTATACAAAAACATCTTTTAGGTTTATAAAAAATTACAGTTATCATCTATTATGATCAAAAAGTACTATAATTATTATTTATATATACTTTCAATAACAGATTTCGTCTTTTAAACTAACAGGTGTTAAGTTTATCCATTAATTCAAGGGCATTAGTCTTTTTACCCTTAAAAGACTATTTTGAAATTCTAAACTTACTTTACAATTTATATATATATATATATATATATATATATATATATATATTATATATATATATATATAGAGAGAGAGAGAGAGAGAGAGAGAGAGAGTATTTTATTTTGATATTAATAGACATAACATAGACACAAATTAATAATTTTTATCAACTTTTAATGTTACAAATCATAATTAGTTAAAATTTATTTATTAACTAATTGCTCTATATATTAATACAATTTTTACTTAAAAATCAATTTCTTACTTTTTTATTTGTATGTACGAGTAACATCCAGTATAAAATGTTTTGATGCATATATTTTGACGTAAATTTTATTCAGAAATGAGTCCCATCAAATATGTAAGTTTTTATTTTACTGTATAAATCTGAGCTACTCTACATTTCAACGTAAAGCTAGTTAGGAAACAAGTGAGGGTGATTGTAATCTATGTGAATTCTTTTTATGTATGCTTTGACTTGATCACGTTTCGACATTAATTTGTTTGGAAAAAATAGTCATTTTAAGTATAATACGTTTTCATTCAACTTTATAACTCAAGTTACTTTACAGTTCATCGTGAATTTAGCCTAAAAACAAGTCGGGTCGATTGTTAGTCTATAGTTTATTGCACCACGCACGATGCCACCGCAACACACGGCCGGTAAAATACTAGTTAAAGTTTGTATTATTAAAGTTGTATTAATAATTATTTGATTAAATATAAAATTTAAAAATAGATTAAATTTGTACTAATTTATAAAAACTATTCATGAACACCCAATAAAATCCTATTAAAACATATTATACTAAAGTGGTATTAAAACACACTAATATTAATCAAACACCCTTTGTTTAATCGAACAATTATGTTTAACTAATAAGCCTTCTTTAGGAGGCTCTTCTCCATTTTCTTACCAACCCCTTAATAAAAAAAGGGTTCATGAAATTTATTTGAAACTAGAACATACTTTTACTTGAAAAACACACAAGGAATAATTTGTGAAATTTACTCAAAATATAATTAAAAAAATTAGTCATGTGCGACCATCTTTGTTGATCACTATTATATTTTATATAAAAAAATTAGGTAGTAATATATAATTACATAAAAATAAAAATATCTTATTAAAAACACTAAAGGCAAAGTATATACTTAAGGGCGTAAGTATTTAAATTTACTTAAAATATATTACATAATTTATATTTATATATAAAACGTGGATGAAAATAATTAAATAATATATTATGTTATGTAAAAAACCATATCTGTATGTATGATTGTAAAAATGCATAAATTAAGTAGAATATAAAAGAGTTGTAAAAAACATCCTTTAATTATGTTTAGAATTTCAAAAATAGTCATTTAAAAGTAGAAAGACTAAAATGCCTTTAACTTAACGGAAAAACTTAACAACCATTAATCTAAAGAATGAAATCAGTTTTAAAAAAGTATACATAAAGAATGATTAGAGTACTTTTTGAACATAAAAAATAATACCTGGAATTTTTTATAAACCTAAAAGATGTTTTTAGTAATTTGTCTTTTGTTTTTTGAAGATTAAGACGTTTGCAAGATGATATTACCTTTATTTAGTTGGATGTTTGTGTAGTGATGATCTCTACTAATTTGGGAGGTGATTAGTGAAGCAAACACCTCGATTGTAGACCTAGGAGAGGACATTGAGTTGATTTGTTAACATATACTCAAACTTTATAAATCGGTTGTGTATCTATTTTCCTAAACTCATTGCATATATGTTTATTTAAAATTAGCATATAACGAGTGTTCTTTGGTCCATATATAATCACTTAGAAGCGAGAAACTTTAAGAAGATGACTATTCATCCCCTATAATTCGTAGATATATGTAGGAGAAATGTCTGTGCGTTGTGGTGGTACGACTGATGCGTGACTTTTTAGGATTTCGATTTTAGTCGGTATTGGTTTGGTGCTTTATGACGTAAATTAAAAAATTTAATATAATTATTGAAAAAATTGGATAAAATAAAACAATTACGTATATTATAAAAGTTTTTAAGACAACTATATTATCCTAACAAGATTAGTGAAAGCATGAGCGATATTTGTGGTTGGAAATCACTTTTTACCTAGATTTTAAGGGGGGTTTCGTTTTATGAATATAGGTTAGAGTTTTATGATAATCGGAGGCAACTTTCGAAAGTGATTTGCATCAATCGGGGAAAGTTAATGAAGAAATTGTCTCCAGAAATTACCATCTTAAATGTTATTGAGTTGTTAACAACCGGATGACAAAGGGGAAGTGGGATTACTGATCAATCGCAATGAATTAACGACATTGAAAGTAAATGACAGTTTTGTTTTGCCATATGCTTTAGCATTTGTATTATAAGCATCATGTATTATACTTTATTATAAGGGATAAATGAAATAAAATGGTTAATTATTATAAATTTAAGCATGACTTTTAATATGTGTGTGTTAATTCATATGTAAAATTATCATTCTATCATTCTTTTATTTTTATCATAAAAGATATAGACATATATTTAAATTATTAAACTCACAAATATTAGTGTTATAGTTATTATAAATATAAAGATATATATAAGTTATATATTAAATATTAAATAAAATAATACTTAATTTAAATAGTTTTTATTTATAAAAATATAATTAGTAAATATATATTTAAATGCCAATTTATAGTATCATAAATAAAATAAAATTTAACAAAGTAAATTAATATATCATATTATTAAATAATGTATTACTAATGTTTATTAAATACATGAAAGAGACAGAGATAAAAATGTTAAGATATATAAAATTTAATGGATAATTTATCATATTGTCCTTAAGTGTCTTAAAATCTTCATTAGTTCTCTATTATATCCCTTTTAAATGTTTTGCATTCCTTTATACTGGTTGATTCAAAACTTATATAATTGACAAAATTACATTTCTATCCAGAAATATGTATTATATATAGTATAGATATAAGTATTTAAATAAAATAATACTTGATTTAAATAGTATTTAATTGTAAAAATATGATTAGTAACTACAAATCTAAATGTCAATTTATATTATTATGAATAAATAAAATTTTAATGAAGTGAATTAAATAATATCATATTATTAAATAATATATTAATAATATGTATTAAATAATACAATAATTAAAAAAACTAACTAGATATAGCCAAAAGTGACACTATTGTATAAATTACTTGTACTCTATCCTTAAAATGATGTAGAGGTGTTTTACACTTTTGATTGAAATTACCATCTTATCATTCTAATATGTATTATATACTAGTATAGATATAGATAAGTTTAATGCGCTAAAATATTTTATAAAGCATTTGATTAGTACATATTTGTATTTTTATTTAAAAAATTTAAGACATTTAATATAATGTAACGCGCGTAGTAAAGTCGAAACGAGCCAATTAATAATAATGGGCTTAGCCGGGATTATTTAAAGAAAATAAGCGATAAATGGAGGATGGACCAAGTAGACCTCGCGGGTTATGTGTTTGGCGAGTTTAAGGTCCCAGGAACGCCCGGTATATATAAACGGATCAGCTTGAGCCACTCTCATTTGCAACTCAATACCTAATTTCTAGAAAGAGTGTGTAGAGAGAAAAAGTTGAGAGAAAGTGGTGATTCAAGGCCCAACTGATCAAGAGATTGAGGATCGGTGTTCGTGGACATCCAAACAACAAGAAAAGACCAAGAATCCAGGTAAGAAACATCGTTTAATCATTCCTTTTAATGTAAACCCGGATTCTAGGGCTTGAGGGTTTCTGAAAGTGGTAAAGAATCGCCCAAAACTCACGTTTTTGTGTAAGAAAACATGTAGGAAGTTTAGATATAGCTTATTGGGTGATAAACCAAGGTTTTGGGTGAAAAAGATTGAAGTTTTGGGTCAAAAATGGGTTTGTTCATAATTTCAACCCGTTCTGCGAAACTAGGTGTTCATTTAGCGAAATTATGTAGTAGTCCAACGAATGGTTTTCCAACGAAAGTTAGGCGAAACGGGCAGCGAAACTGCTAGCGAAGATGCTAACGAAACTACCAGCGAAGATGGCAGCGAAATTGCTGGCGAAACTAGCAGCAAAACTGTTGATCTGGCAGCGAAATTAGGCAGAAATTAACCCCTTTAAGTGTTAACTTATCTGTAGGCTACGTAGTGTGACCCTTGCTTAGAAAGCTTGATTGAGAAGCTACTCACTGAGTCCAAATGAGTACTAGATCTCCTATTTTAAAGGTTTTAGACTGTGTTGGGGCTGGAAATGCATACTAAATATATGTTTTAAACAACCTAGATCTTAAGAGGTTTTAACGATCGATTTTTCTATAAGGAAATGTGTTATATAAATGTGTAAAAAAAAAATTCAAGCTGACCTGGCAGCGCGACCCCAGCCTTGGACCCCACTAGGGGCTATTGCCCCTTAGACCCCACTAGGGGCTACTGCCCCAAGGACCCCACTATCAGGGGCTGCCGCCTCCGAACCCCCGCTGTCCCGTGGAGGGTCGGTTATGTTTTATGATAACTTGTACTTGTTGTGCATGTGTATGTGTTTGTGAATGGATGATGCATGATGCGTATGATGATGTGTGATGGGGTATGTGATGCTTATGTGATGCTATGTGTGAATGTGTTATGTTGATCTTATATTCCTATTATGTATTATTTTGTGACTTACGTGTTATGATTATGAAATGAATGAAAAGTATTATGTAACGTAAAGCGAAAGTTAATGATAATGATAAGTGGAACGTAAAGAACGAATGAGTGCATGTACTAATGAAGGGAAAGTCTTGCAAGCAAATGAAAGGAGGTTCACACCCAATGAAGGGTGTTAGCTTAACTGTGTGTGGGTTAGCTACTCCGGAAGGATGCACACTGGGGTCTAATCCTTGTGATTGACCATACGTATGGGATCCTTGCCGCTTACCCCGGTACTGTGGTCAGGCAATCGGGCACAATGTAAGGGAGTCTATTTATAGACTTCGACCTAGTACCCGCTTTATGCATGACGATGGTGTATAGCACATGGCATTGGTTTGAATGAATGTAAACGTTAATGATGTATGTACGCAATGAACGGTGCGAAACGGAAGGAATGAATGATGATAACTAATGACGTTAAACAATGATGAAATTATCTATTTGTACGTATGATACATGATCACGAATGAACGTAAAAGACGATTTTAAACAGAAGTAAAAGTAATTTTACAAAACTAGAACTCACTCAGCAACGCTGACTTTTATGTATTTTCCAGTTGGCAGGTAATTGTTGCTGAAGATGGCACGGGCAGCTACTCGACGTTTTTAGGATGGCATCCATTTGTATAACTATGACATTTTTGTTATGTAATGCAAATGATAATATTTTGTAACTGTTAACAATGATGTATTATTTTGCAAAAGCAGACATTAATATATGAAATGGTTTTAAATTATTCCGATGCGATGTTTTTCATATATGTACATGTATATTTTATATTTTATGTGCGATGATTGTTCAAGTGCAAGCGTCCTGGGATCGGGGCCTTACGTATAACTTTTTAAATATAAAATATATGTGCTATATTAATAGTTTCTTATTTTCCCTTGTTAAATAAATTTCTCTCAGTTAATACATTATTTAATATCCATTTATTTTAAGTATTATTTTATTTATAATATATTAAATTTATATTATATATATATATATATTATTAAGTTTTTAAAACTTAATACTATTTAATTTAAGTATTATTTAATTTAAACACTTAATTATATAATCATTAAATATTAAATATTTATATAGTTATAGTTATGATGGTGATTGCGGACGTTTGTGGTGGTGGCCCGAGGGTGGTTTCCGGCGGCTGTGGTGGCCGGTGGTTTGCGACGCGGCTGATGGCCAGTAGTGGGCGGTGAAGAAAGTGGTCGGTAGTCGCCAGTGACAAACGATTTTGGTGGTTGGTGGTGGTGGTTGTTGTGCTGAGTGAGTGAGTGAGTGGGTGGTGTTGGTGACTAATGATGGAAGAAGTGATGGAATAGAAAAAAGAGAGGTAGATTCAATAAATTTAAAGGGATGGAATCAACTATGTAATAATTCATTGTATTACCTTTACCAACCAAACATGAATTTATTCATTCACCCTTAATGATTCATTTTATTCTGGCATTTTGTTCATGCATACAAAATGCTTCCTAAATCTTTCAAGCTTTATACCGCCGCTACATAACACGGGTAACACCCTCTAGTATCTTGATAGAAATATCATATACGTGGTTAGCATTTCCAATAATAACCGAGTTAAAAATATTATATCTTAACCATAAACTTTTGTACTATTCTATGAATACATATATGCAAATACATCGTTTTGTTGAATATATCACGTATAGTTAGAGCATTCACAGTTTTTTTTATATTTATTTATATAATTACATTAATAATTACTACATTTCCTCTCTTTTTTTATCAATTAAATAATATTCGTTATACCCTTATCATTTTTTCTCTCTCCTCCACTCACAACCACTTAAAAAATATTAAAAAATTTATAAGGATTGAACAGTGATTCTTCAAATATATCAATCCACAATAATATTTTTCTCTCTCCTTCACTCACAACCACTCAAAACCATTCCCTATAATACACCAAACACACTCATATATTTTTAAGGACTCCACTGTAAGTGCTCCTAACCATTGTAATAAAAAGACTAAATTATTGAAATAAAACCAAAATAATATACTTTTTTGTTGTAGATCTTATGGGTTAGTTTGGGATATTGTTTTTGTAGAGATCAATGAAGAAGCTGATGCAACCTAAACATCAAATGTCTATCCTGCATGCTGCACAAGTGCATTGAAGAAGAATGCTTAGAAAGTTTCACACATACAACAGAAATATTCTAAGTGTGAAATCTTCCGAAGCCAAGACCAATATCTTCCGAAGCCAAGACCAATATCTTCCGAAGCCAAGACCAATATCATCCGAAGCCAAATATGAAGTCTTCCGAAGCCTGAGAGACAAAGTCTTCCGAAGCTTCAACTCATGAAGACAGATTTTTTCCGAAGACTTTTAACACATGCTTTATCTGATGTACTTTTCCATAAAGCTGGACACCTTTCCGCTGCACCTCTGTAAGGTCATCAACTTACATGAGTTGGTGAAAAGGTCCATGCTTTTGGTAACTGTACATTGAGGTCTTGAGTCTGTAACTTTCTATTTCATGTACTTTATCCTTTTTGTAATAGATAAGGATGTGAGCTATGGCATGTCATAGTCACTAGTCAAAAGGCAATCTGCCTTTTGACTTTACAATTGATTTTGTTTTGTGTCTAGTCAATTGCATCTAGCTGGCTTTCAAAGTATAGCCGGCTATAGGATGTAGTATAAGTATCTCATGTTCTTGTATCTTTGAATCATGCTTTGTAACACTTGTAATAGAGCATAGAGAAAGCAATATACTGCATTCTTGAAAACCATATACTTGTGTTCTTTGTGTTAGTCTCTTACATTACTTGTGTTCTTAGTGTCTTACCTTGGTTAATCCAGTCATTGTGTTTGATTAAGTTTAGTTAATCTCCTCTTTGTGTTGTTGTGTTGTAACTCAAACCCCTTCAACGATCCTGCATTTGGTATCAGAGCTTTTTAGGCTCTTGATATAAGATCTACCATCTTAAATCCCTCACAGACACAAATACTAAACTTTTCAAATGGCAGCCATTTCCAAGACTGATATGGAAACTGGAACCATGAACAAGTCCCCACTGATCACTCTTGATGAGTTTGACACCTTGTATTTAAGAATGGAAGGTTTCATCAGGTCTCTTGATTCAAGAATGTGGGAGTCTATTGAGAATAACCCTTCATACCTAGCACCCCTTCTGCTACTGGTGTTGGCACCCCTTCTGCTACTGGTGCTGGTATGATCCCCAAAGATGTGGCTAACTACTCTGATGAAGATAGGAAGAGAGTAGAGATTGACAGAAAAGCCATGACAGCCCTTCAAACTACCCTTCCAAACTCTGTACAGAGGTTTCAAGAAGTGCAAAACAACCAAGCAGTTGTGGGATGCACTGAAACTAATGTATGAGGGTTCCTCTGAAGCCAAGGAAAACAAGAAGGATCTCCTGAAGTAGCAGTTTGAAAACTTCACCTTCAAAATAGGTGAAACCATGACTCAGCAGTACTTCAGGTATGTTGAGATTGTGGATACCCTAGTGGATGGAAGAGTCTCTCTTGAGAATAGAGACATTGTAAGGAAGTTCATGTCCTCACTTCCTAGGCAATGGACGCACTACTGTGTGGTGATCAAGAAAACTGAAAATCTCAAAACTCTTACTTTGACAAAGTTATATGGGATTCTCAGTGGCTACCAGATGGAGATGAACATGCAAGGTTCATCTAGCAACTCCAACAATCAAATGGGTTCAGCCCTACATGTGGTTGAAAGGGACAGCATAGAACCCAAACATCATCTCATATGTTACCCTGACAACTCACCAAAGGGTCCTTTCATCACTCTCCTAAAGACACCAAGAGAGAACTACACTCAAGGAAACCCATTCCAAGAGACAAGCTCTTCTAAAGCTTTTGTGTCTTCTGATGAAAGCTGTGGCAACTCTCTTTTCACTCTTGAAGAGCTGGACTGTATTCATCCAGATGATCTGGAATACATGGAAATAGTACAGTAGATGGCTCTTCTCACTCACAGGGCCAAGAAGTTCTACAAGAGGACTGGAAGGAAGTTTCCAAGCAATGCAACCAGTGGAAAGTTTGGCCTGGACAAAGGCAAAGTCAAGTCTTACAACTACAACTTGATGGGCCACTTTTCCAGAGAGTGTAAGGCACCAAAAACAAATGGTGGCCAAATACAGTCCAGACCAAAATACACTGACAAAGCTCTCCAGAATGAGAAGTCAAAGCAATAGGCTGTTGTTGCTGTTGAAGAAGGAGGCTTTGACTGGAGCTTTCAGGTGGAATATGCTTCTCCTAACCAAGCATTGATGGCAGATTATGATGAAGCCAAGGTATTGAAACATCTCTATATTCCTGCATGCATTGCTAAAGTTAATAGATACAGGTCCTATAACCTAGAGATGAGATCTGACCTTGAGTCCTTAAACATTTTAAAATCTGATTTTAGAACGTCTGAAAATGATTATAAGCTAAAGATAGATGACCTTGAGAAAAACATTTCAGTTCTAAAACATGAACACACAGATTTTAGGACTCAAATCAAAGATCTCATAACCAAGTTAACTGAGTGCCAGGCTGAGCTTGTGATCAGCAAAGCCAGGGCAGAAAAGAGTGTTCTTGAAGAAGAGACCTTTAAGAACATGATATCCCCATCCCTGCACAACAAAGTGTGCTATCAAAATAGGTAGGGACTGGGATCCAATGAGATAGCTCCTCCACACACAATCTTGTCTGTAAGATCTCCTGGGTGTGGAACTTGTGAAGATGAGCTTCCTCTCAGAGATCCTATAAGTGAAGAGGATGAAGAAGAGATAGTGAAGAATTCCTCTAAAAAAAGTGAAGGGGAGGATTCTAAGAAGGGTCACTATCCTTCTGAGGAGAAGAAGAAGACTGCGATGACCAAGTCCATGAGAAAGAACTTGATCAGAAAGAGCAAAAGAAAGGCAAGGAAGGCTCAAGAGATCAAGGCTACTTTTGACTCTAAGTAGAAACAAGTTTTCATCTCTGCAGGGTTTAAAGTGGTAGGGACTGAAGACATCAACCAAAACTCTTCTGCTAAGAGTTCTGGTTCTTGTTCAACTCATCTCAGAACAAGAAGAAGACTGATCTGATGTGTACCACTGCTGCACAGCCTGAATCATCAAACTCCAAGAACAGTTCCCAGCCTAAAAGAACTCTCTCAGCATCTGCAAAGATGAAGGTGGAGAAGGGATGTGACCAAAGAAAGTCTTGTTCCCAGCAAAAGACTCTTGTGAAGAAGAAAATGGTGTGTGTCATGTGTGAAAGTATCTCTCACATTGCTAAGGATTGTCCATACAATCCTAAAGGTACTATCCATATGACCAATACAAAGACTTCAAAGAGTTCTAAGAAGATTCAAGCTTCGGAAGGAAAACCTGTTTCCTTCGGAAGCTCCAAGTCTAAAAAGAAGGGAAGTGGAAAATTACCCTCGGAAGAAAAGTTGGTCTCGGAAGAAAGGAGTTCTACCGAAGCACTGAAGTCTGCTGCAGTGTTTGCAGAATCTTCCGAAGGTTCACTCATCAAAACTTCCGAAGTCCCAAAAGCTTACGAAGTTTTGAAAGTCAAGTCCAAGACTCCAAAGGTGGTGTGGAAGTCTAAGAAAGACCAAGTGACTGAAAATTCTCCATCAACAACAGCTCAAGATCCTCTTAGTACAACCATAGGATCTATTATTGTTGAATTACCTTCTGTTAATGAGCCCAAGACAAGCAAGGCCTGGGTTTCCAAATGTAACTAATCATTTTTTTATGCAGGGATAGCTGAAGACAAACAAAAATGTCTGGATCATTGATAGTGGTTGTTCCAGGCACATGACAGACAATAGGTCACTACTCCAGAACTTTAAAAGAATTGATGGGGGACCAGTTGCCTTTGGAGGAGATGAAGGTGATTACATTTCTGGAAGGGGCAAGGTCACAAATGGTAAGCTCAGCATTGATAAGGTAAACTTTGTCAAAAGCTTGGGTACAATCTTCTGAGTGTATCTCAATTTTGTGATCAGAGTCATAACATGCTCTTCACTGAGCATGAGTGCATTGTTCTCAAGCCTGGTGTGGTCATTCCTCATGAGCATATCCTGCTTAGAGCCCCTAGGAAAGGGAACATGTACAAGATGGATTTGCAAGAAACATCTCCCTCTGGAGAAGTTTTATGTTTTCTGTCTAAAGCTAATAGTGATGAGTCTTTCCTATGGCATAAAAGAATATGCCATGTAAACTTTAAGAACATGAAGATATTAATTAAAAATGATTTGGTAACTAGAATACCAAAGCAAGAGTTTACAAGTGATGACCATTGTGTTGCATGCCTGAAAGGGAAGCAACATAAGGTATCTCACAAGCCTAAGGAAAGAAACTCCATCACTACACCCCTACACTTGTTACATATGGATCTCTTTGGCCCACCAGTGTAATGAGTTTAGGAAGGATCTCTTACTGTTTAGTGTTCACATATGACTTTACAAGATTCACCTGGTTTTCTTCCTTAGAACTAAGGATGTTGAGATTCTGAAAAATTCATCTTAAAGATTGAGAATGAATCTGACCACAAGGTCAAGATCATAAGATGTGATCAAGGAACTAAATTTAAGAACCAAATCCTTGATACATTCTATGATGAAAAGGGTATTACAAGACAATACAGTGCTCCCAAGACTCCTCAGCAGAATGGTGTTGTTGAGAGGAGAAACAGGACACTGATTGAAGCTGCAAGAACTATGTTGTCTGACTCTAAGCTGCCCATCACCTTCTGGGCAGAGACAGTCAACACTGTCTTCTATGTGCAGAATAGAGTTTTAGTAGTTAAGACTCATGGAAATACTCCTTATGAACTTTCGCACAAGAGGAAACCTTTCATTGGTTTTCTTATGTCATTTGGTTGTCCTTACACCATCTTGAATACCAAAGATCAAATTGTCAAGTTTGTTGAGAAATCAGATGATGGACATTTTATTGGATACTCTCACAGCTAAGGCTTATAGAGTATACAATCTCAGAACTAGAGTTGTTGAGGAGTCAGCCAATGTGACTTTCAATGAACACACACCCTGTGTTGCAGGTTCTAGTCCGGATTGGTTATTTGATCTTGATTTAGTTACCAACTGTTTTAACAAATCTTGTGAGAATGTTTCAGGATCTGCAGAAAATTTAAATACGGGTGATCCTGATCCAAGATTTGAGCTAAGAAGACCTTCAAGTCATACATCTTCAGCTCCAGTTGGAACTACTTCTGCAAATAAGGTTTCTGTCAGCACTATAATGACAAACTCAACTGAAACATCTGGGGTGCCTTTAAATTCCAGCTCAGAGGCTCCACAACCAGATAAGAACACCTCAATGTAGAAGACAACAATGGTGGTGGTGACAGTGACCAAGAATTTCTTGATGCCACTAACCACACCATAGATGAGAACATCAATGATGTCACACATTGCTTGGATCAAGTCTCTCTTGAAAAGTGTGCTGATGTGGTGGGAGAAACATCTATGCCAGATCTAAATTTCTCTAATTTAGATCTTCTCAGTACTTGCTATGATCCTTCAGCTTAGTATCCACAAGTCTCACCCCACCAAAACATCATTGGAGATGTTGTCTCAGGGGTAAGAACAAGAGGACAAACCCATGAAGCAAATGTTTGTCTTTACTCTTGTTTCTTATCCCAGATAGAGCCAAAGAAAGTTAATGAGGCTCTAAAAGATGGAAGTTAGGTTGAAGCTATGCAACAAGAGCTGCTTCAATTCAAAAGGCAGAAAGTTTGGAACCTTTGTCCTCTTCCTTGTGGGAAGACTACAATTGGAACCAAATGGGTGTTTAGGAACAAGAAAGATGATAGAGGCATCATCATCAAGAACAAAGCTAGACTGGTTGTTCAAGGATACACACAAGAAGAAAGGATTGACTACACTGATATCTTTGCTCCGGTAGCAAGATTAGAAGCTGTTAGGATATTCCTGGCATTTGCTGCATCCAAGAACTTCAAGGTCTTTCAGCTTGATGTGAAGTGTGCCTTTTTGTATGGAGTGATTGATGAAGAGGTATATGTCAAACAGCCACCTGGTTTTGTAAACCCTGATCATCCTGACTATGTCTGCAAGCTTGACAAAGCTCTCTATGGGCTGCATTAGGCACCCAGGAAATGGTATGAGACACTGTCTGAGTATCTTTGTAAACATGGATACAGGAGAGGTACTATAGATGGAACTCTCTTTGACAAAGGACAGGGAAATGACATATTGCTAGTTCAAGTGTATGTGGATGACATTATCTTTGGTTCAACTAATCCAAAGCTTTACAAACACTTTGAGAAGCTGATGAAAGACAGATTTGAAATGAGTGCCATGGGGGAACTCAATTTCTTTCTGGGAATTCAAGTGAAGCAAGTTGAAGATGGCATCTTCATAAGTCAGTCAAAGTATGTTCAGGACATACTCAAGAGATTCAACATGACTGATTGTAAGATTGCTAAGACACCCATAGCTAGAAACCACTCCCTAGAACCTGATCTTGAGGGGGAGTGTATAGATGAGCACTTATACAGGGCTATGATTGGGTCTCTTATGTATTTTACTACTGCTAGCAGGCCTGATATCATGTTTGCTACATGCATCTATGCAAGATATCAAGCTAACCCTAAGATGTCTCATCTCGTCATTGTCAAGAGGATTCTAAGATACCTCAAAGGTGCATCAACACTTGGTTTATGGTACCCTAAGAATCCTAACTTCAATCTGTATGCCTATACAGATAGTGATTATGTGGTTGCAACATGACTGCAAAGTCTACATCTGGGGGATGTCAGTTCCTTGGTGGAAGGGTTGTCTCATGGCAATGCAAGAAACAATCATGTGTCTCTGCATCAACTGCTGAAGCTGAATACATTGCTGGTGCAAGTTGCTGTGCTCAAGTGCTTTGGATTCAAAATCAGATGCTGGATATGGGTTAGCTTCAAGGAGACTCCATTCACATAGACAACAATAGTGCTATCTCAATCACAGAGAACCCTGTGTAGCACTCAAGGACAAAGCACATCAATATCATGTATCATTTAATAAGAGATAACCATGAAAATGGATTAATTAAACTAGTCAAAGTTCACACAGATGAACAATATGCTGATCTGTTTACAAAGGCTTTTGATGAACAAAGATTTAAATATCTTATATCAACTATTGGGATGATTAACTTTGAATAGGTTTTTCTTAAAACTAATTCTTATTATTTCTTAAAATAGTGTGTCTTAAGTTGTCTATCATCACTTTCATAAGCTCATGTTTTCTTTGGATGAAAATTTCTTTTTGAAGACTTTCCTTAGAGTTTTGAAAATTTCTGATACTTCGGAAGTTATGCTTTTAACTTCGGAAGTAAATCATACCTTAAAAATAAATAACTGTCTAAAAAATTACCTTCGGTAGAGTTCTTTGATCTATCTTCCGAAGCTTAAATACTTGTCTCAACAATTACTCATTTTCAAGGATCATTTGCTTCCGAGCAAAATTAACTCTCGAAGCTTTGTTGTTTTATATACAAAGCACTCAAGTTTTAATTTCTCTTCCGAAGCAAAATTCTCAAAACTCTCAGGAAATTCTTCCAAAGTTATTTTAGCTTCAGAAGCCTTTTTAATTAAAACTTTCGAAGATAATGAACTTTCGGAAGTTTTTTTGACTTCCAAGAAAACTACTTTTTGAGTAAAAGTAAACTACTTTTTTAGAGGTGGGACCGACATTCGGATTTCAAAGTTTATCCTCTTTCATTAAACTTTATTTGAAATCCCTCTCACAATAACCCAATGGTTTCCCCCTCTTTCTATCATTTGTTCTTTCTCTCCAAACCTAAAATCCCAAATTTCTCTTGAAATTTCTTTCTTCCTTCTTTCTTTATCTTTAAGCTACCTCACAATGGCCAACCTTTCTCACAGAATGATCCCAACTTTACCCAGCTACACAGGCAACATAATCAGTTGCTCTGTTAAGCTCTGAGAAAGATCCTTATTTCTCAGAGGTTTTTCGTTTCTTAGCTTAATCAACTACTTCACCTCCCTGACCATCGATCCTCCTCTCTATGAGGATCAACTGCTTGATTTCTGGAAAATTTGCCAAGAGATCATTATGGACGGGGGAAGGCATTGTCTGCCACAGTGCAGGGGAGAACAATCTTCATCACTCCGGCCATCATCAATAGGCATCTTCAGCTGGATGATGAAGAATGTGAGGTGTTCTTCCCAAAGGAAGCTGTCAATCATTCCTTTGAGCAGATGGGATATGAGGGAGATTTCTCTGTAAAAGACCTTTAGGAAAGGGAAGGTCTCATCCCAGTGGAGATTCCTGCTCCATGTGGTCATCCACAGCTTATCAAACACGCATGGTGGATGGGACCAGATTCCTGAGGATCTCTCCTTCATAATCCATGGAATGGTTCAGGGGGTCAAATTCAGGTATTCTCAGTTTGTTTATACCAATTTACTTGCTAATTTAGACTCCTTAGAGTATTACATGTTTCCTAGATATGTCCAGTACAATCTTAACTATGAACTGGGCTCACAGTTGAAGGAAACAGGTAACATTCTTAAATTGGGACAGATGAAGCCCGACATCTTTAAAATACTGAGAAAGCCCACTTTGGCTTCTTTGGGGTAGAAACAGCCCTTGTCCCAAAAATGTTAGAGCTCATTGCTCAATGTGACAACCTAGCAGCACAAGCTAGTGTTGAGCCCACACCTGCTACCTCCCAACCACCCACATAGCCTCAAATCACCATTACTTACCAAAGAAAATCCAAAAGAACCCCTGCTCAGGCTATTCAGTCTGTGGAGGCCCCCATATACTCACCCATACAGGAAGAAGTGGACACTGGAGCTCCCACTTCTCCTGAGGAGCAGACCACTCCCATCTCTCTAAAAATCAGGGCTGAGGTTCCTCATGCTCAGCCTGATGAGCTCATTAGCCCAACTTCCTTAAGTCATCACTCTAAGTCTCAACACTCGAGTGATCAACCTTCGGGGGACAGTTACCATCCCCAGCCTATAGATCTCAACCAACCAATTCCCAACCTTGACTTCTATACTGATAAAGATCTAGGTTTCAGTGGGTATAATAAGTCTTTCTTCTTTACCCCTACTCAAAGAGAGATGAATGCTTCTGAGTCTCCTATATCTATCCCACATCAGTCACCTACAACTGAGGTGGACACTTCAGAACCTGTTCAGGATGTCCATATGGAAGAGGCTCTCACTTCTTAAAGTGATTACATCATTAAGACCCCAACCATGGCAACTCAGCCCACTAACATCTCAACAGAGATTGCCAGTGAGCAGAGGAAAACCAACAGCCAAGAACCTGAAGTTGGTGGTGAGAGAGAGGATTTTGGTCCAATCATCTCATCCCCCAATGAGTCTTCTAATGAAGATGAGGGGAATCTGAGACTAAAGGTGCACAAACTGACTAAAACTTGCACTATTTAGTCTCAAAGGTCAGACACCTTGAATCTCAGGTGACTACCTTACACAACAGGATCAATGATCAACAACTTGAGATTTCATATCTTAAGGAAAAACTAGCTGGGAGACCCTTAAGAAGAGCTCAACCAGGAACACAAGAACCTGTGGATGTGATTGACCTATCTTCCAGCTCACCTATGCAAGTGGGTGATGCTACCAAAAAGGGGGAGAAAGTCATCATAGTTACAGAACCTGGGAGTTCTTTAGAGAGAGTGGACATTGGGAACTCACCATCCTCACTTGCAATTGTGCATTCTCAGCAACTTCCTCAAATTCACATTGATGGACTACACAGACTCCTTCATACAGAATTTGTTTGATGATGGGATACCAAGGGCTATGTCATCTTCACCATCTTCCAATCACATCATTGGGTGGAGATATGACAACATCAGGAAATCCCTAATCATCATAAGAGTTCAAGGACAGCAAGAAGTCTTCAATTTTCAGAATTTGAACTACTATGAAGGTCTGGATTTAGTCAACATGCCACTTGTCAATCCAAGCAAATCAAGACAAGCTGACAGACTGGCTCAAATAATCCAAGACAGGATCACTGTAGAGTTAGCTTAAAAAGGAGACTTAGGGAATCAGGCAATGCCATCGGTCAACTGGATGTTGAGGCAGACCCTAAGATTAGTTTCATAGGGGAAACCTTGACTGAAGGCCTAATGGCAGAACCTGAGACCCCTGTCTCATCATCATCAACTACTACAGAGATCCACACTCCTATTGAGACACCTGCTGGTGAAGGTGCTTCTCAACCTCTCTTTGGCCAGAGCTTAGATGCTGCAACAAGCAATGAAGGCCAAAGCTCTCTCCACCCTGAGTCACAAAGGTCTATGAGTGACAAAGGGAAAAGAAATATGACATCTGAGGAGATTGAGGAGGAGGAGAGAGAGAGGAAAAGGAGGCTGAGGGGAGAAAGTTCCTCTGCTGAGTCTTCAAGACTCATGGAGTGCTATCAGGGTTGCCCCGGACCAAATACTTAGAATGATGAGTTAAGGGCAGTCAGGATAAATTACCTGCAAACAAGGAACTATGACATAGATAGTGTCATCTCTCTCCCCTTAGAAGAGTTGAATGAGCTGGTTGATCTGGAAAGGTCAAAGGAGAAGAAGGAGGCAGAAGATGCAGAGCTTCTAGTACAAGTCAAAGAAGAAAGAGAAGAAAAAGACTATACAAGGATATGCCTACCCTCTCCCCAGTTCAGGAAAGTCCTACACAAGAAGATGTGGTTCAACAAGAACCTCAGGTAGACAAAGAAGAAGAGAGGATCAAGATGATCAACTACCTGAGTGCCATAGGTCTATCAGGCAGATGCACTCCTTCCCTTGTCCTATGACTATGTTGAGTTTGAGTACTTAAAACAGCTTGAACTTGAGATAATCAAGGACAGAAAGACAACTAAGAAGAAGCTAAGGGAAGAAGCTGCAAAATCAGAGCTACCATCCAAAAGAGCATGAAGAAGTCTGCTGATAGGCAGAGGATGATGAGCTTCTTGAAGCTATATGGATTCTCCGGAAGGAGACTTGGCCCCATGTCTCTATCCACTATGGATAAGCATATTAGGGTGATCAAGTAGAAGATCAAAAGTGGAGAGCTCATTGACTTACACTCCACTCCAAGTCAAGCCCCACCTGAAGTGGAGGTTAAGGTTGAACAACTAGAGACAACACAACCTGGACCTCCTGCTGAAACTCAGCAAGCTTCATCTTCTGATCCACAGCAGGGTCAACATCCCTCTCCTTCTGAGCCTGAGAGAGAGGAAATCCCAACTAAGAAAGACAGTGAAGATCAATCTGGTATTGCAGGCCAGTCGTCTCAGTTAAAACCTGTGAAGAGAAAGAAGAGGATGGCTTCTAAACTAAAGCCAAAGAAGAAAAAGACTGCACCCTCTTCTAAACCCCAAGATGAGTCAGAACATCTTGAGGTTGTGCAGCCAGAGGATGCTACATCAACTCCAATTCAAACAGCTCCTCTAGCATCAGGAAGACCCATCTTGTCTTGGACATACACCACAAATCCAAAAAGATGGCATGTCATTAGAGATCAAGGCACTGAAGACATTTACACATGGCAAGATATGTTTCAGTTGCCTCTGCATGACCTCTTTGATATGAGAAGACACATTGATAGTCTAAAGGATCCTGATCACCTAATGAAGAAATGATTGGTGATCATTCTAATGAGGACTGTTGATATCTGATGTCTACTAAGTGTTTTGTAGCATCAGCCTAGGGGGAGTTTATAGAGATTAATGAAGAGGTTGATACAACCTAAACATCAAATGTCTATCCTGCATGCTGCACAAGTGCATTGAAGAAGAATTCTTAGGAAGTTTCACACATACAACAGAAATATTCTAAGTGTGAAATCTTCCGAAGCCAAGACCAATATCTTCCGAAGCCAAATATGAAGTCTTCCGAAGCCTCAGAGACAAAGTCTTCCGAAGCTTCAACTCATAAAGACAGATTTCTTCTGAAGACTTTTAACACATGCTTTATCTGATGTATTTTTTCATAAAGCTGGACACCTTTCCGTTGCACCTCTGTAAGGTCACCAACTTACATAAGTTGGTGAAAAGGTCCATGCTTTTGGTAACTGTACATTGAGGTCTTGAGTCTGTAACTTTCTATTTCATGTACTTTATCCTTTTTGTAATAGATAAGGATATGAGCTATGGCATGTCATAGTCACTAGTCAAAAGGCAATCTGCCTTTTGACTATACAATTGATTTTGTTTTGTGTCTAGTCAATTGTATCCAACTGGCTTTCAAAGTATAGCCGGCTGTAGGATGTAGTATAAGTATCTTATGTTCTTGTATCTTTGAATCATGCTTTGTAACACTTGTAATAGAGCATAGAGAAAGCAATATACTGCATTCTTGAAAACCATATACTTGTGTTCTTTGTGTTCTGTCTCTTACATTACTTGTATTCTTAGTGTCTTACCTTGGTTAATCCAGTCATTGTGTTTGATTAAGTGCATGTTTGGCAAAACCTCCTTTTCAACTTTTTAACTTTTTGGAGGGGTAAAAGACCAAAATACCCCTCCAAAAAAGTTAAAAAGTTTAAAAAATTTTAACTTTTTAACTTTTCTTGAGGGGTATTTTGGTCTTTTTACCCCGCCAAAAAGTCAAAAAGTTGAAAAGGAGGTTTTTCCAAACATGCCTTAAGTTTAGTTAATCTCCTTTTTGTGTTGTTGTGTTGTAACTCAACCCCCTTCAACGATCCTGCAATTTTGATAATCAGTTTTATACATGGTCATATGCTCATTGGGCATACGATTACTTATTATAGGTTGGGTTTGTAGGTTTTTTCATGAGTATAAAATATTAGGGGTGTAAACAAATCGAGCTAAGTCGAGCCCGAGCTCTCTTAGGCTCGAGCTCGGAAACTCAAACACGGTTTGGTCTCAGGTCGTTTATTATTAAATTATCATATTTGTATTTTTATAATTACTTTATTATTTATTTATATCATACTTTTAATTTATAACATAGTGGATTATTTAATCATTGTTATCATATAATACTATTGATAATAATATGATTTATGTAAAAAATATATTTAATATGCAAGTAAAAAATTATATAAAAAAAAACTTGTTTAGGCTCGCGAGCCGCTCGAGCTCGATATTTGAAGCTTAGGCTCGAGTTTATTAAACAAGCCATAATGTGAGCTCGAGCTAATTTAAGCTCGGCTCGATTCGAGTTTTTTTTCGAGTCGACCCGAGTAGTTACCTACCCGACTTAGCTTATTTACACCCCTTTAAGATATCTACGTCTATAAACTTACCTGGAAACAATATCACAAACTCATGAGAAGAACTACTTGAAATATCTTTTATTTTAACGACAAATTTATACACTCTTACTCTTAGTCTTACATTACATCAAATTACATTATGTCTGAGTTTAAACTAATAACCTCCTCTAAAAGACAAATTCACTACTAAATGGATTAGCGTCAAATTGACACTTGAAATATCTAATACTCACGTGTAATATTACTTTTGTTTTTATTGATTTTAAGTTTTCAACCACTTTAAATTTGCTATATTTTATATTTGTAAGTTTAAATAAGGTGTGATATGTTTACATTGATATGAATAACCAAATACGTGATTGGTTATAGATAATGATGTTCTTACCCGGCTAACACACATTGTTGTTTTGGATCTGTTTAATTAAATTTGGGTATTTTCCAAGCTAATCCTTCAAGATTTTTTACCAATGTAATGCTTGGCTTCTAAATATTTAAGAATCATACTTATAACACTAAAAAGTTTTTCTTCAGGGATCAATATCTACGTTCATGAACTATTACACTAGAAACTCGAGGATCATATGGTTAAATGAAAAAATTAAATAATGAATAATATTAATTTAGAAATCAAAAGAAGAAGCAGAAACAAAAATTATCTATTAGATGATAAACAAAAAATAATACATATCTAGAAAACTGATTAAAAAGCTCGCGGTTCGTAACTCGCAAATATAACTTGCTCAAAATCGGCTTGTTTATAAACGATCCGGGCCGGGCTCGGCTCATTTTGTAATCGAGTTGAGCGTGAGTCAAGGCTATCTTGGCTTGTGATTTGTTCGTTAGCTGACTCGTTTAAGTAAAGTTTAAATTACAATTTTTATCAACTAAAAACCAAATTTCTGCTACATTATCTACATATACCATAGATATAAGATCATTTGGATATTTTTCAATAAAACACTAAAGTGTAAAAATAAAGAACACACATAGTTAACAAAATACACCAATCTTGTATAATTGTTTTAAGAGTCAAGATATAAAACTATAAATATTATTATATTTTCTTTTGGCATAAATGAATTGTGTAAAAAATAACAACAGTTTATTTTTAAAGAATAAACAAGTTGGCTCGCATGTCAGCTAGACTCAGCTCGTATGTAAACAAGCCGAACCCATATCAATATTTGAGCTCACTAAAATAAACATGTCGGTTTGGCTTGGCTTGATTTTTAAACGAGCCCAGCTCGAGCCCACACTGACTTTACCCTGCTCGACACATTTAGAACCCTACATCTAGCCAATCTTTCAATCTAAAACTTAAATAAAAATAAATTTCAACTACTAATGATCCTTAGTTTAACTGGTTAAAATGAGATGCTCATAACTTTCTCATAACATATAAAAAGAAGAGATCATAGGTTCATATCTCACTCCGAGTAAAAATACTTAGAGCTGAGCTATGTGATTTTCTTATATACAAAACGAATAAATAGATCCGATTAAGATAACATTTATTATCCTGTTAATTGTTTTGATCGGGTCGGATCCGGAACTTCCCAAAGATTTTGACCAATGTAAATTATTTAACGATCACACATACTTCTTCATTATCCCCAATTTCTGCTAATCGCATCAATGCGAATATTAATCTACTAGCATCATTATAACAATGATCTCGAGTTTCAACATCAAACAGCTGCGATGGAGTGCTTTATTTCTAGCGATTTCGAATCTTTTTCTGACGATCATCAGCCTCATTTTGATCGTTGCAGCTTATCCCGATTGCGCATTGGAGACGTTTTTCCACTGATTGTGATTCTGCTTGTTACGTGTGTTAGATTGGCCACGATGATTCCGATTGCAATTGCGCAAAGAGCCACCGCTTTGACGATTATTAATACTCCCACCGAAACAAGAGCTGCTGGAACCCTAATTCGGCGTCACCAGAGGGTATGATTAAACATCACTTTGTTCAAATTTGTTTTTGTTGATGAATTGCATGTTCTTTTATGAAGTTGTGGATTTCCTGACTTGATTGACATCATGGGTAATGGTTCTGTTATGCTAAAGTATGAAAGTTATAGAATAATGAGAAAATGAGGTTTATCAACCTCATTTTAACAATATTAGTATGATTCTATAAGTAGTACTTGCTAAATTGCACTTGCTTTTATAGAAATGAGATCCTTGGGGCAGCGGTGGATCCAAGATTCTTTTTATAGAATTATAGGTGGTACTCTTTGATTATTTTTGGTGAATTGGTGTTACTTACATGTCGGATACGTGTACATGCATAGACAACGAGGATCTGATACATCTGATACTATATACATATAATTTTCGCTGAGTTAGTAGAGCCGCCTGTGCTTGGAGGTTTTATGAACTACATATTGCTTTACATGAATCTGTGCTGGCTATTGTTTGTCCCTTTTCTCTAACAATGCATGTTTATGAACATACAGTGTTCATAATAATCCATAGTAATTGATTGGGTTCAAACTAAGTTTGTGTTTTGGTGGCTAAGCAGAGGTTGTGGGACTGTAAGGCATGATTAGGGTTTAGCGGATAAATTATTTGGCACTTAGTCGTCTGATTCACAGTTCACGGTCAACAAAAGGTTGATCGTTTATCAATGTCTAATTCAAGCTTTCTGAAAATCAATCATTCGTCTTCTAGCTTGGCATTTCCCATATTGACCTAATGGTCTTGTTTCCTGTTATAATAATAAGCTTGTGTGCAAGTATTTTTTTATTATTGTTTTCAGGCCATGGTTGCATGAAACTGGTCTTAGCTGCATTTAGATTTTCAATTGTTGAACTTTTTGTTTCAGTTTACGGTCTGTGTGGTTTAGGTTCAAATTTTCTGTGTATTTGTTGTAAATGTGGTCTTTTAAACTGTGGAGGTCTTAGCAGGAGCTGCCTTTATATTTCTTGGTATAAAAGGCTTGCCCTGATCTCATCTTCCCCCTAGACTCTACCAATAGCGATTTGCTATGAGCGGGATTTTACTGGATACATTTATTTGTTTGTTATATGATAGATACCGGAAATCAAAAGCTTAGATTTATGATTAAAAAGCCTGATTCGAGATAGGCTAAATCTCCAATTACATGGTAAAAACCCTAGTTGATAAACAATACCTCGATATTCTTAATCTAAATGAAAGCAACTATTAAAAATACCAAATGTAACTGATTGTCCCACTAACATCCCCCACTAATTCAGCTTTCCCTCATATGCATACTTCTAATTGAATAGGTCAACTGGATATTTTCAAAGCAGGTTATAAGCCCACCCAATTCCCCAATGCAGCCCAAAATGATTCAGCCCATGTCGCTGTAAATAAAAAGGTTTGTATCATTATATTTTCTGTGTATACGTCTGTTTCACATTTTCAACCTAGTTATAAGTACCACAAGAATATGGTAACATCTGCTTGTGAGCCTTTAAAGCCCATGCACATTATCTCCTTCTAAGTTTCTAGACAATCCATTCAGGAGGAAATAAGTTCATGCTCATCTTGGGGCCACTGGGTTCCTACTTTATGCTCAAACATTGTTGGCCTATATCAAATTACATTGTGGCAATTTTGAAGAAATGCTTTAGCATGACCTTATAACCTTGTACATTAACAATGTGGCACCCTATCTACCTGGCCATATTTTGTATGTAAATTTCTTTTGATTGACATGTACAAATGTCACTTACATTATAGTTTTGTTATCACTTAACAGATTAGGTACACGAAGTGGGTACGGTGGACCCGAATTGCATTTGTAGTTACAGTGCTGCAGTTTCTGGGAGCGAGTTATCTTCTGATCAATGTTTCAAAAATTGTTTATGAAGAAAGAACAACAAATGAATGTATATTAGGTACACCTGACAACCCTTCATCTCTCTGCTTCCCTATATTTATTCAGTTGTTTTCTTTGCTTGAAGTTAAATGAATACTATAATAGAGCAAAGCTCAAATGCTCCATGGAATTACACTTTAACGAGTGTAGAATGTTCTGTCAAATGAAAGTGTATTATGATTGTATAATTATTTATCATTTGATATATGCAGGGCTTACTATGTCTAGAATTGTTGTTTTTGCAGGCCTTCTTTCAACCAACCCCACATGGCTGCAGTATATGGTGGTTGTATATATTATCGTGGTGTGTTTAGTCACACTGGTACAATGTTTTTCAGGATCTGATGTGTTAAGATGGAGGTCTTTCTACACAAATGAAAACAAAGCATGGAAACGGCATTATCGAGAAGTATTTGATCATGGCATTCGTGAGGCATTGTGCTGTCTGGGGCGTGTCAAATACTTGTATGCTTCCACACTGTTTTTTGGCTTACAAGTTTTAATTTATTGCATATTATTAAAACATTGTTACTTCAAAATTCTTCAAATTTTAGGAATGTAATGGAGGAAGATGAAGTTTTTTCAGTGGCACAGTTACTAGGTGACCTTGTTTCTTATCGTGCATCCGGGAAAGGACATCTAGAACTCTTGGCAGGTCTGTCTTATTCCATTAGATAAAATGAGAATTATTTTGTTATAACATTTTCATAATATATGGTTTCATGAGAAGTCCATGCTTCCTGTTTTGGTAATTATTATGCTACACTGTGTACTATACATCTAATTTTTTTTATTAATTAGTCACGTGGTTTTAAAATACGCACATAATGCGCTAATGCGGTGTCCGGAGTGCAACACCACGAGTGTTGCGATGCATTTACATGATGCACCAATATTGCACTGCAATTTGCAAGACGTGCTGCAATTGCAATATGCGTGTGACATGGAATTTTTAACTAGATTTGACTTTTCTCTTGAACAATTTGTGTTTTTTTTAATTTAGGCATTTTAAGTCTGTGTTTTGGCTTCTCTAAGCATCCAAGACTTTTTAAGCATCCATGTGACTTTTTTGACCTTTGTAAATCGTTTTTAAGTCTAATATCATGCTGCCAATGTATACTTCTTTTTGTGGTTCTTAAAATTCTTGTAAAACTTAATGTTTTTATGTACATATAACTTTTAGTATTTTTTTAATTAACAAACGCATCGCATACGTGATGCTCATCACGCATCAGGATTTTGGACCGAAGGCATCAGAGTGCATCAAGCAATTTAAAACCAAGATTAGTCATTGATTTTTCAAAAATAATGCCACCTTCATATTTCTATCCTCACATGAAGTGATATAGGTGTTTCAATGGGCCACCTGTTGGAATGATGCATAACAAGCATGTGTAATGCATCACTGCATCTATCACAGACATGTTTTTTCTATTTCAGACTTCAACATCAAGAAAAATTGATTTGCATATATTGAAGTAAAATTGATACCAGATTCAGAAAAACAGAACAAAAACACAGCAATAGTTTTGGAACTCCTTCTCCAATTAATTGATAGGAAAAAACTTACATCCATCAAAGAAAAACCTACATATATTTATAGCTAGTTAACCTTGTCCATCAAGTTAATCAACTCCTACAAATTAGGCTTTATCTCAAATCCTTTTGAGATAATCTTTAAATCATCAAGACTTATCTCAAATCCATCTGAGATAAAGTTTAAACTACCTGGACTTATTCTCTTATTTAACCGGATAATAAGTTTAATATAAATTACAAAATAAACCCTAAATTTTATTTAATGTCAAGATTGGTCCAACAATCACCCCCCCCCCCAATCTTGACCTTGAGTCTTTTGTTATTTTCCGATATCTTCAATCATCTTCACCCCCATAATTTCTCTCATCTCTGTAAATTTAATCTTCGGTAGAGCTTTGGTGAGGATATTAGCTCGTTGTTGTTCCCCGTTGATGTATTCAACCTTGATCTAATCTTTCTCAACACATTCACGTATGAAGAAATAGCAAGTGTCAATGTGTTTGCTTCTCCCGAAGAACATTGGATGTTTCATCAGGTCAATTGTAGATTTGTTGTCAACTTTAATCACAACCAGCTCCTTTTCCCTTCCTGTAATTTCAGCTAACAATCCCCTTAATCAAATTGGTTGGCAGGCTGCTGAAGTTGCAGCCATAAACTCCGATTCGCAGGAGGATAAAGCCACTGTTGGCTGTTTTTGAGAGCTTCAAGTGATAGGTCCATCAGCAAAGTAGAACACTAGACCCGTAGTTCCTTTTCCATCATCCAGATCAATAGAATGACTGCTGTCCCTAAATCCCAACAGCTTATCACTTCCATTCCTTCTATAGTAAATTCCCAGATCTACAGTCCATTTCACATACCTCAGAATCTGTTTTACAGCTTGTAAATGAGTAGTTTTAGGCTCTTGCATGTACCTGCTTACATATCCAACCGAGTATGCAAGATCCGGTCGCGTATGTGTTAAGTACCACAGACACCCAATTATTTTTCTGTACTCAGTTGCATCGACACTTCTGCTGCCATCATCTTTTCTTAGTTTCAGCCCTGGTTCCATTGGGAATTTGGTGAAGTTGCACTCCCACATTCCAACTTGCTTTAAGATCTTTTTAGCATATCCCGACTGCTTGATCTTGATGCCATCTTTGCTTTGCATAACTTCAAGTCCGAGATAATAAGAAAGTTGACCCAAGTCACTCATCTCGAACTTATCTTCCATCTGTTTTTTAAACTGCAGAATTTTTTCAAGGTTGTTTCCGGTTACTATCATGTCATCCACGTAGATTCCCATTAAGAGAGACCCTTCATGAGTTTTTCTTGTATACACGGCTTGTTCAAGCATGCATCGATTGAACCCAAACTCTTTTAAGACCCCATCTAACTTTGTATTCCAAGCTCGTGGAGCTTGTTTTAATCCATAAAGAGCTTTTTTCAGTTTATACACCTTTTGTTCCTTCCCTTTCTTGACAAAACCTTCAGGCTGAGTTACAAATACCACCTCTTTGTGATCCCCGTGTAAAAAGGTTGTTTTGACATCTAGATGATGTACATGCCACCCTCTTTGAGCTGCTAATACCAGGATGAGTCTAACAGTCTCAATTCTGGCTACGGGTGTAAACACCTCGTCGTAATCTACTCCATGTTGCTGGATGTAACCTTTTGCAACTAACCGGGCTTTATAACGTGTAAGCACACCATTAGCATCCCTTTTGCTTTTATATAGCCATTTTAAACCAATTGGATGATGTCCTTGGGGTAGATCCGTTAACTCCCAGGTGTTGTTTTTCTCAATGGATGCAATTTCACTTTCCATTGCTTGCTCCCATTCTTTATGACATGTGGCCTCTTTGAATTTTGTTGGATCTCCTTTGGTAAGAAGTAGATCATAGACCTCATTTACATTCTTCCAGCCTCGAGGTGGTGTATCATCGAAGGTTTCTTCTTCAGCCAAAGATGGTTCTGCCGGGTCATCTTTATCCGTAGGCAACCGGGGTAAAATAGGTCCTCTATTTCTGAAAGTGGTTTCTGGGTTGCTAGAAACAGACTGTGTGGGATTTTTATCACCTGATGGCTCTGCTGAAAAGTTTTCATGATCTATATGAGGAAGGTCTTGCTGCAATGGGCCTGTTTGATCTAGGCTTTGTGGGTTGTTTGGATCAACAGGCTCAGATTCTTTGTTATATTCCTCTGGATCAGTTTTGAGTGGATTTATATGGATCATAAAATTAGCATCTTTGTCACCAGAATTATCAGAATACTCTTGCCAGTCCCATTTTCTATTTTCATCAAATTTTACATCTCGACTAATGACTATCCTTCCTTCTTTGACATCATACATTCGATAGGCTTTGAAGTTTGAACCTGCTTCGATTCCCAGATGTACCATTGGTAAGCTTCTGTTGTCTAGTTTCTTAGCTAGTTCGAAGGCACTCTCACATAACCTACGCATCCAAATACACGTAGATGATCCATCCTTGTTTTTCTTCCTTTTAGAGCTTCGTATGGGGTCTGATCAGTCAAGATTTTCGTGGGCAGCCTGTTCGGCACATAAACTGAGTGCCTAACAGCTTCAGCCCACAGATTTTGTGGCATACTCATCGCGTTGAGAATGCTTCTTGTTGTGCCTAGTACTGTACGATTTCGTCTCTCAACTATTCCGTTTTGTTGAAGGGTATAGGGTGTGGTCAGCTGTCTTGTAATACCAGCTTGCTCACAAAACACATTAAATTATCTGGAGGTAAATTCTTCTCCCCGATCAGTCCTGAGAACCTTTGTTTTTCCTCCATATTGTTTTTCAGCAGAGACTTTGAACCTTTTGAATTGTTCAAAGGCTTCATCCTTCGGTTTTAACATGAAAGCCCACATAAACCTACTGTTGTCATCAACAATAAGTAAAATATACCTATTTCTAGCCGGTGTAGGTGGAGATATCGGGCCACACAGGTCTGCATACACCTGGTCCAGTGGTTTTTCTGCTCTGAACAAAGCTTGATCAGGAAAGCTTTGTCTTGTATGTTTACCAGCTAGCCATGCCTCACACACTTGGGTAGGATGGCTTATTGTTGGTACTCCAAGAACCATCCTTTTTGTGCTGATCCGTGTAATGGTGTCGAAGTTCACATGACCTAGACGAGCGTACCATATCCATGTCTGATCTTCTACTTTTGAGCGCAGACAAACAAGTGAGCCAATTTTTAAAGTGATCTTGTACAACCGCTTTGGTGATCGTTGTACCTTCATTAATAAACTTCCATCGGGCTCGTACATCCATAAGAATTATTGTTTCATTAGGATCTCACACCCCCCTTCGGTGAGTTGCCCAAGACTGATGATGTTGCTTTTCAAGAATGGAATGTAGTACGCATCCGTCAAGAGACGATGTTCTCCATTCTTGCATTCCAACAAAATTGAGCCCCTTCCTTCAATGTCAACACACGATCCGTCCCCAAATCTCACCTTGCCTCATACCTTTGTGTCAAGTTTAGAAAACAACCCTTTATTTCCTGTCATGTGATTGGATGCCCCGTTATCTAAGTACCACACGAATTGTTCATATTGATTAGACACATATTTGGCTGGATACACCTTTTCCTCAGTGAGATAGATCAGCTCCTTTTGATCTTGAAAGGCAATGGTCATTAAGAGTGCAGGCTTGTCAACACTAGCTTGTGGTTGGTTGACTTCTTGCTTTTTCCTTGTTAGGCAATCTGTAGAGAAGTGCCCTAAAGCATCACATCTGAAGTATTGTAACTGTGAACGATCCTTCTTCTGGTTTGATGAGACTTGAGTCCCACTTTGTGCAGCTTGACCTCGACCAACTCCACGCCCTCGACCTTTAAATCTTCCACGACCACGACCTCGGCCTCGGGTTTCAGTGTTGCCCCCTCGACATCGGCCATAGCCCTTTTCAAGTCTCCTCTTTGCCTCCCACTCATCATATGATAGCAGGAACTGGTTTTGATTGTTGCTTGATCCTTTTGGCTTCAAGGAGGCCCTTTCTTCATAGGCCTTCAGTCGCCCGACAACTTCCTGAAACTTCACAGTTTTAAGGTTCACTAACTTATCAATTGTAGCCATCATATTCAGGAAGTTCAGGCATGCTTGTTAGTAATTTCCTGACCAAAGTTGATTCATCAATAACTGAACCAAGTGTGGCTAATTTAGAGGCTATTCCAGAAAGATTTGCCACAAAATCATCCACTGTTTCGTTTTCCTTCATCTTGATTGTATCGAACTCGGTCTTCAATGATTGCAACCGGGCCTCCATGACTCGTTCAGCTCCAAGATGGCGAGTTTTTATTGAATCCCAGATTCCTTGGTAGTGTCACAGCTTGCAATTTGTAGAATCAGATCTTCAGGGAGTGCTTGATACAGGTATGCGATTGTCGAGTTGTCCTTCTTTTAATCGACATTGGATCCTGGTTCGATCGCCTCCTGTATTCCTTGAGCCTTGAAAATCGCTTTAATTTTTGGAGACCAGATTTGGTAGTTGGTTGCTGTTAGAATCGGGCACTGAAATTGAAGATTCAGCTTCTCATTCTGGTTCACCTGACTGTTTTGCTGCACAACTTCCCCTATCTTTTTAAGCTTGGATCTCCTCTTGTATTGCTGCCCTGTTTTCAGATCTAGTGATTGATCCAGACCTTCAAATCAACTGCCCAAGTCCCTTCTGAACACAGCTCTGATACCAATTGAAGTAAAATTGATACCATATTCAGAAAAACAGAACAAAAACACAGCAATAGTTTTGGAACTCCTCCAATTAATTGATAGGAAAAAACTTACATCCATCAAAGAAAAACCTACGTATATTTATAGCTTGTTAACCTTGTCCATCAAGTTAATCAACTCCTACAAATTAGGCTTTATCTCAAATCCTTTTGAGATAATCTTTAAATCATCAAGACTTATCTCAAATCCATCTGAGATAAAGTTTAAACTACCTGGACTTATCCTCTTATTTAACCAGATAATAAGTTTAATATAAATTACAAAATAAACCCTAAATTTTATTTAATGTCAAGATTGGTCCAACATATATTATACTTCCTCTTTTATAATAAAAGCCTTGTTTATTTTCTGACACCAAAATAAAATTTGCAATAGATTTGTTATTTTATGTTTTTCTGACACCTTGTATGCTTTTCTGACTCTATAGTCTCCTGAGTTCCTTACTTTACCACAAAAGATCATGCTCTATTTGCTTTGATCAGCATCGGCTTTGTTCAAAACTCTTTTATGTTGCAGTCATTATTTTGAATGACTTGATTATTACTATATCAGGCCTAGCTTTGTTGAGAAGGGAAAGCCTAGTGCCAAATTTTGAAGAGGAAACCATCAAAGCACCTGAAGAACTTATTCAAGGGGCTGTTGATTTTCATCCTTTTGCTGAAGCTGCATATACGGTCTTCTTAGAACTAAGGTCTTTTTTGGTAGATTATTGTAACAATTTCTTAACACTAACTATTTCTTTGTGCAGGGTCCGTTACTTGATGTTGGAAGGAATCCTATTTTGTTTCTTTGTGCGTGGTTGTATAGGCAAGGGGTTATGACCCCTTGGACTCGGAATAGGTTCGCCCGCACCAACTCCTTTTCAATGCAATTTTATTTTTGTCATTTCCCTCATCATCGTAATGAAAATATCCACAAATGGTTGTGTCTACCACGTGTATACCAACAGTTCCACTTTTCTGTAGGCTTCCTAAACTCAAAGGTGACAATTGGTGGCGAGGTCATGCAAGAGCTTTTCTGAAATACGTAAATTTGCCTGTCGATTCTCTTCGACAAGGCCGTGTCTGTCAGGTCCTTGTAAATTTATATTCAATATTTTTTTATATATCAAATTACCAAAATTTTAAGAGCCTGTTTAGAGTTTAGACTGGTTGCACAGTTTCTAGTTTTTTACATTTCTCTTAACATCATACTCAAATTGTGCATTTGTTGTCTTTCAGACAAGGTGTGAAGCAGCATACTTCGTTGTGGTTCTCCATGATATAAAAACTGTTGTGATTTGTGTGCGGGGAACTGAAACACCTGAAGATCTCTTGACTGATGGTTTAAGTAGGGAATGCTTGCTTGCTACACAAGATATTGATGGTTTGATTTAGTAAGTTCTCTCACTCTTATTTTATGAGTATGCATACCTCAAATAGTTGTTAATTGTTATTATCTTTTTCTGAACTTGCATACCTCAAAAAAAAATTATTATCATATCAATGATATCTTTACCTTCCATGGAGAAGTTTTTGTGTTGTAACATTTTTCTTCTTGCATATAGTTGAGTTTTGACTTATGGCACTGTAACATTTTTGTGACCAGAATCCTTCTTCCTCCTCATCCTTGTCACAGTGATAATCTTATTCCGCCAGGTTCTACACATTACGGACACTCTGGTATAGTGGAGTCTGCACGGGATCTGTATGAGCAAATTGATGGAAATCCTGAAAACAAAGGTATGGAATGATCTTAATCATCGGAAACCGAATAATCTAGATCGTACTTTTCATCCATTAAAATTCTGATTCCCTTATGAGAGTCCATTGATTTCTTCACGAATTGGGTTCTTACAATTCAGATTGTATATCAGATTTTCAGGAAGGTGGATTGCTTACATCATTACTGGGAGCTGGATGTGAGTGTGAAGGATACAACCTTCGTATTGTGGGGCATTCCCTTGGCGGGGCTATTGCTGCAATGCTAGGATTGAAGGTTTGGTCTGATACATTCATTTAGAGTAAATTACAGTTCTGTCGCTGGACGCGCGATCAATCTGCCGGATTAGTTTTAAATCACTTATGAAATTTATAATTTTACTATGATAGTAACCGAACCGTATTGATTGCATCAAACATTAAATGCAATTTAATTATGAAGAGTTCTTTTTATGGACAGTTATATGGACGGTATCCTCGATTGCATGTATATAGTTATGGGCCGCTCCCATGTGTAGACTCAGTCTTAGCAAATGCATGTTCAGGTTTTATCACAAGGTAATTAATCTTGCTAATTATCCTCTATTTTTGTCCCTACCATTGTTGATTATTGTCCATATATGCTGCAGCATTGTGTATGATAATGAATTTTCATCACGCCTTTCGGTTGCTTCAATTATGAGGCTACAAACAGCTGCCATGCTGGCACTATCAAATGATGCTGATGCTGACTCAGCCGTAATTCGTAAACTTGCACGCCAGTTTCTTTCGGTGACCACCAATCTGTGGAACAAAAATGATGAAGAGCCTCCATCTTCAGGGTCGAGCTCATTGCCAATGAGAAGAGAAAACAAACATTACAAGCAGGGTGAACATATAAATGGTACAAAAATATATACTACTAACAAGTTATAGTTTAAAAATTAGCAACTATCATGGATAGAAGTAGAGGTAGCATATTGGGCAGGTGAGGCGGTTTGGTTAACATGTAAGGATGGCATTAAAACCCACCCAAACATGACAGGAAAACCGGAAATATTCATGATGGGTATGGGTCCTATGGGATTGGGATTACCAAAACTTGCCCCATACCTGACCCATTCCATCCATATTAACATGTGATGATATTTTAGTACGAGTTGAAACTAGTTTGGTTGACACACACTTTTCGGTCATTCTTTCAAAGTTATGTTAAATACAAGTTCAAAATTTTCAAGTTATATCTTTTATTTTTAACACAACAATGTAGGAGGTCATAGTTGTTGACACTCTTTGGAGAACTATCAACCCATTTACCTTTTAGCATACATTTTGATATACCCATTTGACTACCATGGACAAAACATAGCCCAAATCAACTCCTCCAATGTAAATGAGTTGAAATTGTCACATTAAAGTCCAAAGTGTGTTTCAGCCTGAGAAATTTATGGGTTAAACTGCAACTATGGTTTCTAAAAACAGTCAATTAAATCGTATAAACCTCAAACCAGCTGAACTCGCTGATTTGACGGATTGAGTGGTTTGGTTGGTTTAATGATTAATGACACCCCTAGTGTTTTCATTTCCTGCATAATTATTGTTTAGTTTCTGCAACTAGTGTTTATGATTGTATTCGACGACACTAATATTAATTCCTTTAAAATCACTGTAGTGAGAATTCAAGAACCTGAAGAAGATTTCAACCTTTGGCATGATATGGACATGCTTGATCTTTCAAATAATTATCGTGATGGACATGATTCATCAAATAGACTCTCTAATCCGTTATACGTGTCTCCTGATGCTGAGACATCACGTGATAATGTCGTTTCACAATTCATGAATGCAATGCCATCACGTAAAGACGAGTCATCTGAAAACTTTAGAGAAATGTTTTTGCCAGGTACCATCATTCATATAATTCCCGAGAATAAAAGCTTTAATACACCTCTATATAAACGATGGGGCACGCCAGCTGCACAATGTGGATATGAAGCTTACGTGGCGAATCGGGAAGCCTTCATGGATATGTTTGTATCACCTTCTATGTTCATTGACCACCTCCCATGGAGGTATATTCTCTTAAACCCGATATTATTGGTCATCGTCTCATTGGGATTTGACATACAGATACTGACATTAAATTTGTTCATTCTCAGATGTTCCTATGCCCTAAAGAAGATACTAGAAAAGCGGAAACATCAACGTGACGGATGCTGAGAGTATGAGATCGTGATTCCCTTTTCCCGTTAATGCCCCCCTATAGTTCAAGATTATCAAACCAACCCGTGCGGTTATATCAACTGGCACACATGAAATGCACCCTACAATCCAAGATCGTTATTCGACCCGACTTTGTGTAAATTCCAAAGATATTCATCTTCTTTCATGGGACTTTGTACGTTGAACCTTGATTTCGCCCTGTAATATAAGTTAGTTTACTATAATGTAAGCAGGTTGGGAATATGGGTCAGGTTAAAGGGGATCAAATAATATCGTCAGTTATAGTTCCTCTTCAACATAAGAACTAACAGAAGATTAAAAGTTTTTTTTTTATAACCATTGTGTTAATCTTTAGTGGGCGTAGTTTTGCCTTTACAAGATTCCTCATAAACTCAGAAGTCTTTATAACACTTCAAATCATCTATTGGTCGGTCCAAACGTTTTCGAGTGTAGGGACGGGTTGACCAAAAAGTTTAGGTAAAAAAGTAAAAAAGTGTTTAAGTTTTACGTTGAGCAAAAATGTTTAAAGTTAAGTTAGAAATTTTTTTAGTTGTACGCGTCCTTCTGTGGGATGGGATGCGATCTCAGATGAAAAATGGATATATAGTCTCGATTAAAATAGCACTTGTAAGCTATCTTACAAGGTAGAATAGTACATATGCTCCGTTTCAAATAAGAAAAATAATCAAGAAAACAACAAATGACATCGAAACACAACATATGATAAAAAACAATGAATACTTTAATTTCAATTGAAACTCCGGTTGAACTAACTATAAGTTGAATCAAACTTCCACCAGATTACTCCTTTAACCATCTTATAGCACACATGTCATCTTTTTTTCCTTTTTCTTTTTTTTTTATGGCAAATCTTATGGTAGTGGTTTTCATGGTTCAAAACAGTATATACAAGTATATAACATAAACTGCTTAATTATAATCTCACTAATCTAAAAGTCTTGCTATAAACCTTTTTTTAATGGCAAATCTTATGGTGCTCCTAAGCTACCCCATATCTTAGCGACACCCTTCACCGGGGGTGAACCCGGGCATCTCCCCAAAGAGGCAACGCTTCTAACCATCTGGACGAACCTTGAGCGGCTAAAATTTTTTTTGTTGACTATCAATTATGTGGAAGAATCAACATTGATATTCCTTCTAATAAAATACATTACTTTAAGCAATTACTTGAAATTTTAAAGGGGAAAAAGACGCTATGTTTAACAATTTACATCACAATTTGACTAATTTGGAAGGCGAGAAATGATGTTATTTATAAACGATTAGAAGTTCCATCGATCAAATAGTGGATGATATAAAGGTGCAATCTTACTCGTGGCTGTCTCATAGAGCAAAAACTAAAGTGGAATGAGAAAAATGGTTTGAAAACCCTTGTTTGTAGTTTATAAAGTTGTATTTGGGTTGTTTCTTCGTTTTCATTCGTTTGTACTTCGTGCCCCTTTGGTGCGTGTTGTTATTAAGGAAAATGAAAGAAAATCTGTTGCGTATTTTACCTTTGAATAAATTAAAGATTTCGATTATTATTGAAGTTAAAGACTTGAATAACAAAGGCAACAAAAACATTAATCTAAGGTTTATTTTATAATTATTGTAAATGCTAGATTAGTATAAATATTAATATATATCATCATTATAAGGTGTGAATGATTCACCATCAAGCGTGGGAATTAGTTCCATCACCAACAACATCATATCATCATTCTTCATGGATGATGATTTATCATCAAATCAATAAACAACAAACATTAAACACTTTCGTGTTCATCATTATTATATTTTAGCATTGAATCATCAAGTTTTATTATTATCAATTTGAATCCTAAGATCTATACTCATTGGTCTCGTTTATGTCAGGAACACACAATTGGTATCAGATGGATTCATATTGATTTTGATGAGATTTTATAGTTAGTTTGCTAAAATTGTTGAAGTTCTGAAGAAAACTTGGAGAAAAAGTTAGCGTGTTCTTCATGAAAAATCCAATGATTTGGATTCATCAACATAATGCTACAATGACAATTTCATCAATAATCAATTCAACAATACAAGATCCGATATGGACCTTGCAAGAAACCGAATGAAAGAGGCTGCCTCAAGGATCAAGAAACTACGGATTGCTTGCCAATGAAAGGGGCTACCGTAGGCAGCTTTTGCGAATGAGAGGAGGCTACCAATTAGGGTTGCGATTGAATGTGGGGCTGCCGTCACTAAGATTTAGTCGAATGGAAAGGGCTACCATAGGTGGCCTTTCTCGGCCGAATTAGGGTTTGCAAAAATTAGGGTTGCTAATGAATTCATGGAGTATGGGCTTATCAACACAATTGGGTTTGTTACTTGGACTTCATCATTAAACAAAAAACAACAGTTGGACTTGGGCTCAAGTGTTGAAGACTGGGCTTATGATCAACAAAACAAAATCGGAGTTCGTATTCGGGCTCTCATCAAACAAAAATAATATGACATCGAGTTACAAAATATAGTTGTACCAAAGTTTTGAAGACCTCGCTTCCGCATCAACAACAAAATTCTTAGCTTTGAACAACTATTCAACAATACAAGATCAAGTTTCATTTCACATCAGAAATTTACAATTCAGGAGGAGTATTGTTGGGTATTCTACCTTTGAATAAATTGATGATTTCCAATATTATTAAAGTTAAAGACTTGAATAACAAAAGCAATAAAAATTTTAGTCTAAGTTTATTTTATAATTATTGTAAATGCTAAATTAGTATAAATATTAATATATATCATCATTGTAAGGTGTGAATGATTCACCACCAAGTGTGGGAATTAGTTCCATCACCAACAACATCATATCATCATTCTTTATGGATGATGATTTCATCATCAAATCAATAAACAACAAGCATTAAACACTTTCATGTTCATTATTATTGTATTTTAGCATCGAATCATCAAGTTTTGTTATTATCAATTTGAATCCTAAGATCCATGCTCATTGTTCCCGTTCATGTAAGGAACACACAAAATCCACCTGGATTTATTTTAAAAAAACAAGTATCACTTTTCAGTATTGCATAAAAGGTCAAGAAATAATAAGTTTAGCTAGTTGGCTATAGTAAATTAGTAGTACACACTAGAAACTTAGAACTTGTGTTGTATACTTGCTTGGGTCGATTTAGGCAATAAAAGATTTAAAAACTGTTAAACTGGACTGATGCTTAAATGTTGCTTGCTAGGGCGGAGATATAACCATTAAAACATGCTAACCTAGACGTTTAGCCAGACGCACACTACGAGCTAACGAGGCACATAAGGATGCTAATAACATCGTAAGTCCTTCATTTCACTTATCTTGTTTCAATTCTCTTAGAAGTCACTTAGCCCAAGCAACATGTAAGCATCATATATGCATAAATTTGGTTAAGTAGGCTTTTTTTGAACATTACTGTGAACCATCATGAAAACCATATAAACCAAAACCAGTTTAAATCAAAGCATAGAGAACCATCGAAAACAACCATCTATCGTACCATGCCATAACATGATGATGGTTATATTAGTTTCATGTAGTCTATTGCGAACCATAGTATACGATTAGAACCAATTCTATCACGAGTTATGATGGAGTCTATTATGAACCATCATAAACCAAGTTAACGTAAAATCATAATTTTTTTGCATAAGCCATTAAATGCTTATTATCCTTATTTTTGTTTAGGAGAGCACGAGAGGGGTAAATGTTGTCAATTTGATATAAATTAGATATATACTAACTAGTAACATGCCGATAATAGCTTTCTTTGGACATTATTTCAAACCATCATGAAAACCATATAAACAAAAACCAATTTGAGTCAAAGCATAGAGAACCAACAAAAACAAGCCAACAATCATACCATGCTATAACAATATGATGGTTATATTAGTTTCATGTAGCCTATCGCGAACCATGGTCTACGATTAGAACCAGCTCTATCACGAGTTATCATGGAGTCTATTATGAACCATCATCAACCATCACAAACCAAGTTAACGTAATATCACAAGTTTTCTTGCATACGCCATTAAATACTAATTATCCTGATTTTTGTTTAGGAGAGAGTGGGATGCGTAAATGTTGTCAAGTTGACATAAACTATGTTAGTTAATCAAGTATATGTGCTTTTCATGTGTTAGAGATTTATATCATACATTATTATTTTTTCAGAATAGTAATTAATTTTTAAAATTATTTCAATTAGGTTATTCAAATTAAAGAAATGTTTCAATTAATACATTCTAATTTAATCTTTTATTTAAATTATTTGTTTTAATATATTTGTTATCATGTTTTTGTTTTTGTTTTTGTCTTATTGCTTTGATGCTCATGTGGAACAGAGATGTGATTTTTAGGTTTGTTTTCTTATTTTATTAATATAATTAGCATGCCTTTTATTTTTATAAATATAATTACATATATATTGAAAATCCCGACCATCACATCTTCTTTTCTATTTGTTTCTTGAAACATTACAAATCCAATGATAACTCAATTTGATGGTTCAGTAATTCGATTTAGGCAAAATATTTGTGAGTAACCTAATTGAAATAAATTTAAAATTTGATTATTATTCTATGATATTTTCTTAAATAAATTATTAGCTTATTTATATGTGTTATATATTTGTTAAGTACTAGTAACAACTATTAATTAAGTTCGTGTGATGTGGCACGCTTGTGAATCTCGTTGAACGATAAAATTAACATGATTAAGTATAAAAAAGAAACATATGAAGTTGTGATGAAATGATTTTACATATCAAAACACATATATAAAATAATATTATGCCTTGCTCATTGCGGTGTAAATAAAACTTAACATTGAAATGAAAAATTCGTTAGACGCAAAAAATAATGTATTCCACCATATTGAGGGGTTATTTCATGGCTCTTGGTGGCATGAGGTACCACCCAACCACCGTCAATCTTGTTTGAGTGGTTTGCGGTAAGCTCCTTTTCTTAGTAGTTTGAATTTTATATAAAGAATATCGACTAACTAAGTGTATATATATGTGCAGCAAGATTACTTTTGGCAGGACCGGTCCCGAGAGTTTTCGAATAATTTAAGGTTTTGACAGGTAAAAAATGGGTCCCTATAATATAAATATATAATGTCAATAATCTGTACGTAAAAAATCTATAATACGACAACGGTTTTACCAATAAACAAAAGTATTTTAGCAAAATAATCTAATTTACTTACTTAGCGAATCGTAAAACTCTCCTAACATTTTTTTAATTGAGTTTAGATTGGATAAATGGTAATGATCAACTAAACTAATTAAAACATTAACGGGCACTAAAATTCAATAAGTCAAAATAATCAAATTGTTATTGGGTTTGCTAATTAGTTTGTTAATAACCTATAATTGTTTTCAAAATAATATATACATACATAATATAATTTTTATAAAACTTGGGCCCTTGAGGAGATTGGGTCCTGAGCGGTAGCCAACCTCGCCCACCCTCAGAGCCACCCATACTTTTGGGATCCTTAGCTCAATGTGGTTGTCCACACCCTGTGGAATCATGTTTACTTATCGCTTTTACGACAGTGATTAGGGAGACATTTGAGACAGTTTTGGCGCAAGCGCAAGAGGCGACTGGACGGATATTTGGTGACTAGAAATGGTGTTTAGATCATCCATCATATCCATTCCCATTAGGATGGATTATGGGAAGAAATATATTATGATTCACGAGGTACGTATTAGTTTAAATCTAGTTTAATTTGTTTATATTATATTTTACAAACTAATATATTTTATTTTGTGAAAATTGTGGAACTTCAAAGCTCGTCAAAACCAAAACAAGAAGCATGGATGACATCCTCCCAACCAGTAGTGGATCTAGAAGAAAAATTAAAGGGTAACGTAAATTTTTTTCACCGTACATTTATATAAATAAAAGAAAAAACACAATAATAAATGGGTGCGGAGGAAGATAATTCAAAACAAATCCGAAGGAACTAAACTCGAAAGAATTGAACTTGAAGGAGTTGTTGACTTGATATCAGAATCAGCTGGTTGCATATCATTTTCATTATTAAAACTGATACCTCCTCATGAATTTTTTGTTTAAAAAATTATCAATTAAAATTTGTTTTCTTCATCTTTCAACTCCCTAATTTTATAACAAATAACACAATAAGATTACAAATTGCACTATAAAATAATAACATTCAAATCCTTAATTTCAATATCAAATCTCTAATTCATCTTTAAAATCCCTACTTCATAGTTCATATACCTAATTGCATAACCCTAAATATTAGAAATTGTTATTTGGTATAAAATGTTTTTATAAAATATTATTTGGTATTTTGGATTTGTTAGTTGTTTAGTTATTTATATTTAGGGCTTATTATAATTTTGGTCATGTTATTTGTTTAGTTATTAACTCATTAAGTTATTAATGTTATTTGGTATTTTAGATTTGTTAGTTGTTTAGTTAGTAATTAACCAAATAATACAATTCATATTTATAAAATTTTAAATCAAATACATCTTCAAATCCCTAATTTCATCTTCCAAATAACATTACAAATCATTAATCATTAATCAATCTCCTAATTGCCAATTAAACTTAAAAATTAAATCAATTCGCAATAACATTACAAATCCCTAATTTCAATACGAATCCCTAATTGTCATAAAACCTAACAATTAAATCAAATAACCATTAATCAATATCCTACTCTTCAAATCTTGCAAAAAACTTACAAATTGCAATTACAAATAACACAATTCAAATTCATAAAATCCCTAATCTTTAATTCATATAACACAATTCAAATCCTTAATTTCAATACAAATCTCTGATTGTCAATAAAACCTTAAAATTAAATCAAATAACAAATAATCAATCTTCTACTCTAAAAGTCTTGCAAATAACATTTAAAACTAGAATGTAGAAAGAATATCTTTAAACTTCAAAGATTCAAGACTTCAAATGGGTAAATGGGCAAGCGGCAGCAGTGGTGGCCGAGCGCCCGAGCAGCGACGGACTCGCGAGTGGAATCAGAGCAGCAATGCAGCAGTATCGCAGGCGTGAGCAGGCGAGCAGCGGGTTTTTTTGGGGGGGGGTTTGATTTTGTTAATTAAATGGATTTTATAGTAATTGGGCTTGTAAAGATTAATTGGATTTTAAAATAAGTTGGGATTTTAAATTAATAAGGTTTTTAATAAATTGGGCTTTCAATGTTAATTGGGTAATTGGGTTTATAATGTTTTTATAAAAGGTAATATTTTTATAAAATATTAGACTGATTTTTATAAAATTTATAATTTTCAATAAAGTTTTGAGTTTAAATTTTTTAGGGGTAACGTAAAATTTTCTCATAAGTAATGTAAAACCGTAAAAAAGTTTTATGTAAAAAACGTAAACTTTTTATTTTTTTACACTACGCGTAAAAATGTTGAGGGGTAGCGGAGACTACCCCTCAACTCTATATAGGTCCGCCCATGCTCCCAACACACCAGGCGGTCATTGTCGTTTTTCAACTCCTCAAAAAAATGATACATGTTTTTAAATTTTATATCATCAATATAATGTGTTTGTATAAAAGGGTTGTTTGACAATATCTCATTAATAAGAGTTCTGAACTATTTAAGGGTTGTTTGTTTTTTGCTGACCCGACTGACTCGGTCAACAAGTCAGCCTGTTTAATTATCGCTTCATTTCAAGCTCATCGGGTCTCCTTAGCTAACCCAAACCTAAAAACAAAATAAGCTGACCCAACCCCCCAACCCTTGGCTGCTTCACAACCTCCAGCTAAGCTAAACTCCCTCGGTCGCAGATCCCCCACAACCTCCATAACTTGAACTCCCTCGGCCGCAGAGCCCCTCACGACCCACAGAGCCCTCCCTCTTGCAACTCAGCCACTCGCTGGTGGTGGAGCAGTTGGAGGCGGAGAAGCGGCGGAGGGCGGTGGTGGTTCGGCGGATGGCAGTGGAAGTGGTGGTGGTGGTGTGGTGGTTCCGACTTGTGGTGTAACTCCGATGGGTTTTGTTACTTAAATAATGAATCGATTTGGTTCTAGTCAGATACTAAATCAAATAGCCAATTTTTAGTCAAATACATACCCAGTCAGAACTTCTAACTGGATCAGCTTCTAACTCAGTCAGATCTTACTAAGTCAGTGTAATCAAATAGCCCTTAAGTGTTGAACCATTAAGAAGTCTGAACCATTAGAGTTTTATATCGCTTAACTATTCAAAGACAAATCTCTAACCAATTCAAATAAGAGGTCTTAACCATTCAATATTATTAGACCTTTTAATCATTCAGCATTAGTATAACGCTTAACCATTCTGAAACAAATGTCTAAATCATTCAGACATTTGCTCACGTAACAAAAAATCTGAACCATCAAATGCTTAACCATTCAGATATCTAAATCATTAAAAGACTGATTCAGATGCTAGTAAATAAGTCTCGACTCATATATCGTTGTAGCTTGAATAGATGGGAATGTAGCTCACAATGAGCGAGTTGCACGTGAGAACCCACTATAGGGTAGACTTGGATACGAGTGAGTAAACATGTTCTTATCTAGAGGCCTATGACTAATTAAATTAATGGTTGAGAACTTAAGATTTGTTTTTTTCACTTTTTATATTTGTTATCATTTTATTTGAATTATCTTATAAATTTATTAATTTTAAATTAATTATTTTATACTTTGTTTGTTATATATAAAAATAAAAATATGAGACAATGTTAGGCATTGAGATGATTTTAAATTAGTGGGGAATCTTTCATTGATTTGTTGACCTATAATATTTTGTTGATATTTTTTAGAAGATTGGAGTTAGTAAGAAATGAAATGAGTGAAGGCTTACAAAGTGGTCCTGCTTCTTATCAATTGGACTCAACCCCTATTATAGTTCAAAAGACCATCATGATAACTCAAATGCCTTCTCCCCCATACCTTTTTCTTTTTTTATCATTAAGTATAGGGTTAATATAGGAATTTCATATATGTAGTTGGTTTCTAGGGTTTGTACATCTAAATGCATAAAAATAACTTTATTTTTTTAAAATGATTACATATTATATATACAATAAAACTTATGCTATGAAAAGCATAATACCGATTAAGTTTAAATGATATATACGAATTTCACTCTTTACATTTAGTTGCGTGGATAGGATAATAACAACACTTGCAATGAGCGGTGTAAGACATATGTGAAAGCCATTGTGTTCCATAGATAAGGATGACCATAAACAAATATTATTTTATAACATGCATGTGTTGTCGTATGAAAAAATGTCTTTAAGCCGCTTATAACTGATATAACAATCCGATGCAACGTAGAATTTTAGACAAGCGACGTGACAATGATATGAACAAAGTTTTATCTATGCTTGTTTGTTATTTGACTTGACTTGTGAGTGTTTCTTATTTCTAATGTAGTTTACACGGTAAGTACTTAAGTATTGATTGGGACTTGAATAACTTAACATTATTTTATAACTTGAAAAAGTCAATTGAGCCCTTTTATTCTTCATTTTCTTGATTATCTATATATATTTATATAAATTGACCATGTGAGTAGCATTGTAAGTTCATGTATTTCTATGTCGTCGGTCGACTCAAGTATTCCTTTTGTCTCTCTTATATATAATTTACATGATTAATATTAGTTTTACAATGTTCACTCATATCAATAACAACAATTTTGAATAGGAATTAATGTGAACAAGTTTCTAATACAAGTTTTATAAATCTCGATTAAGCCGTTGATTGATAATGCATGTTCTTGCTTCTCTTTTCTTGATTTTGATTGTTTAGTCCATATTTTTTACTTAAGTGTAACTTTATATTAGAATATAGTATAATTAGATAGTGTTCATTGCCTTTGGATACTAAATATATTTGTGATCATGATTGATTTGGTTTTCTGATTTCCTCATTTAATCAAGTGCAATGTATAACAAAGGTGACAAGGATGATAGGATTCGTTGTGCCAATGTTAAATAGCAAAGAATAAGCGGTTAGGGTAACTGAAACTCGAGTTTCTCAAGTAGCGTCTTAAGCCTGTGACAACACAATAGCAAATTTCCTTGTACTTCAATTATGAGGCATGTTAATTCACTATGAGGGTTCGGCCTCATGTCTAAACTCTAGTGTGAGAGTAAGTAGCAATGTTTTTAGAACTAGATTGGACGTCGAATCGGACGTCTTACTATTTTGATGGTTGGACCAGATTTAAGAACCGGATGACGTCATAATTATATATATATAATATAGGTGTAACTTTGTAAAATAGTAACCAACTTTCAAAAGTGTTCCAATTAAGTAACTTAAGTTTTAAAAGTATTCCAATTAGATCACTCATTTTTATATTTTATACAAATTAAAAGTCATAACATATTTTTTAGCATGTTATACTTTTGAATTCAGTTAGAAAATATTTTTTTCTATCTTTTGAAGCTGATATAGAACGTTGACGTAAATTTTAGGCATTTTTTTTTATTTTTTTCATAATTAACATGTTTTTTTTTTTAATATAATTTATATATTGAAAATTCTAACTCGAATGTTTTTTCCATCATTACTTTCTTGTCATAATAAAATTTGATAATGACTCGATTTGATCGTTTGGAGGTCCAATTTGAGAAAAATATGCATGAGTGACTAAATTAGAACACTTTTAAAACTTGATTACTATTTTGTGACATTTTCCCTATAATATATTATATATATAGTTATATATAAGTAATTTATATATGTATTTTATAGTCATATATAAAACTTAACTATATTTATATATTCAGCACACTAATTTATGATTAAACACCTCGTTAAACCAAGTAAAACTCAATATGTGAAGCTTGGGTTTAATTTATTTATTAAATTAAGCTTTAATTTAAGCTCGAGCGCATTTAAACTAACTTTATTCAAGCTTTTAATGAGTTTATCTTAAGAAGCTGATGAGTGACTCCAGTTAATTACACCCCTATATAAGATAAGGATTAAACACATCAAAGGGTCGGACGCATGGGCAAATAAAGATGGAGAGTTTGCCCAACTACTAGGTACAACTACTAGGTACAAATTCTTTATGGATCCATGAATTTTAATTTCAAGATTTTTTCCGAGTTTTTAATGTTTTGATTTGATTTGATTAAGTTTTAATCGTAGAAACTCATGAAACATGGATTTCACTAATTAAGCATTTCTTAGGTTGTTTAATTTTAGTTATGTTATTTTATTTTTCATAATTTAATATCACAAGTCAAATTTAAATTTATTTTTGTGATCTTGTCAATACCCTACTAACCTATCAAAACTGGTAAAGCGTTACCTAAGTCAGGAAGGTGGCCAATAAGAAGTTGCCGAGGATTAAACTAAGACTTCATGAATATGGAACATTAGGCTCTAGTAGTGCTTGTGCTACCCCAAAAAGTTTGATGTAATGGAAATATTATTACTTCATCACTTAAAGGGAGTTTTACACGTTGAGATTTTGCTTTCCATCAGCATCATGTTACCAGTTTTATATTGTTATTGCTTCGTGTTTTGGACTTCAACTCTGGCTTTTAAACAGAGTTAGTTTCGGTGTATTTTACTGTAACTAATCAAAAGTAGCTAAAATCTTTGATCACCCGAATAGGGGTAGCAACATCAATCAATTTATGTCAAATCAAACTTTACATTTCATTTGTAATATGAAGACCTTAAAGATTCTAATAATTATATACTAAAACTTCAATAAAACCGTTATTAAATCACTAATCTATGTTTGTCCTTTAATAGAAACCACAATGAAAACCATAAGACAGATATGAATGAGAGGATGTCACACAATTTAGTGAAATACCATCTTACACCACTATCATCATCATCATTACCATGATTTTAGGTTGAGATGAAGCCAAAAAAGAGTTCATTTTCCAATTGAATGAGCATAGGCCATGGGTACTCAATTACATGTACAAATGGGACAAAGTGGAAACCTAACCTCATTGACTTCCCAACCACATCCCCCAATCTGGTGCTCTAACTCTTGTTAATTTATGACTCACATGATCAATTAACCCTTAGCAAATTCTTCGTTTTCGAAGGAAATGACCCTTTTACCCTCGTCAAAAAGACTGAACATTTGAAATCTGGTAGAGATGGTTATAAATGGTTTCAACTACAAGAAAGACTTAAGCTTGTTTATGTTTATTTATTATATAATGACAAGATGTCGTCACTTTCTTATTGTATCTCACTGCTAAAGAAACGAGCATTTGCAACAAATCAAAACTGTAACAATTGCTCATTTGTGAATATTTTGCGAAAGGTTTTGACCGTCACTTAGAATCTTTTTAGAACTTTTTTGCAACCAAAACTTTTCTAAGATCAAATTAGTGAACGGTAGTTTTTGTCACAAAAATTTACGGCCGTCATTGCATTCAAATTGTTTTTTTAACTGGAATTAGACCAAGGTATATTTCGACCGAAAATGTTGCAATGTGCCACCGAATTATTTTTTATCTTTTATAGTTTTATGAACATTTTTTTTATATTTTAAAATTTTGCTACCGACTGTCTTTGACTTAACTTTTTTATTTTAAATTTTCTACAAAACCTTAATACTAATTTTTGATCGAATTATTTTATTATCTATTTTAAATATAATACGGCTGACTTAATTTTTTTTAATCTTTATATGCATATAAATTAGATTAGCAACCTTTTTTAATCATTGATCAGGTTGCTAGTTTCACTACAGTTTCCGGTAGCAAATTTCGGTTGCTTTAACTTTCTTTATGCAATAGGCTAACCGTTTAGTTTTCTTATATTTTGTTTGAAAATACTAAAATACCATTTTGTTCGCTCGTGTGATAACTAATTTAGGTTCGTTTGAAAAGTCATAAACAGCCTTTACAAGTTAGGCATATTCTTCAAATTGCTCACCAAGCAACTAAACAAGCATCCCAAGTTTGAATTCAAGTATTCAACAATGAGTTGAGTTGCCTTTAGCTACCATCATGATTTCATCTCATCTATTGCAGAAGACTATAATGAACCCACCATCATGATTGCTCATGGTAACTAAAGAACAAAAAGGGTAAGTTTTAGGATCCAAACCATTGATAAAGGTTTAAAGGAGAAAGTAGAGTGTTGGGTCATTTGAGGCTAGTCTTTCTCTTACATAGCTAAATTTGACAAATTTAAAACAACGTCAACTTCTAATGCATGAGGTACATGTTACCATAGCATAGTTGTTATAGATTGAGCAATTCATTAGAAAAAGTTTAGATCTTTATTTGGGCCCCACTACATATTTTTTTAGTCTTGAGATTGAAAACTTTGATCAAGAGAGGATAAAAGTACAAATGTGAATTTGATCTCTTTTTATTACCAACTTGTGAAGATGTGAAATGAGAGTGTGAGTGAGGTAGATTCTCTTTCGTTTGGTCCTTGTAATTATGGGTCCTCTTTTCATCATTATGTTTAGGTTGGTCCAAGAGATCATTGGTGGTCAAACATGTAAATGTGTGATGAGAGATTTGGAAATTGAGTATTTTGTAATCAAATTACCAATTTACCCCTCATACATACACATAATCAAGCAAGTTTTAACCATAACCATTTCCCAAATGGTCTATATATATGGAACTAGTTGTTTTATCATTTTCTCCATTTATCCACATCTCTCTCTCTCCTTTCTAACACAAACATTGAAATTAAGAGGTGGATAGAAGATGTGTTTTGGCACTTCTAAAGAAAACATATATCATCCTTCATATCTCACTACCCACCAATCAAGCAATGACCCTCACCATCCACAAAGGTTACAACCTTACTCTATGTATATTCTTCTTAAAATGTCATAATATCCAGAGTTTATATGTTCGGTTTGCAGTATTTAGTAATGCAAACCGGACATAATTCCGGTTTCATATATTGTTTTATCAGTTCGTTAGCATCGTTATGCATCACTACTACATGTGGGTAAATAGAGTCCGAGAAGAGCTTGAAAAGCATATAGAATCCGGTTTTTCAACCGGATCCTACAATTTATGCATTAGGTATTGTTTTTAATAATGTTTTGTTTAATGTAACAGGAAAAGAGTTATGAGTAGGAAAGACACAAGAACCAAAACAAGGGTTTTGTTTGTGATATTGAAAGAAAGATGGCAATGAAGAATTTAAAGTTGTACATGCAAAATCAATGCATGATTGAAGAGAATGCAAAGCTTAGAAGAAAGGCCCTTCTCCTTCATCAAGAAAACCAAATCTTGTTTTCTCAACTCCAAAATGTCAAAAATAACCCATAAAAAACACCATAATTTCATCAAGAATGTTATAGCCTTGTGAAAAATTTGTTGTGTATTATTAGAAGTCAAGTTTCACTCATTTCATGATTGAATATTACCTCATGAACTATCAATAGTTGTGCAAATTATTAATTAACTTATGATTTATAGAATAATTTTGTATCATTAAGTGAAATAATATACCATTTATTGATTTCATCTAAATACTTTTAGACCATATGAATGACTCCTTTCTCTTTCTTGAGACTCTCTCTCTTCAAGAAAGCTGTGGGTTGATTTGCATATGAAAAGGGTATATTGGGTTTTATGCTTTTCATAAGTAACAGTAATAATATTTGAAATTTCATGTGATGTCACAAAATCTAGTCATTTCTATATAGGTGAAATCATTAGATGCATTTAATGTCTAATCTAACACTTTTCTTACAGTCTTGCATAACGTACAACTTATCATAACAATACACACGAACTCAAATGGAAGTTTTATATTAATATTAATAGACATGTATTAGTTTTAGTTTTGATTTGAGTTTTCATTTTTTATGAAACAATTGTTTTATACTTAATTTATGGCCATTGGTATAGTATTAAAACAACCACTTATAGTATAATAGCTTAACAAAAGTAATTCCTTACGAGTTAATTTTGTTAGGGATGTGAATCTGGGACAAAGAGACGGAAACACGAAATAAAAGATTATCAGTTGAGTTTAATTTAAATGGATTCGGGTTAGTTTTACGTTAAATTGTAAACACGTTTAAAGAAAAGGGGTAGATTTTGGGTCAACCGGTCGGGTTTAGCAATTCACATGTTTATGTTGTAATGTAAGTTATGTAATCAAGATTCAGAAGTGAAAAAAATTGGCACCGGATATAATACATACAAAAGAACTTTGTCATACACTTTGGTATTTTGTATTTTAAACTTCTAATTATATAGTATTGATATGCCAAAAAGATTTATTTTTCTTTGTTTAACGACAATGTTTTTGTCAAAGCACGAAGACACATGCATTAGTTTGTGTATATTATATCGGGTTTATGTCAGGTTCGACTCACAAACCCAATAAATCTCAAAATCCCATAAAGGCGTGATAAATACCGAGGGATTACCGACAATAACTGACAGTTAGTTTTTCATATGGCAAGATGTCGGTGTTGAAGATAAGATGTTGGGTAGAATTCTTGTCTAGGCTTTTCAGGAGGCCATTAGTGTGACACATTTGCGACAGAGTACAAACAATCTATCGTTGAACATAGACAATAGTTTCTATTATGATATATAATAAACGATAATTATGTATGGTAAGCCTTAGTACTATATGCAGAAATTATAACCAATGGCTCAATGATGGATTAAATATAGCGAACTTGGCACACCCATAACCCTCTTAAAAACTTGAGCAAGAATCTAATCTGAATCCTTATCATTAACATCAAAGACAGATTACCGACTACACGCCCCATCGGAATAACTAATAGTCGGTTGTCGTTTGTATTAATCCCACGTTTATGGAATATTTGGACTTTGGTGGTTTCCATCAGATTGTCATACAGCCGGAAGTGATGCATCTATAGATGTTTGATGATACTCATTATTTTTGTATTGTTTGATGCACGTGTATGTAATGATACATACTAATAATACATAACAACAATGCTTCTGACATTTGTTTAATGAGTTTTGACAAACATGTATATAATGGTGCATCCAACTAATTACAAGAGTACATTATCTGTAGGTTTAATAAGTGTGAAACAAACGCAAGAAAACAAACCCCTAAACGTTTAGGGCCTCGATTGTAGAAGAGTAATTGATTTTTTAAGTTGGGCTTTTTTTAGTTTGGGCTGCTAAAAGAAAAAACTGGATGAAGCAAAAGCCCGTGAGTTGAAGGGCCTGAAGTCGGTTGAATACTCATATAGAAATGCTCGTTTATTGCTTACACAATTATTATGTGTTAATTGTTTTCTCCACATTGGCACATTGCTTAGAAGTGAATTGTATATTTTTTAGAAATGCTCGTTTATTGCTTACACGATTGGTTCCATTTTGTATTCTAAATAATAATTTCTTTAGCTTATTGAAATTAAAGTATTCTTTACAACATAAAAACCCAAAAACACTAAAAATGAAGAGGTTGTTATATCACATCTATAATTTCTCACTTAGCACACATAAGTAGTGATTGCACATTATAATGCACGATGCACATGACATCAATGAATATATAAGAGTACCAAAGTTTTGAAGATCTAAACTAGTGGATACCTATGGACATCATTGACTTAAATTCTTCAAAGTCAACAAAACCATCACCATCTTTGTCAACACCTTTGATCATTTTTCTGCATCGTCCAAGCTTAGAATTGCTACATCCAAGACTCATAAGCACCTTTTGCAACTCCTTAGGAGAAATGAGTCCATTTTTATCAATATCAAACACCATAAAAGCATTTCTAAGATCATCATCTCCGTTATCTATCTTGGAACTAGCAAAAACAGGCTTGGAATTGTCCATGATGGTCATGAATTCGTCCAAGTCAATGAACCCATCTCCATTAAAGTCAACCTCTTTGAGTATTCCTTGAGCTTCAATGGTGGCCTTTGACTTTTCTTGACCAAAAGTCAACAACACATTTGTGAGTTCCATTTGAGAAATCTTGCCATCCCCATCGATATCGAAGAATTTAAAGACTTGCTTGAGTTGATTCGAGACATCCATGGCTATGAAAGATGATATATAGTCAAGAGCAAATGATTTCATGGTGGGCTTGTTCTTGAAGTTGTTGACTTTGGTCAACTTGTTGACTTTCTTGAGGAGAATCCATATGTGGGTTAGCAAAGGATTAGGCATTGGAGATTGTAGCTAGAGAAAAAAAAAAGAGAATTTGAAATTGTTATCAAGGAAGTTGTGGTGTAGGGAATGAGAAAATTGCAAACAAAAAATACAAAGAATGTCCTAAAATCATAAAAACATGATTGTGAGTGTCAATTACACTCTATCATCTAAGTATCAAATACATATAAATACAAGTATATGATATTATATAACACATAAAAACTTTTACCGTTGTTACGTGACACCAACACCTTCTTAGAAGGATCAACCCCTAACTAGAGATCCACGTAATCATGATATCAATATTAGACGAGTGAGAATTCGACTACGCTTCAAAAACTCCAAACCTACAAAAGTATTAATTGATATAACACGATGTCGAAAAATAAACTTAAGATAACATTATTTTTGATGATATGAAATTGAAAAAAAAAACACAAAATTCGAATACACAATGATGACTTACCTATGTAACATCTCTTCTTAGGTAGAAATTTGGACTACAAGTATGCATCTATAGGTGTATTTGTCTCTCATTAATATCAAGAATTTGTTTGTTGATGGAGGGATATATAGGGTGGGTGTGTTTGTGAATTGTTTTTATATTTATATATTTATATATTTATATATTTATGTATTTATATTTATGTTAATGATTATATGGTATGGGAGGGTGCTCGTCCCAATAGGAGGAAAGCAAGTAGAAAGTGCCGGCACATACACTTGACTTGGTACCATTTTTTGTTGGTTTGTGGACCAAGTTGTACGTAGTCTCCTCGATTGCTGGAGGAAGAATCGGTCTTTCTTCCTATAAAATCAAACAAACGAGTTGTAATCAATGTTGCTTACACCGTTTCAGACCGCCCGGTTCAACCGGTCCGATCGGGACTCGGAGATGTGGCCCAACCGGTTCGCGTCAATTCGTTTTGGAGGGTTTTGACTAGCTGGTTCATCCGGAATCGATGGTCGGACTGGATTTTGACTTCTTATTTTTATTTTAATGGTAAAAAACAGGGTGTTGAATCATAAATTAGTATGTTGGACATAAAAATATAGTTAAGTTTTATATATAACTATAAAATGCACACATAAATTACTTATATTGAATTATATGTATAACTATATATATAGTTATGACGTTATCCAATTCCTAAATCCAGTCCAACTGATCTGACCACCAAACCAGTAATACGTCCGGTTCACGTCTCATCCGGTTCTGAAAAAATCGACAGTAATCGTTTGATGTTAATCTTGACTTGTGTTGTAATATCAATTAAAATAAGATGGCTATTACATTTAAGTGTTTAAAAGGTTGAATCCGACTACCATAATACCGAAACTTTAAGTTGCTCAAGTGTGAGTTTGGTTATATTCGTTTTAGATATAGCTAAAAACTAGTTTTTTTAAATAAAAACACACATTTTAGTAATAAACAAAGCAAAATCATGGTATTATTTAGGGATGAGCTCGATATCATACCTGTATCGAACCGGTACCCATATCGATAGTACCCGATCCCGAATTTTATAAAAAATAAGTACGAGTCCCGAATTTTATAAAAAATAAATACCGGTACTGGTACCGATTTTGATATATGGGTACAGGTACCAATATCGGTATTTCGATACCCGTTACCTTCACAATATTATATTTAAGGCTTGATGCATGGTGCTTGTTTGGTTACAGTACTCAATACCTATTTTTGTACCCATTACCCAGTATATGGTTGGTATCCGATACCTCTAAAAGTTTATAATAACTAAACAAAAATATAAATATAAAAAAAACATCCACATGTCCAACAAGAATAGTATATAAACTTGATCATGCATTTTAAATATCAATAATTCCACACATGGTTAACACTTATCAATTGTGAAGCAACACTAACATAAAAAAAAAAGTAAATTGTGTTTGTTTCACGGTGATTAGTTTTATCTCAAAATAATAAATACCAATAAGATCAATACTAATATCAAAAGTTTCAAAATACCAAAGAAAATTAATTTTTAATTTGATCATTATAGTTATCCCTCCTTTTTCAAAATAAGTTATTCGTATTAGGTACTATCGGATACCATACAAGACTTTTGGGTAAGTACCAGTACCGATACCGGCCAGTACCGATCCCGAAATATAAAAAATCAAGTACCGGTACCGGTACTTTATAATATTTTTTTGTACCAGTTGGGTACGGGTACTAGGTACCAAATGCTCATCCCTAGTATTAGTGTATTACAATAACATACTGCAATGGTTAACAAATGCTTGTGAAGCTCTCATAGCATTCTTGATAGCAAATTGGGTTATCACATCTTCGTAGTTTATAGCCTTGAATATTTCACTTCCGATAGCTATCATCACCGATCCACTAAGTCTTTCTTAGGATATCGAGGATCATTGGTAATATTTCAATAACTTCAATTTTGAAAAACTTATTTCTAAAAACATCACTGTCACTAGAAGTCTGGAATAGTCAACATATTCTATATACAATGCTTGCATTTGGGAAAATAATCAAGTTCTTTTAAATGCTTCAAAATGTCAGTAGGGTTGCTAAATTCACCGGTTTGTGATGTGTTAAATAACTTTAAATCCATATAAAGTTCATCAACATCAATATCCGATTTATCTTCAAACTTGAGTGCATTTTCAAGAAGATAACAAAGCGTCCTAAATCTTTATCTTCAATTCCTCTCAACTTATGTGGAAACCAAAAACCAAATAACTTTTCATACTCTTTGAATTGTTCAAATCTTGTCGTGGTCATCCTTCGTCGGCAGCAGCCCTTTGCAATAAAAGTTTTGTGTACCGCTTAATATATAATTTGGTGGGTTGTAATTGTAATCGGTATTTAATATTTTGATGGGCTGCTAATTGAGTAATTGAGTTAATAAAAATGGGCACAAAAAATTATATTCGGTTTAAAACATATCTGGGTGAAGTTTTCTATTGGGTTATATTTTATAACTATTTGTTTTATAAATAAATAAATATGTCTATATATGTATATGTATATATGTATATGTATATATGTATATATATATATAGGATAGAGATCATGTGCTAACCCCTTTTAAGTGTGAGAACCATTTAGCCACACCACAACCATTGATTTAGTATAAAAATTCTGGATTTCAATTGAATGACTAAGATGATATTTGAGGCATTTTAGTCATTTGTTCTCTGACTTTCTTTATTGAGAATCATGAACAATTTGTCACCATCAAGTACTTTCTTTTTCGCTTCTTTCAACAAACACCTAATTTTTTTATAATATTTTTTTATTACTCTCCCCTTCTTCTTCAATTCCTATCTTGAAAATAAGATCAAGATGTTGAACACTCCGATTATTATTGTGTTATGTGATTTATAACCAAGAAAGTTGCTTCATTTTGAAGATATTGATGGAACCCTTCGACGCTGAGGTCTGAATTTTTTTTTCGATCACCATGAGCACACTATCGCCACCACCACCATGACTAGCACTTCACTTCCAGCGCCACCAGTTGACCTCCACAACACCATCATCACTAGTCGATCTCCACCGGCACACCTTCGGCTATAGCACAAGCCCACCACCATCGTCGCCATCAGCACCTCCCTTCCACCATCATCATCGACACTACGAGTACACCATCCACGGCGCCAACCATACATCTCTTCCATGACCACCATCAGGTTAGTTTTTTTACAATAATTTCATTTTTTGCCTAAAATATCTTTTTTCCCCAGAATCTCTTTTTAAATGTTTCAAGAATTTTATAAATTGAGTTATACACTAGTTGTTACAAATTCATTTTCGAAACACTTGTACTCAACTTTAGGAAGGAAAAAGGTGATGGCTATCAGAAAACCATTTTTCCATATTGTTAAATCAACTTTAATTATTTTTTAATTTTTTAGATAACTGGAGAATAAAGGCTATCAGAAAGAAGACTACAGTAATTGTGATGCATAAGGTTTTATTTTTGTTGGTTTTTATATGTTTTTATCCCATCATCATCAACAGAAAGAACTAATATTAAGCTCTGATCTGTTTCATTAATCAATCATATGAATAAGGTTTGTTAATTCTAGTGATGTGTATATATATTTATTGGGTTAATTTTGTTACAATAGTCTAATTACAATGATAAATTTTTGTTACATTATTGTAGTTTTGTTAATATGGCTTTAGTTACAATATTGATATTTTTTACAGTGGTGTAGTTACATGGTTTAATATTGTTTTGGTTGTTAGGTTTTTAAAATTTTTTAGGTTTAGTTATATTGTTTAATGTCATTTTTTTACAAATTGATTTACACTTGTTGATATTGATTTACATTAGTTTACATTGGTTTATATTACTGTGAAGTCGTTTGGTGTTTTGGTGTTACATTGATGTGGTATACATATTTATTGGGTTAATTTTGTTACAATAGTCTAATTACAATGATGAATTTGTTGTTACAATGTTTTAGTTTTGTTAATATGGCTTTAATTACAATATTGATATTTTTTACAATGGTTTAGTTATATGGTTTAATGTTGTTTTGGATGTTAGGTTTCTAAAATAATTGAGGTTTAGTTACATTGTTTAATGTCATTGTTTTACAGATTGATTTACATTAATTAATATTGATTTACATTAGCTTACATTGGTTACATTGATGTGAAGTCATTTGGTTGTTGTAATATTGTATCACTATTAGTTGGAGTGGTGTAATATCATGTAATTAATAGTGTAAGTAGATGTTTTTGTTGGTTTACATTAATTACATTGATTTACCACGTATGAGTAACATTGTAACATGATGTAACTATGTACGAGTGATATTTTTACATTAGTTTACAGATTGGTTTACATTAGTATTCATTGGTTTACATTAGATTACATTGATTTACCACGTATGAGTAACATTGTAACATGATGTAAGTATGTACGAGTGATATTTTTGAAATATTATAATAGGATTAAAGAAAAAGATATGATGAATCTAATGGTGTAATTTTTATAATAAATTTTACAAGGCACCTGTGATGCATCATATTAAGTTTCATTTAAAGTTTAATTATTTTAGTTTTTATATATGTTGTTTCAATTTAAGTCACTGTAATGAATTGCAATATGATATCATTAACACCTTGTTTTCTTTGATGTAATTCACATGCAAGTTCTAGTAGATCATTTTGACTTTGAAGGTTTTATGTAATAAAAATAGACTTTTGGTTTAGTTTTTTAGTTATTATTAATATAAACTTGTAATTAACATAATTAAAATAATTGTAACTAAATATGTTGCACTGTGTTACATTACTGTAACATTGAAATAACATTCATACCATACATTTATCTACAACTTACAGTAATGTAACACGTAACGTTGGAAACAAAAATTTTAAAAATTTTCGAGACTATATTGGAATTAAAGAGAAAAACTAGACGAATTTAATGATGTAACTATTATAAAAATATAACAATATATAAAAAGGTATAGAAGTTATAAAAATAAAGAGGGTAAACTTTTTTATAAAAAAATTAAAAAATGGGGTGAAGTAAAGATGGTTGGTGGTGACACTTGTCACCACCATATTAAATCTGAATTATTTGACATTTTGATTGGAATGTAAAATGTCTAAATTACCCTTTTCTATTAAAAAAAGGTAAGACACATGGCATCATCTCATTCCATAATGTTTAAATCAATGGTCCACATCAGATTAAATGATTCTTACAATAACCAAGGGTTCTCAATACAACTTCACCTTATATATATATATATATGAAGTTTTTGAAGCGTCACTTGCCAAAATATTAGGTTTTTTCATATTAGATTTTCCTCCTGTCTATCCTAATCAATGATAATAATACATACTATTTATCTAACTTAAAACATTTACATAATAAAAATAGATATAGTAAAAATAAAAAATTATAGGTATTTATTATAAAAACAAACATTAAAAGAGAATATAAAATATAAAACTTTTCTTATACACTTTTTTTAAACACAAAATTTTAAAAGTGTTTTTAAATATATAAGGGTGGTTAAAAACAAGAAATTATTTTTAAAAGCAAAATAAAAGAATAATTTCATATGAGGAAAGTCTAAAATGATATTATTCTAGTTTTGCTTGAAGTATTTATTTTTACATAATTCATTCATATTTTATCTAAAAATAATGTTTTATAATGTTTTAAATTTTTATTACAAAATATTTGATATTTTTATCTATAGAACCTGTGTATCACACGGTTTGAATATATATATATATATATATATATATATATATATATATATTATATATATATATATATATATATTATATATATATATATATATATATATATATATATATATATATATATATCAAAGGTCATCATGTCTAACTATAACTCGAGATAATACAACATAGAGCTTGAACCGGTGTTTTTGAGACAGGATCGGACCGGCCGGTCCGACCGGTTCGAGCGGGAATCGGTCCGGTGTTCGGTCCAGTATGGTATGATTCGTTTTTTAGTGGTCGAACCGGCCGTTTCGTTCTGAACCGCTGGTCGGACCGGGAAACTGAACCGGTTTTGGTATTATTTTTTTATTTTAATGAATAAAAACGGGGTGTTAAACCATAAATTAGTATGTCGGATATACAAATATAGTTAAGTTTTATATATAACTATAAAAATATATATATAAATCATATATAAATTACTTATATTTAATTACATATATAAATATAATTAAAATATAGTTAAATCCGGTCCAACCGGTCTGACTACCAAACCAGTAAGGCGTCTGGTTCGACATCCTATCCGGTTCTAAAAACATTGGCTTGAACTGATGTAATTACACAAAATTTTGGAATATTTTTGCAATTTTTAAGTTGGGGATCAAACATGCAATTTGATTAAACCACAAGGACCATTATGTAATTTTATTTTTTTGTCGACCAAAATAAATAAGCTTCATGCTTACATCATTTAAAACTAAATCAAATTTTCATGCTTTTATAAACAGAAACATAAATTAATCAAATTGATGTAAAAAACCAAAATACTAAAGTATATATTGAAATCAAAATCGAAACCCTTGAATCTTACGAACAGAATAGCTGTTGAGATTTAAAACTTGGGGTGTGAATGATATTAAATAGATCAATGAATACATAAAAGGATCGGGAAGTTGAACTTGAAACATAATGTGAGTTGGGGTAAATTGAAACCATGATATGCCTGTTAATTGAAAAAGATATGAAATAGTTCATCTTTTCATTTGAAAATTGATATCATGATTTGGGAAATTCGAAACACTGAATTGATTATTTAAGACCCTTGATTTGATGAAATATCTAAAATTGTTTTGTAATAAAATACACGTATGAGGTTTCTTCTCATTTGCATAGTATGAGTGAGTTAGGAAACTTTTAATTGCTTGTTTGAATAAGCAAGAATCCAATATGTTTAAATTTACAATTTTAATGTAATACAACTTGTAAAAACTCATTATATTACATGTTTGGTAATGATAGAGTCTACTTGTTTTTTAGTGGTAAAAACAACCAACTGTAACTTGCAATCTATTTCAGGGTTATATTTTGAATTCATCACAAATTCCCTTTGTAATGAGTTTTTTTTTTGAAGTAGGGTTGGTAGAAAAATAATTTAACAAAATAAGTGTTTTAAAATATATTTACCAAAATGGTTGTTTTGAGGAAAGTTAGTTTTTCTTATTAGTTATAGGATTGGATAAAAGTATTTTTGTTTTTAATAATGTTATTTAAGTAAAGTTAAAAGGATAAAGTTTTAATAAAATAAAAACTAATTTAGCATCTGTCATGATTTAAAAAATATTTTATAGTTCTTTTTATGAAGGTTTTCTTAAAATTACCTTTTTAAGGACGTTTTTTCATACAAAAATATTAATACTTTTTCATCAATATTTTTTACACGTCTTTTTATAAAATATGTGTTTATATATAGAAAAATTTTGTTTATGAAATTAAATGGTTTATGTAAATTTTTAAATAACAATATATATTATAAAACTATTTTTAGCATAAATTTATATATAGGTATAATCATTTATATATGTATATACATAAAAGATAAAAAAACATCATATACATACAACGCTAGTTTCATCTTGCTAGTCGGCTCGATCTCTACATATAAAGCTTGAGCTGAAAACCATTTATTAAATGAGTCATAAAATAAGTTCGAGCTTGTTTAAGACAGCGTGACTCATTTTTCCACTATTATTGTTGGAATTCTATTAGCAACATGCATGCTCTCGGTAATTAAGGATTACATTTATAGTTCGTAAATAAAATCAAAATAACCTATTAACTTTTTTTTCGACATGATATTTATATAAAACATTTTAAAAAAATGCATTTTTATTTAAAATAATGTTTATTACATCTTTAAGCTACTAAAATACATTTTCAATAAATACATAATTTAAAATAAATTTATAGTGAATAAAATTGAACTTTTCTATATGAAAATATAATTTAAAATTAAGTCTGAGTGAATTAAAAAAACAAAAATAAGTTTTAGAAAAACTTTTATTTTTTAATTACGACATATGAACGAAACGTTTTTACAATTTTATTAACCTTAGTACTTGACTTTTTTTAAATAATATCATTTAAAGTGAAATAAATTTAACCAGTAATATTATAATGAGAAAAAAATAATTTTTAAACACCTATTTTGGTAATAAATTTTCTATATACACTATTTATTGAAAAATAATTATGCCTATAATTATAGCAATAATTGATTTTAATCAAATGAACCAAGACTAATAATAAGGATAGATACATTTTAGGGGGAAATCAAAGAAATTGATGCATAAGAAAAAATAACACGTGACATTAAAAGTGTTATTTTATTAATAAGTATAGATGACAAGCAACCATTGCGTCAACATTCATTTTCTTTACGGCTTTCACATGATTTATTTACCCTAAACCTAGAATGGGAAAAATAAAAAAAAGGTAGATGCCAAGTGGAAGCTCCCTATTGGACGTGTTTACAGATTATGAGCATCTTTTTAATAAGATACATAGACTTTGAGTTTACATATATGTTATGATAACTAATGTGGTATATATCTATCTTGTGTCATTTTTTTTTTTGTTTTCATATCATTTGGTTTGAAAGTTTTCAAACCGATAAAACAAATTGAATCTAGTATCCACCCGGATATTTATTATTTTGAAGCGGGTGAAGAAAGAAAGAAAAATAAGTCCAAAAGTCGAGGGACCAAACCCGCCAACGAAGCAAAGTTGGGAAATGTGGTGATATATGTAGGGAGAGGGCAGCCACTCTCCCCACATCCACATTTCAGCTTCATAAAGGAGAAAAGAGAAAGAAGAGAGGAGAAAAAGAGGAAAAAGTGTTGGTTCGGGTCGATTCGGGTCGCCAAAATCGTCGTGAAGTAAGCCGAGTCGAAGCTCTTGTCATTGTGCTCGTTTAGGTGAGTTCTAGGACCCCTCTTTTACTTGTTTTCAAACGATTTGGGGCTGGAAAACATCTGAAATCGAGTTTTTCGTATGTGTGTGTAAGTTGACCGTTTGTGTATGTGTATGTATATGTATGACGTGATTGTGACTTGATTTCTTGCTTGGTTGTGCTTGAATGATGTTATGGTATGCATCCCTAAGGTTTAGGATGGTCGATTTAGGCTTAAAATGGGTTTAGATGAGTTTGGGGGCCGAAAACCCTCGGCTGCAGTCGGGTTGAACTGCATTCTGCATCAGTTAGGGCTAGGCGACCGACTGGAGGCCGAATGGGGGCCATACGGCCGATTAGGGTGCGATTGGGGTCCATTCGCACGATTGGGGTTCATTCGCACGACTGGAGGGCCAGTCGCATGGGGGTCATGCGACTGAGGGTCCATTCGTACGACTGGATGTTCATTCGCATAGGTGTTCATCTGTATTAGTTCAATCGCATGATGTTCAGTCGCATGGAGGCAATGCGACTGAAGGGTGTCCATACGCCCGAATAGGGCTGTTGAACCCGAGGAAGGTGTAGATTGACTTCTGACTTTCGGGGAAAAGTGCAGGTGTAAGTGTTGATGTGAAGGTTCCCATAAGAGTTTTTAAGATGACGATCGAGGTCGTAGAAAGCATGTTGGGCATGATGATGATGATGATGTTGCACTTTATGTATGTATGATGTTGCCCTGTATGATTTGATGTTGATGCATGTTTATGTTCCTTAATGTGATGTATAATATCTTCCTGTGGCTTTACTTGTTATGATGAATGAACGAAGTATTATGTAACGTAAAGTGAAAGATAAGGAAGAGGAACATGATGAACGAATAATGAACGTCTTGCACACATCGGATACGGGGTCCCTCTTGGTGATTGACCCCAAATGTAGGACCTCTACCGCTCACCCTAGTACTGTGGCATACGTTTAGCTGTCATTCGTTGACTTCGGCCCAGTAGCTAAGACTGACGGTTACTCCTAGTACCGCGGCATACGTTTAGCTGTCATTCGTGACTTCGGCCCGGTAGCTACGACTAACGGGGGTGTAGCACATGGTATTGGTTCGGGATGATGTCGATGCGCAAGTAAGGTAATGAAAGAAGGAATGAACGAATGAAGGAAGATAATAATGATACTATCTATGTGTACGTATGATGTGTGATCATGTAAAAGTACGAACGGTTTTATATGAAAGTAAAGTATGTTTTATTTATAAAACTAGAACTCACTCAGCAACGCTGACTTTGATGTGTTTCCAGTTGGCAGGTAATGATTGCTGAGGATGGCACGGGCGACTACTCAGCTCTTTTGGGATGGCATTCTTTTGATTAATGTTTTGCATTGTAATGCGAACAAACGATTTTTGTAATGAATGTTGTATTAGTATGCAAAAGCATTTACATGAAAATGAAAGTTTGTTTTAGTTTTCCGCTGCGATTTATTAAATACTAATGTAATTATATGTTTTATGTGCGATGAGAACCCAGCTGTAAGCGTCCCGGGAACGGGGCCTTACAAGTTGGTATCAGAGCCAAAGTTTAAGTGAAATGGGTAAATTTTCAGAATAACCTAATCTTAAACTGAGAATGGGACGGAAAGGGAATGGGATGCCAAACTGAGTAGCTGCGTGCCATCAGGTATTTTCGTAAAGTTAACCGGTTTTATGTGCGCATGGTATGTGTTATGTGTTATATGTAGGTTAAATACTGATGTAGTCAGGACAGGTAATACTTGGGGTATGAAGAGTAAAGTAAGTGGCTAATCACAACTGGCCACTGTAATTAGGGACTTACTATACTTGACATAAACTGAGTTGTTTCCTTGAATGACCGTGTTGGTGTATGAATCTTTCAGTGTGCGTGTGATGGTCGGAGGTAGATCTTCGAAAGCTTCTAGGGGTGGAGGTCACGGTGCTGAACCGCGACCCAAGAGAGGGAGACCCAGAGTTGAGAGGGTGGTTCATGAAGAACCAGAGACCCCTCATCCGGAGGGTGGCGACGAAAGCGCCAATCTGAGAGCCTCAGTAAAAGAGGCTGTTGTAGAAGAAGTCCATCAGGTCATGCAGACAATCTTACCGTCTGTGGTGACTGAAGTTATTAAGGCTGTACGAGAAGGGGAAAGAAAAGAAAGAAACAGATCTTCTGGAGAACGGGAACAACCAGAGCCGGAAACGGTTCTATCTGATGATGATGAGGATGAGGAAGAGCCTGTGCATGAAACGGCACGAGGATGTAATTATGGGGCTTTTATGAGATGCAAGCCCCCTACTTTTGATGGAAACGGCACCGCTGCAGCTGCTCACCGGTGGGTGAGGGAAATGGAAGCTGTTCTTGATATTAGCGAGTGTCGAGAGGACCAAAGGTGAAGTTTGCTACCCACTCTTTTGTGGATTCAGCTCTGTGTGGTGGGATAACATTGTCCAAGCAGAAGGTAATCGGGCGATCGGGAGAATGAAATGGCTCGAGTTGAAGAAGATGGTGATTGAGGAGTTCTGTCCTCACAGAGAGAAATGGATAAGTTGGAAAGGGAGTTTTTACAGTTGGAGGCTGGAACCATGACACACCAGCAGTATACCACCAAGTTTAATGAAATGGCAAGCTTGTGCTGCCTGATCAGGTGACGCCTCTGTCTCGGAAAATTAGAGGTACATTCAGGGTTTACCGGTGGATGTTCGTCGGCATATGATCGCCCGGCCAAGCACGCTTAGGTCGGCGGTTGATTTGGCAGGGAGGCTGTATGATGAGCGAGAGGTGGTGGTGACTGAAGCAAGTAAGAAGGGTGGTGGTGATCGGAACTGGAACGGGAAACGGTTTGGTCGGGGTGATGCCCCGATGGGTAACAAAAAGGCATGGGTGGATGAGCGCCGTGTGGTCACATCAAGTGCGGGGTCGAAAAGGTGTGGCAAGTGTGGAAGGGAGCACAGCGGGGAATGTAGGTTTGGGTCAAACTTGGCTTCAAGTGTGGGAAGACAGGCAAGGGATGGCGAAGGATTGCATGTCGAGCAATGTTTTAACTGTGGGGAAATGGTCATATGAGCAGAGATTGTAAGAAGTCGAGGACTGAGGGTTCAGGGGTGAAGAAGACGGGAAGTGATGGACCGAGGGCGAGCGCCAGGCGTTCACCATGACACAGGAGGAGGCTAGGACGGACCCTGAGGTTGTGTCCGGTACGTTTCTAGTGACCAGACTTTAGCTTCTGTGTTATTTGATTCGGGTGCTAGTAAGAGTTTATTTCTGTGCTTTCTGTGCTAAGCTGCCTGTTAGTAGTAGACGTGTTGATGCGCCCTTTGATGTAGAAACTGCATAGGTAAGTCTACCAGGATTTCTGAGATGATAGAGAATTGTGATGTGGAACTTGAGGGTCACAAGTTTCCTGTTAGACCGTTTGTGATGACCTTGGGTGGTTTCGATTTGTTCTTGGGATGGATTGGTTGGCGGATTTCGAGGCGAACATTGTGTGTCGCAAGAAGATGGTTCGGTTGACAGCGCCTGACGGAAGTTTGGTAACGGTTTATGGTGATCGGTTTACTACGATTCCGAAGGTGATCTCAATGGCGGTGGCGGGAAAGTGTATGAGGCGTGGGTGTAGCGCCTACTTGGCTTATGTAAAGGATGTGGATACACCAACACCACAACTAGCTGATGTACCAATTGTGTGTGACTTTCCAGACGTGTTCCCAGAAGACTTATTAGGAGTGCCACCTGACAGAGAGATTGAATTTCAGATTGATCTGATACCGGGTGCCCAACCTGTTGCCAAGGCACCGTATCGATTGCTCCAACTGAGATGAAAGAGTTGATGGAGCAGCTGCGAGAGCTGCTTGATAAGGGGTTCATTAGACCGAGTATCTCTCCTTGGGGTGCTCCGGTCCTATTTGTAAAGAAGAAGGATGGTAGTATGAGGATGTGCATTGATTACCGTGAACTGAACAAGTTGACAGTGAAGAACCGCTACCCCTTACCGAGGATAGATGATTTGTTCGATCAGCTTCAGGGTGCTAGTTGGTTCTCGAGGATAGATCTTCGATATGGTTATCATCAGTTGAAGGTGAAGGAGCAAGATATCCCTAAAACAGCTTTCCGTACGCGTTATGTTCATTACGAGTTTCTTGTCATGTCCTTTGGTTCGACCAACGCGCCAGCTGCTTTTATGGATCTGATGAACCGTGTGTGTCGGCCTATGTTGGATAAATCAGTGATGTGTGTTTATTGATGATATCCTGATTTATTCGAAAGCGAGATTGGCATGCCGGTCACATTCGGGAGGTTCTAGAGACGTTGAGAAGAGGAACGTATGCTAAATTCTCCAAGTGCGCATTCTGGTTGCGCGAAGTTCAGTTTTTGGGTCATGTGGTGAATCCTGATGGGATTATGGTTGACCCGGCGAAGGTGGAGGCGGTTATGCAATGGAAGTCACCAAAGACGCCATCCGAGATCCGTAGTTTCTTGGGCTTGGCGGGCTACTATAGAATTCATCCAAGACTTCTCTAAGATTGCTTCTCACTAACTAAGTTGACCCGAAAGGATGTGAAGTTTGTATGGGGTCAAGCTCAAGAGAAGGCGTTCGAAGAGCTGAAGCAAGACTGACTCAAGCTCCTGTTCTGTCGTTACCCGATGGAAGCGAAGATTTGGTGGTTTATTCTGATGCTTCCTACTCAGGGTTGGGGTGTGTGTTAATGCAGAGAGGGAAGGTTATAGCCTATGCATCTCGACAGTTAAAGGTTCATGAGGTCAATTATCCTACTCATGACTTGGAGCTAGCAGCCGTGGTCTTGCATTGAAGATCTGGAGGCACTATCTCTACGGGACGAAGTGCACCATATTTCCCGATCATAAGAGCTTGAAGTACTTCTTCGAGCAAAAGGATCTGAACATGAGGCAGAGGAGATGGTTGGAACTTATAAAGGATTATGATTGCGAGATCCATTACCATCCAGGCAAAGCTAATGTGGTGGCGGATGCCCTTAGCCGGAAGGAAAGGCCCAAACCGATTCGGGTGAAAGCTTATCAATTAATCATGACCTCCGATGTGATGAAGCAAGTTAAGGAGTTTCAAGATGAGGCATTGAAAGAAGATCATCTTAACTCGGAAATAATGAGAGGTCTGGTTGGGGAATTGGGTGAAAACACACTCGGTGTTGGAACTCGATTCGGTCGTGTGTGGATTCCTCGTTTTGGGGATCTACGGGTGAAGATAATGGATGAAGCCCACAAGACTCGATACTCCATTCATCTTGCCTGACGAAATGTACCATGACATGAAGAAGAGGGGTGGCCGGGTATGAAGCGCGACGTGGTGGAGTATGTGAGTAGTGTCTTACTTGCTTACAGGTGAAGGCAGAGCATCAAAAGCCGTATGGGAAGATACAACCTTTGGATATACCGGAATGGAAATGGGAGCACATCACCATGGACTTCATTACGAAGCTGCCGCGTACCCCGAAAGGGTACGATGCCATATGGGTGATAGTGATCGTCTGACGAAAAGCGCTCATTTTCTACCGATCCGCGAGACGTATTCATCTGAGAGGTTGGCTGATCTGTTCATCAAGGAAATTTTAGCTCGTCATGGTGTGCCGGTGTCTATTGTGTCTGATCGTGACACTCGGTTTACATCTAAATTTTGGAAGAAATTCCACGACGCTATGGGGACGAGGTTACATATTAGCACGGCTTATCATCCCCAGACTGATGGTCAGTCAGAAAGGACCATTCAGACACTGGAAGACATGCTCCGGCATGTGTGATCGATTTTGGTGGAAGTTGGGATGACCACCACTGCCGTTAGCTGAATTCTCATACAACAACAGCTATCATGCCAGTATTGGTATGCCACCATATGAGATGCTATACGGTAGGAGATGCAGAACACCCGTTTGTTGGGGTGATATTGGTCAGAAGGAATTGGGGAGCGTTGAGGTAATCGAGGCTACGACAGAGAAGCTTGAAAAGATTAAAGCCTTCATGAAGGCAGCCAAGGATAGACAGAAGTCGTATGCCGATAAGCGACGTAGGCCAATTGAGTTCCAGGTGGGTGACCGGTTATGCTGAAGGTCTCACCTTGGAAGGGTATTATCAGATTCAGAAAGCGGGGCAAGTTGAGCCCAAGAGATATAGGCCCTTTCCGAATCATTGCTCGAGTAGGGGAGGTGCCTATAGATTGGAGTTGCCGATGAGTTAAGTGGGATTCACTCGACATTCCATGTATCTCATCTGAGAAAGTGTATAGCTGATGAAGACATGATTGGTCCATTGGAAGACATTGAAATAGATGAAAGGCTCATTATGTGGAGCAACCGGTGGTAATCATCGATCGTAAGAAAAGAGGCTAAGGAATAAAGTGGTTCCTCTTGTGCTGTACGTGGAAGCACAGGAAGGATCCTAGTCAACGTGGGAGACTGAAGAAGAAATGAGACAGCATTATCCACGTTTGTTCGACGAATAACAGGTTTCGGGGACGAAACCTATTTAAGGGGGGTGGACTTGTAACACCCGGATATTTATTATTTTGAAGCCGGTGAAGAAAGAAAAGAAAATAAAGTCCAAAAGTCGAGGGACCAACCCGCCAACGAAGCAAAGTTGGGATATGTGGTGATATATGTAGGGAGAGGGCAGCCCACTCTCCCCACATCCACATTTCAGCTTTATAAAGGGAGAAAAGAGAAAGAAGAGGAGAAAAAGAGGAAAAAGTGTTGGTTCGGGTCGATTCGGTCGCCAAAATCGTCTTGAAGTAAGCCGAGTCGAAGCTCTTGTCATTGTGCTCGTTTAGGTGAGTTCTAGGACCCCTCTTTTACTTGTTTTCAAACGATTTGGGGCTGAAAACATCTGAAATCGAGTTTTTCGTATGTGTGTAAGTTGACCCGTTTGTGTATGTGTATGTATATGTATGACGTGATTGTGACTTGATTTCTTGCTTGGTTGTGCTTGAATGATGTTATGGTATGCATCCCTAAGGTTTAGGATGGTCGATTTAGGCTTAAAATGGGTTTAGATGAGTTTGGGGGCCGAAAACCCTCGGCTGCAGTCGGGTTGAACTGCATTCTGCATCAGTTAGGGCTAGGCGACCGACTGGAGGCCGAATGGGGGCCATACGGCCGATTAGGGTGCGATTGGGGTCCATTCGCACGATTGGGGTTCATTCGCACGACTGGAGGGCCAGTCGCATGGGGGTCATGCGACTGAGGGTCCATTCGTACGACTGGATGTTCATTCGCATAGGTGTTCATCTGTATTAGTTCAATCGCATGATGTTCAGTCGCATGGAGGCAATGCGACTGAAGGGTGTCCATACGCCCGAATAGGGCTGTTGAACCCGAGGAAGGTGTAGATTGACTTCTGACTTTCGGGGAAAAGTGCAGGTGTAAGTGTTGATGTGAAGGTTCCCATAAGAGTTTTTAAGATGACGATCGAGGTCGTAGAAAGCATGTTGGGCATGATGATTGATGATGTGGCACTTTATGTATGTATGATGTTCCCTGTATGATTTGATGTTGATGCATGTTTATGTTCCTTAATGTGATGTATAATATCTTTCCTGTGGCTTTACTTGTTATGATGAATGAACGAAGTATTATGTAACGTAAAGTGAAAGATAAGGAAGAGGAACATGATGAACGAATGAACGTCTTGCACACATCGGATACGGGGTCCCTCTGGTGATTGACCCCAATGTAGGACCTCTACCGCTCACCCCTAGTACTGTGGCATACGTTTAGCTGTCATTCGTTGACTTCGGCCCAGTAGCTAAGACTGACGGTTACTCCTAGTACCGCGGCATACGTTTAGCTGTCATTCGTTGACTTCGGCCCGGTAGCTACGACTAACCGGGGTGTAGCACATGGTATTGGTTCGGGATGATGTCCGATGCGCAAGTAAGGTAATGAAAGAAGGAATGAACGAATGAAGGAAGATAATAATGATACTATCTATGTGTACGTATGATGTGTGATCATGTAAAAGTACGAACGGTTTTATGAAAGTAAAGTATTTTTATTTATAAAACTAGAACTCACTCAGCAACGCTGACTTGATGTGTTTCCAGTTGGCAGGTAATGATTGCTGAGGATGGCACGGGCGACTACTCAGCTCTTTTGGGATGGCATTCTTTTGATTAATGTTTTTGCATTGTAATGCGAACAAACGATTTTTGTAATGAATGTTGTATTAGTATGCAAAAGCATTTACATGAAAATGAAAGTTTGTTTTAGTTTTCCGCTGCGATTTATTAAATACTAATGTAATATATGTTTTATGTGCGATGAGAACCCAGCTGTAAGCGTCCCGGGAACGGGGCCTTACAATTAAGCCCCCCTCGTTGCGGCGGGGGACATAACATCACGCTAAGTAGCATTAATGACACGTTACCGTTGGTGATCACCAATACTGGAAAATTTTATATTAAAAAAGAAATAAAAAAACAAAACTGATTGAAAAGTAGACATAAAAGCTTTGACCACGTTTGCGAAACTTAAAACATATAAAACAATAAGTTGATGTAGGACCAACGCGTTGCGACCGAGCCATTAAACGGGGAAAAATAAGCGTAAAAATGCTAAACCACATACACACGCTGCGGCTGTTAACTTGTAAATTCAAATTGAAACGTAAACAAAAATTGTAAAGTATGAAAGTATAGGGAAACAAATTTGAAAGTAAAAAAAATACTAGAGGTAAATTGTAAAATTTGTAGAAGTTTTGGGTTAAAATAAAAGTTAAATATAAAAAAAAGAAATATGAGTACAATCCATTAAAACAAATAGTACAACCTTAATAGCATACAAAAGTTAAGAATTTGTATTATATATAATTAGCATAAACAAAATCAAAATGACACATACTTTATAATATTGTGAGAGTTTGGATAGCTTTGATAAAATAATTCTATTCTATAATATATAATTTATAATCTATAATTTATAAATTTATAATCTATAATCTATAATATTTTATATTAAAATATCGTTTAATAAATGAGATTCTAGACTATCTATTTATCTATATATCTATCAATTTATAACCTATCTATTGTTTATTTACTTGAAATAATTATTTATATGCAATTATAATCATATTTAATTTTCAAAAATGGTTTTATAGATCATAAATTTTTATTACTAATTATTTATTATTTTATTTATTCAACCCGTGTAATACACGAGATACTAACCTAGTTCCTAATACTCAAATAACAAATATACATACATTATCCTTTAGAAAATGACCTCCATTATGGCTATTTGTAAAAGCGATTACTCATGACAAAAAGACGAAAGGCCATACTATAGAAGGCTCGAGTCATGACCCATTAGCCATGATGAAGCTTGGACTCATAATTTGAAAATACTCAGCCCACATTTGTCTCTATATTCTTAACCTTACATACTTTTTGTTTTTTATTTTTCCGATTTGTATGTTGTGTTTTGTAGCCCACTTTAAATGTGCAATAATACAAAACTAGATTTTTACCCGCCCCATGTTACGGAGGCATTGTACGTGCGGGTAATGCATATACTACAATTGACGCGACTAATTTCCAAACTAAATTTATGTCGAAACATAAAGTAACTTAAACTTATACCGTTGAATAAAACATATTATATATGTCTCGACTCTTTTCCAAACAAATTTATGTCAAAAAGTAGACCAATTCAAAACATAAATAAAAAAAGCACGTGCAACGTTGTCTTAAACGACGTGAAACGTATATAATACAATTGCGCCAACTCGGATTTATGGTGAAACATAAAGTCACTCGGATTTATAGTGTCTAATGAAAACGTATTATATTTGACCCGATGCGTTTTTTTCAAACAATAAACAAAATACAACAAAATACAATTGAAGACAAAATAAAATTAGTGTTTATTTAGTTTCTAAATTAACATAAAAATATGCTTGAGGCACCAAAAAGACAACTCAATTAAACCTTTGTGGTCAAATATGAAAAACTTAAAACTTAATTGTAGCAATCATGTTGTTTTTTAATATAGTATATAATTAGGACACGAGTTTAAATGAGTCAAGTCAAGTTGCTCACAAGTTACTTGAGATAAGCCCTCGGTAAAAACTCGAATTGAACAGGATTTGGACAAGCTTGAACTTGAACTAGAGACTATATTACAGCTCATCTAATGAATGGGCTCAAACTTCACCTATGGAGTTGTAATAGGCTTGTGATCCTGAGTGAGACTACGTTAATTATATATTTTCTATTCGATACATCAAATAGACATTTACATAACAATATGTATTATATTAAAATTATACTTAAAGAAATAAATAATGTATATTATGTTATTACTTAAAAATTACAATTATCATATGTACATAAAAATAACCGTTTCATCAATAAATAATAAACGAGTCGAGTTCAAGACTCAATCTTGTTCAAGACCCAGACAAAAGAAGCCCTAGTGACACCCACATAGTATAATTATTAGTAGGGGTTTTCATTAGCTTGCATGTCAACTTATTCACTTTTAAAATTTTTAGGCCTACTCGAAAGCCAAACCGATCCAAATTCTACGACTAAATTGAATACAATTTATTTAGTTTATTTGTTTCACTTATCCAATAAAACAATTAAACCATGTATTATTCTGTTTATTTGATTGAATTCGGTTTGATTATCCGAATAGACCAAGATTTGTGAAACCGAGAATCAAACACACAACTTGAATACAGTTAGTAATCAAACCAAAAACCAAGTTCACAATTCGGTTAGGAATATGACTCGGTTTTCCGTTAACTCCCACCCGTCTTTAGGGGGCAATATGATATTTTCCTAAACTATAGCACTAATATAGTACCATTACAAAACTACAAGGGCTCAAAGTAACTATTTCATCCACCAAGTAAGACCTCAACGTCCTTCACCCCTATACAAAACCATCGCCGCCCCTCCACCACCACTTTCAGGCGATTTGCCGCCGTGTGTCGCCGGAATCTGACGTCATGTGGAGAAGACGAAACTCGCTGAGTCAACTCACTCAACTCGCCACCACCACATCTTCCAAATTACATCGCCATCTGAACATTCAACCTACGTCTCTTCATCTGTTGCAATCATCCAACGTCACTAATAACGGTTATGGATCAATCACTAGATCTAGCTCACCTCCGTGGGGCCGTCGTATGGTTCAGCGAAATTAGGCGTTTCTGGACCGGACCTGATCCCGGCGATCGGGTCGACGGATGCTGTGGTTGAAGCGACGACGTTTGGGGCGAGAGAAGCTGTTGATATGGCGAGACGTTATGGTCGGTGTTATTGGGAGCTTTCGAAAGCTAAACTTAGGTTAGTTGTAATATACGTGTTTTATGGAATTGGTGGCGTTGATGTTTTGTTAGGTTTTGTGACTTCTGATTCGTTTAATTGATGATTTGTTAGGTTTTATGGAATTGATTGGTATTGGATTGTTCTGATGGTTATATGTAGATGTGTATGGGCATATAAATCTTAGCTTTTTATGTTATTAGTAATACATGGTCGAGAGATTGAATGACACATAGGAGTACAGTGATGAGATTAGTGTTGGAAAGGTCAGGTTTAGCAACTGATATGAAGATAAAGCTTCAACTAATATCTTTTATTAGACTCTGACCTTTATTTTGGTCTCAATATTTTGATATGAAAGAAGGTGCAGCCCCCCTCCTCCACGTCTTGAACATGAAAGAAAAAAGGGTGTTTAGATGAGGACGGGAAGTACTAAATACATGGTAGGCAACTTAGACTTGGAGATAAAAGTATTAATCATGGTTCCTTTATTGTTTATAATGACCTAAGGCTGAAGGATGATAAACTATGCAAAAGTAGTAAGTTTATGTGGTATGTCCAAAATTGTTTGCTAAGAAGCTTCCAAAAGTCCCTTTAAGAAGGAGTTGCATAATGTTACATACAATCAAGAAGCCATGAATATAGATGACAACATATTACTTTTCCTGTGATTTTGGGTCCTTTAATTAGCATAAATCGTCTCACTCCTTGAACTCTGTTGGTCAAACTTCTGACTTTATCCTTCCTTGTGACTTGTGTACCAAAATCAAAAATTCAAAATTGCTGGTTCTCTACCACCATCTTCTGTCTACCATCATCATTTCTATCATTTTCTTGCGATCTCCCTTTTAGTTTACATCTTGGTTGGGATAAGTTCAATGAGGTTACTTACTAAAGTTGATGCATTGGATTGAACCTTTATAAAGAAATGATTCATTGGTGACTTTTTTTACAAAGGAAAGTATGTAACATAGTTAGGGAGTCATCTTCATCCATAGAGGCCTACATTCAAAAGGATGCCCTTCTTTCTAAGATTAGCAGTCACTTTTTGATCCCCATTGCAGCTTCCCATTGTGGCATATTGATCAATACTGTTGTTTTTTTTTACTTATTAAATCTTTTTACTAGTATTGAACCTTTTTCCAATGAAATCAAACCCTTTAAGCAAATTTATAAAACTAAAACTAAAACAATAAATCTTTACTATGACAAGTTTATGTTGCATTGAATTTTTATAGAATTAGATTCTCAATCTCACTTCCTGCACTTTAAGAGGGTCAACTTGTGTATCTATCTGTTTGCAAAATGAATGCCTTTTCAACTTTGTTAGTTATGTTTCAGATTTTAAGGCCTCTTAGTTCTTGTACTATCTTCATTCATTGTCAAAATAGATAAAAAATTTATGGTAGCTTTCATATATTTCATCTGGTTTTTTTCCTCCATACTTTTAGCATGCTAGTGGTTGCTACATCTGGAGCAGGCTATGTTCTTGGGAGCGGTAGCACTGTTGACTTAGCAGGGCTTTGTTACACTTGTGCGGGAACCATGATGGTAGCAGCATCTGCTAACTCTTTAAATCAGGTTGGTAAATATGCTCTCGTGTTATTTTTTGGAATTGAACTATTAAATTGTTACCCTCTTGCCATTAAGTCAATGTAAAGTCTTGCATCTGAATGTTTTAATAAATTTACATTTTGTATATAGTTTGTGGAATGCTTATATTAAGGAAAGGCTAACAATAGATCTTATGGCTATTGTTAACAAATATTAATGATGCATGACATAACTTGAAAGGCAGAGAAAATCCAAAGTCTAGGTAGGTCAAGTGACATGGAAGACCTAAAAGCTGAGAGTATGAGAGTATCTCTAGTGGACATACAACTTTTCACCTAGCTGCTATCTTATCTTTAGTAAAGCCCACAAGTCTATTTGCGCATAATAGAATATGACATTCCTGACGGGGATGGATCATTTTGGACCCACTTAAAACCACATATCTAGAATGATATGAAGGCATGCTTTTTTCCTTGGAGACTAGCATTGTTTTAAAAAGCGGTTGAGGCGTGCGCCTCGAGGCGCGCCTCAAGGCGAGGCGCCCAAAAAACGTGTTTGAGGCGGCGCCTCAGGGGTCTATTTGGCACGTGCGCCTCAGGGGCACCTCAGGGGGTTTTTTGGTTTTTTTCGGTGTTTGACTCTCTGTGTCAATTTCAAACATTCCATGTCTTTTTAGTGTGCTTTTTTTGATGTTTTTGATAAATCCAGTTATGAAATTAGTATGTATTTTATTTTTTACAAGATATATATTTTTTATATTTATTTTTTAATTCCGCCTCGGGCTTACGCCTCGGTTCGCCTCGAGGCTTACGCCTCATGAGGCGGAGGGAAAACGCCTCGAGGCTCGATTCTGTACTTTTAAACCTTGGAGACTAGAAACCCGAGGAAATCATGTTGCATCTTGGATTCCTATTATATGTGCTATAGCGTAACCAGAAGGTTAAATTTTGTAAGGAAATATCTTATGTGGACCACCCTAAAATTGCGTTAGGGTTGGTTAACACAATCACATATGTTGCATTGTTATTAGAAAATCTCGATCAATTATCAATGTTGCAATTTGACTTGACACTGTAAACACACACAATGAGGCCCCCCTTTGGTCCATGCGTCATAGTGCCACATGGTAGGACATTATTGATCCTTAGCGGCACACTCTCCACCGCTTTATCAACGTAGATTCATAAACGATCTAGAAGATAAGGGATGCCTATTTACATGAGGGGCCGTCATCCCAAAGTGGTATTCTAAAAGCGGTTCATTTACACTTGATACTTTTTCTCGCATTCATGACTAACTCGGGCGTTGGTGTGGTCTAAATACTATCTGTCTCTAAGATATAAGCCCCTTAATTCTACACCCATTTTATCCAACCTTTGCACTCATGCTTGAAATATGCATGATCAACCATTTTTTTTTAATTTTTAAAAAACATAAAAATTATTCTGATATAACCACCAACCTGTGTTGCTTCAGTATTTTCCTTCTCTCACACTAGTGCTATAAATAGTATTATCAGTGTTATTTTTTTTTTTGCTCTCTTTGCAATTATATTAATTATTAAAGTAATTAATTTGTGTGTTAGGTATTTGAGGTTAAGAATGATGCGATGATGAATAGAACAAAGAGAAGGCCATTACCTTCAGGACGACTTACTATTCCTCATGCAGTTACATGGGCTTCTTTTGTTGGTCTTGCTGGCACAGCTCTACTGGCAAGCAAGGTGGGAATTGATTTAATAAACTCATTAAAATATTAGCAAAAAATTGCAATTGGTGTCATGAGTCTTCCTTATCTTGACTCTTGAGGCTAGAGGTGGCATTTTGACCCATTTGTCTTAGATTCTAAAGAGTAAGGCCATATCCAATGTGTGCACTCACATTCCAAATTTGGTGTCAAATCCATCTCCAACCAAGACACCAAATTTGATGCAACACCATATATTTCATCATTATGCACTGAAACATCATTCTTTGCACCAAATAACTGCAAGTTTTATTTTAATCCTTTTAAATTATATATTTATTATTTTAATACTATTTGTTGATTAATTTATATAGTTCTTAAATACTCAATAGAAAGAAATAAAATTACTTTATACAAAATTTATTTTTTAAACATTTTCATTGAGATATTTAAAATGATTCAAAACTGTATGAAATTTCAATTATGCATTTATAGTATTCATATCGAGTTTTATAATTAACTACTCCTGAAATAATTGAGTAGATATAACTTTAAAGGTGCATAAAGATAATTAATTTAGTTTTATTAATAATTAATTTGTTTTTTACAATTACAATTAGTTATTTTATAAATTACAGTGACAATATAAATTAGTTACTTTTCAAGAATTTTCGTGCAAGTATTTGGTGTATACATTAGAGAAAAACCAAATTTGGAGTAAAAAAGGATGCTTTTTTGCACTGTGTAAACTTTGGTGTACACATTGGAGGTGCCACACTTGGATATATTTGTTTTTATTATCTTATTTGATACATTAAATACTTATGAAATTCAAAGAAATTGAAATAAAGGGGTAGTCACAACCTGACCTGTTTGGACCCATATCAGAGATGAGAGACCCTACCCCTTAACCACCTCTGTTTTCTATTTCTGATATAGCACCAGTACTTGAGACCTACCATGATTTGGGATACTAAAATGAGAACGTTTTATTGCAAGATTTGTGCAGGCTAATTTATTGGCAGCTGGACTTGGTGCTTCAAATCTTTTTCTCTATGCATTTGTCTACACCCCACTGAAGCAGATACATCCGGTGAATACATGGGTTGGGGCTGTTGTTGGTGCAATTCCTCCTCTTATGGGGTAATCTTTCTCTTACTGCTTGATAAATTAACAAACTCTCACCGTTTGGTTCACAGAATTCTCAAGAATTGGAATTGGAATAGGAATAGGAATGTTTTCCATTCAAAATCCTGTTTGGTTGGTCACTGATGGATTGGAATTGGAAAATTTTACTCATTCTTTGGAATTCACATTCCTTCCACTTACCCATGGATTTCAATTCCAATTCCAATTCCATTACAAAACATTTTGCGAACCAAAAGGCCCCTCAAATGATAATTTTCTCCAATTTGGATACGCGCATGTTCAAAAAATCTTTGTGGAAAGGTTCCTTTAAATCCTTGATCCCATGAAGATCATAAATTAATTTTTTTTAACTTGCAAACATATATAGGACAAGTTAGTAAAATATCTTTTTGTTGTCATTTGCTTTTTCTTAAACCTAAAATTTAGGTTGCGCTCCATCTTTAGTTTGTTTTTTTTCATATAAATATTCGGTGTTGTGTTTTAAATTTTAACAAAAAATTGTGGAGAGTTGTAAGTGAGTGTTACTCCCTTTATATAATGAAGTATTATTTGTAGCTAAATTACACAATGTTACAACGAATGTTGCTTGATCTTGAAAATTAATGAACAGTAAAGGTAAAGGATACTAATGCTATGTTCAATGAATATCTTTTTATCATTTATTCAATGAATATGATACATAAGTTTACAATTAAATGATTTTTATGTAAATAATTTTACATTCATTGATGGCTAATGCTTTTTATAAATTAATAAATTATTAATTCACCGATTAATTATACCTTTAAAATTAAGAACTTTTTATAGTCTCAACAGTAATAATGATCAAATTTGACTTTTATGTAATCTAGGCTTCTAGTCGTTTATTTCATCAATAATGGTGTTATGATCTTTAATGGTTTCTAGGGTTCCTTTCATTACGTAAAAAATTGTAATACGGCAGGTTAATTTCTTTAAAGTTTTCGAATTATTATGACCTGTTTGCTCTCTTATGTTATTGATATGCGTGGAGAAGATTTATAACTTCAATATTTATTTAACAAACATGTCTCTATACTATTATTATAGTTCACGATTTGTATTCTTATTTCTCTTTCTCTCACATCAAAGGTGGGCAGCAGCTTCTGGTCAGATCTCACTCAATGGATGGATTCTTCCTGCTGCCCTCTATTTTTGGCAAATACCACATTTTATGGCCCTTGCATACTTATGTCGTGAAGATTACGCAGCTGGAGGGTATGTAACTAAGTTTTTATATTCGTAGTATTAGTAAATTTTGTCACTTAGTTTGTGTGATTATTAAACCATGGTTGACCTCTTAAGTTCTACTAGTAGCCATACACCAAGTACTTGAGTTATTCACAATTTTTAGAACTACTGAACATCTAACTATAAGTATCCTCTTTCTTATGAAAATTGGTAGTGAATGTATCATTCAGTTCGTAATAAATGTGATGCTTGACTAAGCACATAGTCCTACGATACTAGGAGTCAAATATTTGATATGATCCTCAATGAATGGAATAATACGTAAGTCAGATCAGCCCTTAATATTTTGTAATAGTTACTAATGGGCAAAGTGGTAACATTGGAAAGAAAACTTAGACAAAATATGAGTGTTACCGGACTTATTAGACAAAAGAGATACTTTCTACATTTATGGTGAAACACAAGAATTCTTGATACTTTTGTCTAAGTTGCTCAGTTTTTAAATTCTGGTGTTGTTTTTCTGCATCATCACTAGCTTTTTTCTCTTTTCCTTTTGTTTCCTATGTGGTGAGAAGTCTAATAGTATGATTAGAGGTATCAAATTAGTCGATAACATTGGAAAGAAAACTTAGACAAAATATGAGTGTTACCGGACTTATTAGACAAAAGAGATACTTTCTACATTTATGGTGAAACACAACAGTTCTTGATACTTTTGTCTAAGTTGTTCAGTTTTTAAATTCTGGTGTTGTTTTTCTGCATCATCACTAGCTTTTTTCTCTTTTCCTTTTGTTTCCTATGTGGTGAGAAGTCTAATAGTATGATTAGAGGTATCAATTAGTCGATATCTTTATGAAAAATATACTTGTATTACTAAGGTGTTTGATCTACTTAATGAGAGCATACTATCTGTAGTCCGCTATTAACATGTTTATTGAGAGTTAATTTTTTTCCAAACTTCTCAATTTGTATTTATACATATTGGTGCATTATTGTGCGTGTGTAGTAGTGTACCATAGTAAACCACATAAATACTTGTATTTGTTGCTTACATAATACAGTTATGTAACCACATAGTTGCCTCTCTTTCTTCCTCTCACTATATTTCAAGTCAGCACTACGTACAAGTGCTTATGTGATTTTCATGGTTATCTGATTACAATTTGTTTTGTAATGAGCATGCCCCTTTACATATATCAATCAATTCCAACTTAATGTAACTCCAGGTTCAAGATGTTCTCCCTTGCTGATCCTTCGGGTAGGAGAACAGCCTTGGTAGCTTTGAGGAATTGCATATATCTCATTCCATTGGGATACTTGGCCTATGATTGTAAGTTTCCTATGAACTATCAACTATATAATCTGTAATGCATTATCGTTTTTTGTGTTAATTCACTTATTGATAACATAGTTCTAAACATATAATTATTTTATGAATAATGTGTGTGTCTTGCAACTATATAACTTTAGTAATAGTAATATGTTTTGAATAAAATTATTTAGGAGGCTTTATCCACTAAAAATATACCATGAGCGGCTTTCAGCGTTTTTGACCCATTTTTCTTCTTACCACATGGACTATTTTGCAGGGGGTATAACTTCTGGATGGTTTTGTCTAGAATCAACACTACTGGCTCTAGCAATCAGTGGAACAGCGGTCTCATTTCTTCTGAACCGTACAAAAGGAACCGCGAGAAGAATGTTCCACGCAAGCCTTCTCTATCTCCCCGTCTTCATGTCTGGCCTTATGTTTCACCGAGTTTATAATGACGATCAACATACACTTGCAACAGAAAACACCGAGGATATACAGTCTCTTCACACCCAACTACCACCCACAATCAAGAAACCAGAAATCCTGACAAGGTAAAACACTCCAAGGATAATATGGTCACTTCACGCCCACCTGTGGCATATGCGTCTGTAGCCCCTTTTCCTTTTCTTCCAGCTCCTATATATGCATCCTCTTGAATTGTTGCAGCATGCTTCATTCACACACACCACCTCATGATTGTGGCTTCATTGTAGAAAGGTAACTTGTAAAAGCAATTTGCTACGATTTTTCATTCTTGCGGTTTTAATTTAGCGTAGGGTGGGCACCAATACATTCCCCAGGTCTTCATTGTAAAATATTTTTCTTTCTTTTTTTTGGCATGTTGTGTTCAAGAGTCATCTGGAGGTATCTTTGTATGTTTTCCTAACAGGTTGAGTTTGCTTTTATGATTGTTTACGCGTATATGACTATACTGAACTTTTGGCATCATGTTTTGCTGATGACAATGATAATAAAAGTGTGGATGGTTCCCATGTTGATAGAGTTTTGTTTTGTGAAAACTTCTTCAGATTTGGTCAGATACTCGTGTAGCTATATCATATTCAGATCACGATCTGTAGCATTTGAAAATCAAGGGATTCGGTCAACCTGGTCGATGATAGAATAGACGATGGTCGGGCAGGTCATCAAGTGAAATCGCAACCAATTATAAATACCATTAGGTTAGAAAGCCATAATTATAACCTAGTTTTTTAAAACTTGATTATTTTCATGTATCATAGGAATTGCCGCCCTTGTTTGCATTAGCCATTAGATTTATATTTAATAACTAAAATGACTCGTAGTATCATCTTAAAATTTTTATATATATTTTTAATTACGATATAATTGCTTCTTTGAAATTTTCTCAGTCAAATCTATCAGCAGCACCACCAAATACAGAAACCTTAATATTAAACACCACCATCATAAGCAAATTCAGAAGTTCTTTGTTCACACATTTGCTTTTTATCTGATTTAATTGTGTGTAGTGAGCCTTTTCATACCTTGATGATAAAGTGCCATCTCTTTGTTCAAGATGTCGATAATTTTAAGGGGTTGTTTGTCAACTTTTGAATGATTAAGTGTTTAACCAATAAGAGGTTTGAATCATTAAGTGTTGAATTATTAAGAGGTCTGAACCAATAAGAGCTAGTATATAATTTAACTATTTAAAGGCAAATGACTGACCAATTCAGATAATATGTTTTAACCATTCAATATTAGACTTTTAACCATTCAGCATCAATATAATGCTTAACCATTTAGAGGTAAATCTCTTAACCATTTAGACATGTGCTCGTAAAACAAACAGTCTGAACCATTAAGAGGCTGATTAAAAGACTGTCAAACAGCCCCTAAGTCTGAACCATTAAGAGGCTGATTAAAAGACTGCCAAACAGCCCCTAAGTCTTGCAAGATGCATATATTGGTAGTTAATAAGATTAAATTAGAGGTTGTTCCAAAATAATTACTGTCGTTCATTTTGGTCACAACGAGGTTGCGGATTTGTGTTCGGATGGCATAGTCAATCTTCTAAAAATTCACCATCATGAATTGCATAAAATTCACCATCATGAATTGCATAAAATTCACCATCATGAATTGCATAAATTCTCCTCTCATCTAAATCTGTTGCGTCCACAACATTTAAAAGATATTTGAGGTGGCTCATGCATTACGACCCAAGTTTCATCTAATACTATAATATATGGGCTTGATTATTAACTAGCTTTGTTTAATCAAACACAACCAGACATGACATGTTTGGGTTTTAAATATACCTGACGCGCGTTTTAAGAACGGGGTAAACCGAGGCTCTGAAAAACACTTATATTCTAAATATTACGTTTCCATCATAATAGCAGAAGCTTAACAGTCTAACATCACATCACTAATGAATCGTTTAGGACATGAGGTAACGTAAACGTTATTGCGCGACTCAGAAAATAAAAGACGAAAATAGGTAATTTAGAGGAAGCGAAAGGCTAATAAGGTGGTGAAAGCCCCAACACCACCAAGGCTTTCAAGTCAAGGAGACGACCGGTGGCGACATGCATACCATCACCAAACCTCCCGCCGCAAAATGCATACCATCTCTCTTTAAAGTGGTGGCGGGTAAATGGACAGTCGATCGCAAAATAGCCACAAAACCCACCGAAGACCACCACGTCCCAACGGCCAACTCCATCTCAAACCCTTTCTAAAAAACACATATAGATACATCTCAACCTACATATAAACTGACAAAGGATAGTAAACTGATTAATCCAAAATATCTCTAGGCCAAACTTGAAAATAAGAAAAATTGACTATTCCTTACATTCAATTATTAATAGCATGTAATTGTAATGTAACTACGATGTTACCCTGCGCGATACAGCTACGCGCCAGGGTGTTATACGTGCAACTTTGCATTTTTTGAATAGGTTCAATACGTAGATACGACGGGGTTTTATAATTTTTAATGTTCGTTTCGATGATTTGTATGTGACAGAAAGTCCAAAAGAAAAACAAAACTCATAAAAAGGCACGAACTAAAAAAGAAAAAAGAAAACTAAAGTTGCAAAAATAGCATCAAACCAAAGCAACTTTTGTTTATATTTAACTAGGTTAGTTCCCGTGTAATACACGAATTGAATAAACAAAATATCAAATTATTATTAATAAACACTTATGCATTATAAAATTATATTTAAAGATAAAATATGATGTTAACTATGTATAAATAGCTACTTTAAGTATAATATTTTAATGTATAACACAATTAAAGTTATATATACATTAGTTCAAGAGGTTTCAAGAGGTTTCAAAGAGGCTTAGGTGAGTGTGATGGTTAAGGTTATGGGAATTGTGAGTGTGAAGGTGGTAGTTGGCCAAAGGTTTCAAGAGGTGGTGATTATAGGTTCATTAGGTGTCCACTTAGGTGATAGGTGGCAAGATTTAGAGGTGGATTAGTGTGTGGTCATGCTAGGTGTCAAGCTAGGAGACTAATGACTTATTTAAATGTTGTTTGGCAGTCTCTTAATCAGTATTTTAATGGTTCAGATGTCTGAATGGTTCAACGCTTAATGGTTCAGATTGTTTGTTTCACGAGGAGATGTCTGAATGATTCAGATATTTGCCTCTGAATGGTTAAGCATTATACCAATGTTGAATGATTAAGAGGTCAAATGCTGAATGGTTAAAAGCTCTTATCTGAATTGATAAGATATTTGCATTTGAATAGTTAAACGATATACTAGCTCTTAATAGTTCAGACCTTTTAATGGTTCATCACTTAATGGTTTAGACCTCTTATTGATTCAACACTTAATCATTCAGAAGTTTCCAAACATCCCTTTAGTCATTAAATTAAGGTTAGTTGTTTAGTTAGTTGCTAATCTAGGTTAGTTAATGTCTTAATGAGCCAATACTAATGTTAAGGTTGTGTTTTAGTTAGTGTTAAAGTGTTTAGGATTGGTTTAGTTTTGGTTTTTGATATAAGGTTTCAAGATGTTAACTTGATTAGTAATGTTTGATTAAGTTTCAAATCTTGATTCATTTCATATAGATAAAAGCATCTAACATTCAAGTAACTAATCACATAATCCTAAGATTTGATAATCACAAGACTCATACAAGAGTTGCACTTTTGCACACGTAAACACTTATGCATGCATGCATGTTCACGTACCACCATGCAAAAATATGAAGAATTCATATAAGGTTAATCACATAAAATTACCTTAACAATCCCTAATAAAGTATATAAGTATATACTATCCACTTAAAGTAATTCTTAAAAACATTTTATTTACCTAACCTTGGCTTAGGGTTGTCACATGATACTAAATGATAACGGTGATCAAAGAATGGCAAAGAGAGCTTGAATTAAAACCAATTAGAACCAAAGGCGCTTATAAAAAAGAACCTACAATAATGACTTGTACAAAAAGTATAGGTTGCTTGAGCACATTCTGACCCTTTCTATTAGTAAGGTTGTCACCTTCCTACAAATTCCCCAACCAAAACATCATTGACATCACCAACCGATACACAAATTCAATCAACCACAATAACATCAAAACCAATAAAGTCTTAGATGTGATAACCCTCACCATCATCGACACAACCAACTTCCAAAGAAATGAATCAGTTAACAAACATAAAGCAAACTTTGGGTAACCCAACAACAACATTAATGTACAAACCCAAACATGATGAAAGTATCAAATGTGGCAACTCGGACCAACAATGACCGGGGTTCTACAACAAATCACATCCATCGGCCATGCAAACCCTGATGCAAATGGAAAATGATCACATATAAGGCATGGGATAATGGTGGTGGTGCAATGCGTGGTTATACACTACGCAAGAAAACCAGTAATCTACTTTTCATTCACGTTGCTTTATACCTAACCACAACTAATTATGTAAACAAGTCAAATAATTAGTTGACAGGTTGTAAATAGGATCTCTCATGATGGACAAATGGTGTAGACTGATGAGTAAGTTAAAAGAGTATATGAGTTTACTATTAAAATATATAAACAAATCAAACAAGCAGTCAGATTATAGAAAAGATTAATGAGTTGTCAATTGTAATTAAGTGAGTGACAATATCTAGGTATAAAGGGTCATAACACACATTTTCATATTCTTAATCTCATTAGATACAAGTAGATAACCCAACTTATTTAACTATTAAACATCACAACTTGAATACAACCGTTTTAATTTAACGAGCTAAACATGTCAATTCGAACACAACTCATCAGTGTTTCAACAAAACCTTGAGTCACTATAACTTTATTATACTATATTCATTTACTAAAGTCGATGATAAGAAAACCATCAACGTTACTCCTAGATAATTATAACTATTTCATATTCTTATACTAAACATGGTGGTGGCCTTCACTTTTAAGGAGTGGACCCAGGCTTCATCAGTTCTTTTATTTATACTTTTTTGGTTTTTTATTACTTTTTTTTTACTTTAACTAGTGTGTATCATCCGTGCCACATGACATGGACGAACTGTTTTTTTAACAATATATATATGAAAATATAGATGGAATAAATAAATATATATAATATTTGACCTGTTTGATATTAATAAAATTTATATCAAAACATATATAAAAATAAGCATATGTTTGTTTTGAAATTATTTAAAAACTTTGTTGAAATAAAAATAAAAACAAACATTCTACAATGAGATATTTTAAATTAAAAAATTTAGTGTATTTTAAAATAATAATAACACAAAAGATATTTAAGAGTAATTATAATAGAATATATAGGTGCAAATAAAAATATTCAATGTAAACTATTTAATCATCAAAGAATTAACAAAGTAATATGAAAGGGTTTATTTGTGTATAGGAAGGTTTTGAATGAGTGATGTGTAATTAAAAAAGCTAAAGTTTTGTAGTCAAAATAAAAGTATATAAAATTATATTGTAGCTCCTCTTTTATCTAATTATATTTTTAGTTTAAATCATTATTTTTTAAATCATTAAATACTATTTTCTATCTATGTTTTATATTTTAAAATTATGTTGTAACTTCATAAGTTTTCTTATTGATTACGTTAATGTCACCATACGTTTTGACATTATATTTTAACGGTTTTGTACGACACATGCGTGTATGTATACATTTTGCTTTTCCTCATATAAAGCATAAAAGACGTTTATTGTTCTCTCTTTAAGGCATTGCAACAAGTGAGTTTATATAAAGATTTTTCTTCTTTAATGTAATAATAAAAAAACGTCCTCTTTTCACAGTTTGAAGTGTCAGAACGCATGGGTTCGTAATACTATTCCATAAGAAAATTAATGTATTACTTTATTTATGATTTAGTAACACAAATCATATATTTTTTGTTACATTTAAGTTACATATATTATAAACACTCAACTCAATAAACAAGTTTGCGCAAACATTTCAACATAATTTTTTTTTCACGAGTTTAGGCCTCTATTGCAACGCAAGAGTTATAAAACCTCGTTTAATTCAAAGTTTGTTGATAGTCATTTAATGGTTATTAAAACACTACCTTTTAATAATTTATGATATCTTAATAATTAATAAATAAACTTAATTGTAAATGATTTAGATGTAACATTAACTATAACTCAATTTGCAAGGTGGTGTCAAAGCCACCAGCCATTGCAACCTTGCACTTCATTTTAACAATTCCACCCTCTTAATCTTTTAAAAAACTTTATAAATTATATGTGTGGGTATAGATTTAAGTTCGTATACGTTTTAATGTAAATTTTACTTGGAAACAAATCGAAACAAATATAAAACTTTTTTTTACTTTACGGCCCGTAAAAAACATATTATTACCTTCTAGAAAGTAGAAACAAACAAAACACGATTATGTTCTGAAAAACCTGCTAATTTTTACATACGTCGGTTGTAAATTGTAATATAAAAGCTGTTTAATGTTTACAACCAAAAAGATGGCGAAACCCTAACCCCATGTGCCCCACTGTCTCCGACAAATCGATTGTTCATCTGCTAACATTCTGCACAATTAGCTAATGGCTTCTATTGCATTCTCCTCCGCTCATCTTTCACCATCGAACAATTTTCAATCCGCTATCCCCACAAGAAACGCCTCAATTGTGAGTTTCCACATTCAATTCCATCACATTTTGTAAATTCGATTTAATTATCGCTATGATACACATAACACATGCATGTCGTCGTTTGAATCGATATTATTCGTTAGGTGGTTAAGTTTTTTTGTAAAAAAGACATTAGTTTTTCTAGTAGTTCCAGCTTATGCTCTTTTGATTTTTGTTCAGAATCTTGAAGTTAGATGGAACACAACTTTTAAGGGATAGGTCTATTAATCCAAGTTGATCATGTGCAACTTCTGTAACCATTGTACTTTCATACATCCTAAAAGCGTAGTACCTTATAAAAGTTATTAGCAATCAACAAATTATCATAAAATGATTACTAAATATATAATAAGGGCTAATAAAAGTTATGTTGTGCAGGAACAGTTATGTTGAGAAATATAGACACAAGTATTATGAAATATTGGTTCTGTGAAATGAACTTAAATTGTAAGTTCATCTATGTATGTAGCTTGCTTACTTAAATGAAAGGTTTGTGCAACGACTATATGAAAATCATCAAAGTTATCTCAATCCCATAACCCGTTGTAGGGAGTTATAGTCACTATGAGAAGTGAAAACATGCTCCGGCTCACATTTTTATTCTGTCAAGAATAATTATAATGTGTTCAATTTTAAGTTTTTAACTTTTGGTGGCAGCACAATTGCACATATATTCCCTTTACATATTTCTATATTCAAATAGGCTAAATAGCTCCTAATTATGCTTTAAATAGTTAGACTCTTATAATAAATCATGTGTAAATAAAATAAATTATTATTTATATTAATATTTTTAGGAACATAATACATGGTCACTTGTGTGCTTATTGTTGTTTTTATCATGAAAATATATTTTTTACTAAATACAATTAATTCGATGAGGTCATAATTAGATTAGGTTTAAAAAGAATTAGAAATTTGTCTTTAAACTAAATGCATATTTTAGATTCAATTGTATGAGCATGAGCATCTCATGTACTTATAGTAGGTTTGCTTTTAGCTATGATTTACATGAAGATTGATAAGAAATGGATAGAAGTGCTCAGCTTGTCTATGGCTATTAAACTAACAGTTATGAGTTACCTGTATTCTTTTTAAAGAACAAAGCAGTAACAACCAAGTTGGAACCTAACCATTTCATTTTACTTGTATAAATATTAGTGGCTGCATGAGTTTCCAAAAGAACAATAGTGTTTAATTAAAAATTGCAGGTGTAAGTAACTATTTTGCTTTTGATTCAGAGCTGCAAGGTCAGTTTTGAGGAAAATGGGAAGCCTGGTTTACAAACCCTCACCAGCAAGCAAGAAGCCTCCTCTAAACTTGGTACTCTGTGTGATATCGAGAGAGATTCCACTAAAAAGGATGGATCCAGACTTCGCTTGCTTTCAGGGACTGCCAATCCCACACTATCTCAGGTACAAAATTTGGACTATAGTCAGAGTCAGTATTTTCTGTTAAAATTTTGGAGTTCCTTTTTTCAGATATCCTGTTTCTTTTAGTGTCGCAAGTTATCGTGTTTTCTCATTACTTTTGTGTGGGATAGGAAATAGCATGCTATATGGGTCTGGACCTTGGGGATTTGAAGATAAAACGTTTTGCAGATGGTGAAATATATGTTCAGTTGCGTGAGAGTGTTAGAGGGTGTGATGTATTTATTGTGCAACCAACATGTCCTCCTGCAAATGAGAATCTCATGGAGCTTTTAGTAATGATAGATGCTTGTCGAAGGGCATCTGCAAAAACTGTTACTGCAGTTATCCCATACTTTGGATATGCAAGAGCTGATCGCAAGGTAACACATTGTTATGTATGGTTATAGTTGCATCTATGAGAATCTCAGGGTGCATGTGAATCACTTTAAACTTAATCCATGTCAATCGAACATGGTAAAAGTCAAGAGCAATCATGATTTTATTTACTTTAAAATGTGTATTGGTAGATAAAAACATTCTATTATAATAGAGTCCTTGATCGCCTAAGAATGCATATGTAATAGAATGCGCTCAGTGTAGTCTACTGTTTGATATGTATATTCTTCTGCTGATGGTTCAGACTCAAGGGCGGGAGTCAATTGCAGCTAAACTTGTTGCAAATCTTATAACAGAAGCTGGGGCAGATCGTGTTCTTGCTTGTGATCTTCATTCTGGGCAATCTATAGGCTATTTTGACATTCCAGTTAATCACATACATGGTCAGGTATAAGACAAATATAGTAGTTATTTTGGGTACATATATTGTGATCAAGTCACGTGATATGAATATGTTGGCACTTAGATCATATAAATGAAGATAAGGAATACATTTTGGGGGATTTAAGGTAGATTTCTATTTATTTGTGTATATTTTCTTGGTTAGGCGGTCATACTTGATTACCTCGCCAGCAAGACCATATGTGCTGAGGATTTAGTAGTGATCTCGCCTGATGTTGGTGGCGTTGCTAGGGCTCGAGCTTTTGCGAAGAAATTATCCGATGCACCCTTGGCCATTGTTGATAAACGGCGTCATGGACATAATTTGGCTGAGGTAATGCCTTTTTATGTATTTATTTGTATAATAGGTAATCTGAATTCGTACCTGTCCAATTTTTATATTCTTTTTCTTATACCATCATCATCCTCATTCATCCTTTTATCATATCTGTTCAGAATTTTTGAAATGCCTTTTTACTCTCATTTCTCCAGAGGCCCCTGATATTTTTGATATTATGTTGTAGGTGATGAATCTGATTGGTGATGTAAAGGGTAAAGTAGCAGTTATGGTGGATGACATGATCGACACTGCTGGTGAAAATATTTGTCTTGCCCCCAATTATATTAACTACTTTTATTATGTGGATTTCTGTTGAACTTCCAAAATAATGTTTCTCACCAAAGCATTAAAGTCTCCCTTATAATTGTCAAATTTTCTAAATGGGGTGTGTTTGTAATATTCAGTGTTGCAAAAATCGGCCTAGGCGGCCGCCTAATAAGCTATTAATCGCTAGGCGGCCGACCACCTAGGAGATTTTACCTAATCGGCCAATTAATCGCTAGGCGGTAAAAGGTTGTCAAATTCGGCCCCTGGCGGCCTTAGGCGGACCTAGGCGGTCCAAATCGGCCGAAAATTGCAAATTCCGGCGAGATTCCGACGACTTCCAGCCGGATTCCGGCCAGATTCCGGCGACTCGTGAAATTCCGGCGAAAATTTTGTAAATTCCGACCAGATTTGTTTATATATATATAAACCTAAACATTTTTATAAAGATTACAGATAAAAATGTGTATATATGTAAAATTAAAAATTATATATAAAATTTCCAAACTGATTAATCCCGATTAATCCCTAGTCCTTACCCCACCGCCCGACTAGCGTGTAGCGATTTTTACAACATTGGTAATATCGTATATACACCCTAGTAAAGATTTGTTTTATCTTTTATTTTTAAAAGCTTTACTTGGTTGTTGGATTATAGGTACCATCTCCAAAGGAGCAGCACTACTGCATCAAGAAGGTGCAAGGGAAGTCTATGCATGCTGCACACATGCTGTTTTTAGGTACGTTACAATTTAAACTTTCAGTTTATTTATATACTTATGTGTTAAACACGGCTAAGAAAATATTAACTTTTGTTTAATGCAGTCCTCCAGCTATTGAAAGATTGTCTAGTGGTCTCTTCCAGGAGGTGATAATCACAAATACAATTCCTTTGTCTGAGCAGAACTGCTTTCCACAATTGACTATCTTATCAGTAGCGAACCTGCTCGGGGAGGCCATATGGAGGGTTCATGATGACTATGCTGTAAGTTCCATATACATTTTGCTGTCTTGTTATATATTGTATATTTTTAAGGGGTGCATGTGTTGGGTTTGTGAAGGCTTTGGGCTTGGGCCCATGTTTAGTTTTCTTTATCATTAAATTATTAACCGTAATTATTAGTCTCTATATATACCCTGTCATGTATTTGTAATCTTTGTACTGAGCAAATAAAGAAAACCCTAGTTGTAGCCCGTGGACGTAGGTCACACTGACCAAACCACGTTAAATCTTTGTGTTGTTTATTGTTCTATTTTCGCGTGATAATCGTTTGTGCGTGTTCGTGTGTTGGTTCCGCTGCGCCGCTTGAGACCCAACAAGTGGTATCAGAGCTTAGGCTCGTTGAACATACGGTTGCATTGAATAGACTATTCACAAGTTGTTCAATTACTTGTGTTCAATCGGCCGTTCTTTTGTTGTTCGAACTTGACGTGAAGAAAAAAAAAAGGGAATCACGTTTCTCTTTATTGAGGGATTGCACTTTGCACGGAAACCAAATATTGTTTTTTGATTTGTTGCTTTGAATGTGGATCTCAAGAATATTGAGAGAATATTTCCTTTTTTTGTTGCGAATAGTAAAAGAAGAAAAAAAAAGATTTCTTTGTTTAGTGTTTTTTATTGTTGATTGATTGTGATGAAATTAAGTACCAAGTTGAAACTCTATGAAGCCGTCGATTAGGGTTTGGTGAAGAATTCTTGGATTCGTCGGGTAAATATTAGAGTTTCGTTTTCAAGTTTCAATTTGTTTTTTGACTGGTTATTATCAACTGTTCAGGGAACCGTGTTTAGTGAAAGAAAAGTACGTCCGGGTTTAGATTTGTCTACAAGGTTTTTTGTAGGAGCAAATCGGTCAATTAACAGTGTTCAGTAGAACAGTCGTCAAGTTTAGGCCCGTGCCATTGCTGTGTCTGTTCACTGTTCCGATTTGTTTCTTGTTTGCCGTTTGAGATGGCTGAAGACGGGAAGGTTGTGATTGAGAAATTTAATGGTTCCGATTTTAGTCGGTGGAAAATGCAAATAGAAGCATTGTTATGTCAAAAGGACTTGGATATGGTATTGGAAGAAAACCTGTGAAAGTAGAACAAGTTGATTGGGAATCAAAGGACAAGAAGGCTCGTGCGGTTATTACATTGGCTTTGATGAAAAATGTTGCTTTTAACGTCATTAAGGAAACACGGCCCGTGGTATGATGACTGCTTTTCAAATATGTATGAGAAACCGTCTGCGGCGAATAAGGTGTTCTTGATTCGGGAGCTGGTGAACACAGGGATGAAAGAAGGAAGCTCAGTGGTTGCTCACATTAACAATCTAAATTCAATTTTAACAAGACTTGTATCTGTTGGAATTAAGTTTGATGATGAAGTTCAGGCTCTACTATTGTTATCGTCTCTGCTTGATAGTTGGTCTGGAATTGTGACTGCAATTTTAAGTTCTGTGGGGACTAAGGGTTTCACTTTTAATGGTATTCGAGATCTAATTATGGGTGAAGAAGTCAGAAGAAAGAACTCGGGTGAATCATCAAATAGTGAAATACTAAATGTTGGCAGGAGTCGGGCTAATAATAGGAACAGTGGGAGTCGGGGAAGAAGTTCATCTAGATCTAGAAAGAATGTGAAGTGTTGGAGCTGCAATGAGGTGGGGCATGTTAAGAGTCAATGTCCGAATAAGAGAATTGAACACTGTTGCCGGGGATGTTTCTGATGATGATGCATTGATACTTAGTGTGGAAAACAATGTGGACTCTTGGGTCATAGTTTCAGGGGCTTCGTTTCACACCATGGACAACGGGGAAACGATGGTGAATCTGAAACATGGTGATTTTGAAAGGTACAATTAGCCAATGACGAGATACTTGAGGTAACGGACATGGACGATATTGATCTGGTTACTTCATTGGGTACTACATGGAACCTAAAGAATGTTAGGGTGATTCCAGGGCTGAAGAAGAAACTGATTTCAGTTGCTCAGTTGGATGAACAAGGACTTGAAGTGAGGTTTGGTGGTGGTAAATGGAGGGTGATCAATGGTAATTTGGTTATTGCTCGTGGTATGAAGCGAGGGTCATTATATATTATGGTTGATGTACCTGCTGAGGGATGTATGACTATCCCGTCAAGCACGACAAAATCTGGTTCGCTAAATCTGGTGCTAAGAGAGTTCATTTTGCAAACGTGAAGTCTGGAGCAAAGATGTTGGGTGAACGAATTTGAAAGTCTAAACCATTCAGGGTATTCGGTGACAGTGGGAGTAAGGGACGTGTTGGGTACAGTTACAAAGAACCATTGGGTTTAAAGACTACGACTGAAAAATTCTCTCCTGGTGATTGTTTGCTAAATTTGGAGAGTGATAATGATCCTCGGTGTATCTTTGAATCTGGTGGAATGTCCAAACCGGTTAAGATGGAGGATGAGTCGCTGGGGGGACTAGCCACGATTGAGTTGGAGCTCGGGGGAGCTTCAACTGGCCCTTCTGGTACTTGATGATGAGGGGTTGCTGCAACTAGGAGATATGATGGAGTCTTAGCTTGTTCTTTGGGAACTGGAGGCCTGGAAGACTTGTTTAAAGATTACGAAAGCTAGTAGATGACTGCGTTGCTTTGTACTGAATGGCGGGCTAGAATTTATCGCAAAGCCTTCAAGTGGGAGATTGTTAGGTTTGTGAAGGCTTTGGGCTTGGGCCCATGTTAGTTTTCTTGATCATTAAATTGTTAACCCTAATTATTAGTCTCTATATATACTCTGTCATGTATTTGTAATCTTTGTACTGAGCAAATAAAGAAAACCCTAGTTGCAGCTCGTGGACGTAGGTCACACCGACCGAACCACGCTAAATCTTTGTGTTGTTTATTGTTCTATTTTCGCGTGATAATCATTTGTGCGTGTTCGTGTGTCGGTTCTGCTGCGCCGCTTGAGATCCAACAGCATGGACTTGCTCTTTGAAATTGGTCATGTAATACTTGTAATCAGAAACAATGTGATAGAACTCGAAACAGTAGGCTTGATTAAAACAGGAAAGAAATACAAATAGACCCAATTCGAGATGGGTTGATCTCTGATAACATAGAATTAACCTTAATCAAAGTACTAGAAAACAAGACATCCTCTAATCTAAACATCAAATCAAGTATAAATAAAACAAAGCACTACTAACTGCTCCCACTAACTCAACCACTTTCTAAAATTGAATCTTTCAACCCATTAAGTTCCCTCCATCTGGTTTCCCTCCATTTAGCAACAACTGGGTCAGATCTGACCCAGATTGAACCTGACCCAACAGTGGGTTTGTATCACAACGGGAAGGACAAATTTGATGGTTCATATATATATATATATATATAAAAGATGTTACAATATATATACAAGGAAAGTAATACAAGGATTCTAAATTACAACCTAATGTATATCAATTACAGTCTATTAACAAGTGCATAATCAGAATATCCTTTACCCTCGCCTGATATTGATCACACCCAACTTGTTTCCGATGAAGTAGGTTACTCCCATGTAACGCTTTGTGAAGACATGGCAAGCTAGATGACTTGACACAAAGAGTTATGATTATTCCATCATTAGTTTCTCTCGCATGAAATTACTTGACAATATACTTCTATATGCTTGGTCCTTTCATGGTACCCATGATTGTTTGCAGTATGAATAGTTACCTTGTTATCACACGACATGTTCTTTAGGCTGAACAAACCTGGGTGGTTGCTCTATAGAAACCTTTTTGTGTAAATCTTTAAGTAGGAACTAGTGTGTCCGACCGATGAAATGTATGTGGACCAAGTAGAGTTTAACAAGAGAAAATGACTTGGAACAACTTTTGGCGACTAAACGAGCTTTTGACCATGTGAAAGAGCCATGAAAACACATTTACATTCAGTTGACTTTTTGTCAATAGGTAAGTTAACTAATGTTGAAGTACCATTAACCAGCCATTCATTTCCTCCATCATAGTAGCACCCCATCCAGAATGAGCAAAGGCTTCACCAAATATTTAAGAATTGACATAGAGGCTAGTGTTGCAAGAAAAGAACAAGAGTATGTGCATAACTTGTCATAAAGCATCAAGATTAGTACAAGTGCGTTTACTTTTTACAAGGGCAATATGTAGATTCAACTTGATGTTAGGTGGCTTTTGGGACAACAGTAGTTGCATCAGGATGATTTGTCAATGAAGAGGAGGTGCATGATCGAGATCTAATGTAGAGTGATGTTGCCCATGCTATACTTAAGCAAACCGATCAAACTTTGATGGTCTCTCTGAATTAGGTGTATAGGATGGAGTAGGAACTTCAACTGGGTTTGAATATGTTATAGCATGCTCTAACAACATCACTCTTCCCTTGATGTTGAGAAGTGGACACCAGCAATAAATGCAAGTATTAAAGTTACTGTTTCATGATACTACATTTGAACGTGTAGGAGAAAAGCATGGTCTCGCAAGGAAGACCCTTGAGAGACTTAATGACCACACCGACGTTTAGCAAATTGACACGATTCACAATTTAGGACAAAATTTCTTCGAATTTTGGATAGAAGAATGACCTTATTGATAATGCAACTCAAATGGAGATGATTAACTAGAGCATGCTAGAGTATGGTGCTTGAAATTCAAGTGTGTATAGGCTTTGCCAATAATCTACTTTGTTAATAGATTCTGAAAAACACAAAAACAAACATATCTAGCTAATTTTACTGATTAGGATCTGAGGCTTCTGAGAAACACAAAATCTCACTCAGGCACCGTATGCCAAACCATGAGTAAGTTTACTGTCACATATAATAAATGGAATGAAAAATTAGGTAGAGTCGATAGAAATGATGATGAGATAGGTGAGGTAAGATAACGGTTCAACAACCAAGGACTCGAGGGGTAGCCCATCAATGATTGTCACATGAGAATAAGGCCTACCGAGTTTGAAAGTTAGGTGATAGATGTTTTTTACATGTCAAATTGTCAAGTCAAGCGATAGAGTAAATTGTCCTGTTACTATGACCTACCGTTATACATCCTTGACGCCCACCATAAGATCCACCACAGAAATCACACCAAATCCCACACGAATGAAAAGTGCACTATTGTGATTATACTGTTGATAAAATACTGAATATTGATGATCACATATTCAAGCTGTGAGTGTCTTCACTTTATGATAATAGATTATTAAGCATTTGAATTTGAAAAACAACAATCCATTTTCTGTTAGAAATAATAAACAAAATCTTGACACACTCGTCCTCCCTACATATTCCAAAATTTTAACTATGTTTTCTGAAGAAATGAACATAGTAATTGCTGACACTTTTATGTTTTGCAGGGAGCTTTTGAACACTTTTCTGATCTAGGTATTGACTAAGATCTCAAGCACTGAGAGAGGTCTGCAGATGGTAACTTCAACCGAATTTTGTGCTTCTGTACAAACTCATTAAACTAACTTGTCATGGGTCTGACTGTTGTGTATATTTATTCGCCGAGTGCAACTAAGAAAAGCAAAAAGGATAATGCTTTTTCATTTGCTATCTTATTTGATTTGCTGGTACAGAGTATATGAATCTATGATTAAGTTGCTGAACATCAACCCGGTGAGAACTTAAGTTTTGGTCTCCTGAAAGAAAAACCATTGCTTTGGCTTATTTTGTCCGAATGTCTTCAACCCGTGTGGATCAAAGGGAAGGAATTGATTTTTTATTTGACTGACTTGTCTTTACTTCTATGAATGTTGAAACAAAATGCGTTTTCTAGTCATGTATAAGTGAGTTTGTTGGGTTTTTTTGTCGGTTTTTAAATTACATTACATATAATGAACATTTTTTGTGATGTCAAGAGTGACCCAGGTAATCAATTTCAAGGGCACATTCACAAAGATATCACTTTTGATAGTTTATATATAGATTTTTGTTTATTATTATTATTATTATTTTTTTGTTATTACCAGTGTTGTCCTCTATTCTATAGTTTCTTGAAAAATAAACGAGAAAGAAGTTTTATTTGTGTACTAACATATATTTACATCGATATCGTCTTAATCAATTTCAAGGGCACATTCACAAAGATATCACGTTTGGCAGTTAGTTCACAAAGTTCAATGTATACATGAGCAAAAGATTAACATAGTTATTTAGTTTACCAAACTGTTTATTGTTATATTTAAAGACCAAAATACTTTTTGTATTACACACACATTTGAACACACATATACACATAGATAGTGGGTAACTAAAGGATGGTTGGTGAGGGAGTTGATCCGACACAATTTCACCATTGCCAAAGATGTATGTGTAGTATTAGTAGAAAACTGCTGTTCTATTAGATACACACTATTCTTTGAGGCGTGTTCTTCATGTTCGGACCATCTACGAGCATTTATGGTGAGTTTCTTATGTATTTGTGAGTGTGTTTTATATATTATAAGGATAATGATAAAAAAACCTATTGAGAATGCTTTAAAAGTCTATATATATGATTATATGCTAATAAATTAGGCATGTAAATGAACTCGACATTTATGAACTGTTCGACGGAAAGTTCATTTAAGTTTGTTTATTTAGGAAATGAATAAACATGAACAAAAAATTTGTGTTTGTTTAATAAAATGAAAAAAATGAACACATGTTTTGTTCGCTCGTTTACGTTCATGAACATTCGTTTATGTTCGCTCATATATGTTCGTTCATTTAGGTTCGTTTTTGTTTGTGTATTTATATATATTAATATATTAATAAATGGGTAATATGTGTTAATATTTGCAACATAGTGTATTATGTTATATTAAAAACCTATAAGTTTAGTGAGATTTCTATTTCCATTAATACACATACAAGTTCTAACATGATCATTTAAGGTTTCATTTTTGTATTTATTACTGTTCATTTATGTTCGTTGATTATTGTTTATTTGTGTTCGTTGATTTTTGTTTATTTGTGTTCGTTGATTATTGTTTATTTGTGTTCGTTGATTATTGTTTATTTGTGTTCGTTTATGTTCGTGATGTGTTCATTTAGCCTTTTAGTTAACAAACATGAACGAACACGAAATTTATATTTTCTTAATGAACGAATATGAACGAAAAATTATGTTCGATTATGTGTTCATCTTCATGTTCGATTAAAATTAAATGAATGAACACGAATATTAGAGAACATTTTAATGTTCGTGTTCGTTCGGTTATTTACAGAAATATAATAAATTGGTTGATTATCTATGCTAGAGGTGTACAAACCAGGTTTTTTCTAAAACCGGTTTGGGTTTCAAACCGGAACCGGTTTGGGCGGGTTTGAAAACCGGTTTGGGCGGTTTTGAAAACCGGTTCGGGCAGGTTTGAAAACCGGTTTGGGCCCAAACCGTTAGTTTTTTTTTTAAAAGTGTTATAAATTAAATAAACAATTAATTGTAAAAATTAAATCAACTTATAAAATGAATGTTACATATTAATTGTATAAATTAAATAAACCTATAAGATGCATTTACGTATTTTTATTTGTAAAAATTAAAACATATAGAATTAGGAACATTACATAATTGTTTTTAAAAACAAAGTACATAATTTCAAATTAAGTACATAATTTAAAATCAAAATGAAATATATAATATATAAAACATATAAACAATTAGACATAAAATTTTAAATAAAGTGTTTGAAAACCGGTTTGGGAACCGGTTTTTAATTGGTTTGAAAAACGGTTTGGAACCGAACCGGGTTAGAAACCGGTTTGAAAAAGGAAACCTACAAACCGAACCTAAACCGTCGGGTTGGGCCGGTTTGAAACCGGTTTGGGCCAAACCGGTTTGGGTCCCAAACCGGTTTCGGTTTTTTTTCCCGAACCAATTTTCGAACCGGTTTTTATGCCCACCTCTAATCTATGCGCAACATTTTTAGAGGCACTCATGACCGGTTGACCATAAAGGGAACACAGATGTCACCATGAAAATTCATCATACCTCCTGGCCCCTTATAAGTTATAATAATAACTACTCATGTTGCTTTTTGTTACCGTGTTTCTTATTTAATTAAGACAATTCGTACATGCATTCAATTCAACTATCATGCAATGAATTTGTGCATTCTCAATCTTATGTTTTTTTAACAGCAAATGTACGATCTTGTTTCGAAGGATAAATATTATTTTTTTCGGGTCCACATATTTGTTTCCTAGCCAGGACCGCACCCTCAACCCTCAGGAGAAAACTCATTGTTAAAAAAACCCTTATGGTTCAACTCTAAGCTTTTTTGCTCACAGTGAGACTTGAACCTATAACCTCTTTTTTTTACATGTCATGAGTAGCTCACTTTAGCCAGTCGGGCTAATGATCATTGATCTCAATGTTATGTTTAACAATTAATTTGTTGGTATTCACACGTCTCATCTTCTAGTAAGCTAATAATCAACAACATGCTACATCGTTGCTAGCCTAGGCATCGCAGCACAACTATTATAATTATAATAATAATAATAATAATAATAATAATAATAATAATAATAATAATAATAATATAATAATAATAATAATAATATAATAATATAATAATAATAATAATAATAATAATTATTATTATTATTATTATTATTATTATTATTATTATTATTATATTATATTATTATTATTATTATTATTATTTATTATTATTATTATCTTGACAACGAGAGGCGAGACATGGAAAAGAGAAACAAAATAATCGATTTAATAGAGGTTATAGCTTGTCAAAAATAGGTTGTGGTTTTAAATCTCGTTTGTGAGAACATGTAGTGCAAACGAGTAGTGCAAACGAGTAGTGCAAACGAGTAGTGCAAACGAGTAGTGCAAACGAGTAGTGCAAACGAGTAGTGCAAACGAGTGTTGTGGGTATAATAGTGTGTGGACCCTATTAACCAAGCTCGTATTATTTTGTTAAAATCAGCCATTGAATTATTATGGCCATAATATTGTGCAGACACCGTTTATCATATGACTCCAAATAAACAACCTTATAAATCAGATACCATTAGAACATTCACAGCAGGTATTTTTATTTTTATTTATATAATTATATTAAAAATTATTTTTTTCTTTTATTTTCAATTAAATAATACATTTTATACCCTTATCATTATTTTTTTCTCTTTTCTCTACTCATAACCACTTTAAAAAATATTAAAAAAATTATAAGAATCAAACAGTGATTCTTCAAATATACTAATCCACAATAACATTTTCACTCTTCTTCACTTAAAACTATTCTATATAATATACCAAACACACTGACATATTTTTAAAAAGTCTACTGTGAATCTCTTAAACTACAAAAACCATTGATGAACACTTTTAACTATCATAAGATGATGATGTCTAATATCATATGGCTTTGTTTAGGTAGTTTTACATAAGATTCCGACAAGAATATCCCACACAAGAACCCAAACTCTCTTGCAACCTCCCAACAAATCCATTATTGGAGATACCAAGAACACGATGACGTAGATGTCACTCGTTATGAATTGAACCAAAAAGGTGAGAATTTGGTAATGACAAACCAATGATCAGATCGCTTTGTTTTTGATTTAGTTCTAACAATAATCTTAAAATTTTAATCGACATCACTTTAGAGTTTTGTTTTTCCTATCAGGCATTAATATTAACATTTGTTTATCAAAAGAAGTGAATTTTTATTTGGGGGATCATTACATCGATAGTGTAACATAATATAAATATTTATTACACTAGTTCACACATCATAGTTATTATGTAAGTGTTTATTACATTTGAGTACGTTAATATGTTATTGTAATAAACAATAGTTAACGATATAACTTTATCCTCTTCGATCTTTCTTTTCTCAAATTCTTTACCCTGATTCTTTTTCGCCACTCGGTTTATTAATGTCAATTTGGGAGTTTATGATTTTAAACTACCACAACTAACCAGGGTCATGCCATTTTTACCTTTTAACTATCTGAAGAAGGTGCAACTCATTTTAACCGTTAAGTACTCGAGTCATTTTCCTTGAACAATTTAAAAACACAATAAATTACATTACTCTCAATATAATTAGACAATGCTAGCTACAATCAAGTTTATGCCTCTATGAAATTTGCCACAGAAGTTTTATAAGTTTTCAAATTGAGCACACACATGCATTGTCTTCCATGTTTTTGCCTAACTCATCACGTGTCCAGATTGAATTATAAAGTTCATGACATGCAGGACCTCCATCGCCTTTGTTAGTTTCTTCCCTTCATCACTCTGCAATCGACGGTAGTTTACTTTTGTATTTGGAGCCTCCCGCCGTTCCTCTTTCAGTTACTGATCGCTCTTTCTCACCGACCATCTCAGTTTGTATATTCACATCTTTTTTCCGCTTTAGGCTTCTTTGGTTCTTCGATAAGGTTCTAAACCGTGTTCTATTGTCGAATATGAAGGCCTAATGATCTCCAAACGGACAAAAACGTAGCAAAGCGCAGGTTGAAAAGGATGAAGAACAAACATTGTTGATCGACACTTTTATTAAAGAAGACTAAATGTTTGACCCTTAAACGTCAACCAAACAACCCTATTTATACTAAACAAAACAAATCCTACTATGACTCATACTCCTATCTTCTAAAAACTAAAACAACTTGATAAACATCAAACTAAATAACTAGATAAACATACTAATTAAATAATAAATAAAAGACTCTTAATAAAATTAAAACTCCACCCATATAGGATCTGACTTTGATTTTTTTATGTGAATTAACAAAGAATAATTCCAACAGAATACACATGTGATTTTTATGTAAACAGGTTTGCGATTTTGGTGTTCAAAGAGTAAGCATCAAAGGGATTTTTTTATTTTTCAACAAGCAACAATTGTTATTACGGTGTGAGTACTTTGTTGACATTTGGATAAGCAACACATAATAGATTTTGATCAAAACATTTAACTGTTAACTATATAGCATGCAAGTTAGTTAAGAATGTGTAGGAAAGATACCTTTAAGTAGCCGATGTTAAGAGAAAAGTCAACCAGAATCTACAAATGGTCATGAAATAGAATTAGTGATTCAATAAGGAAGCATGAGGCACTACTAGCATATACAAGGGAAAGATTAATTTTATTATCACATGTTATTTTGATGTGTAATTTTAAGATATGAAGCCTCTGTTACAGATTTCTCAAAAGACCAAGGAAAACCTATTTACAAGCTTAGGATGAAAGTTTAGTAGAAACTGTTGTGGATCCAAGCTGAATATGAGGTTACATCAATCTTTTGTTTTTTTTTATTTTATGAAAAATCAGAATGGTACATCAATGTATGTGTGTATGTATATTGTACATCGATGTAGTGTTGATATGCTATGTGTTGTCAAAACTGTAGGTATCTCTTAGTAGTTAGTAATAACCATCATGATATGTTTTTTGTATTCATGTTTTGATTTTCAAGTATGTGGCAGAATCCCCGCGCAACGCGCGTAGAAACACTTATAGTTTAATTAAAAGTTACAAATAATAAAATAAAAAGTAACAATTTGGTAACATTGCTAGAAGAAAAGGAGTGCGTCTTGTACTCTCGTTTCACGTAGAAGATTGGAGTGAAATGGTGTTGACTACGTGATTGAGTATAAGATTGGAGTAAAAATGACGTAAAAAATGTTTTGGAGTATATTTTTGTGGGAATTAATGCGTAATTCTCCTATATGTTTAAAAATAAAAACAAAGTGAAGGAACAGTAGATTGTAAGATCACAACCGTCCGTTTTGTGATCTATGGTGGAAATTAATGTTGTCTTGCTTGGCTGCCCCACCATGTGTTGGTAAGCACTTCCACGTGTTGCCTCAAGATGTCATCGTGTAATGTTGCCTTGCTTGGCTGCCCCACATCTATGGTGGAAATCATTTTCTTTGGATCATGTATAAAAAAACATACGTACATGACTTATTAAGTTTAGATATAACAACATAATTTTTGCAAAAGATTTATTTGTTCTACCCAATACTAATAGTTAAACATTATGTACTGTTTTTTGAATATTTTATATATGACATTATTTGGTTTGTAAATCCGATCCGATCGACCCGACTGGTTCAACCAATTAACCTTCAAGTTGTCCGATTCGTTCTCCGGTCTAGTTTTGAAAACATTACCCATAGCGAATGCACTACCTTCCCAAAACTCAACCCCACAACCCATCCAATCACAAGATGACACCTCAATTAAACCCTCTCATACCCTTAAAAGAGCGTTTGGTTTGAAGAATGGATTTGAATGGAATAGAATTAAAAAACTAGTATAATTTTCAAGTAAAATTATGTTTGAGTGGGTAATGAAATGTAAACTCAAGTGAATGTTTCACCTTACTTCCTTTAGTTGTGGGATTTCAAATTCCCTTTCTAGATGGAAGGATTTTGAAATCCTATAACCAAAGGAATTGAGGTAAAACATTCTCTTGGGTTTTACATTTTATTACTCACGCAAATATAATTTTACTTGAAAACTATATTACTTTCTTAATTCCATTCTATTCTTCCAACCAAACGCTCCTTAAAAGTTGCACAACTTCTTTCCTAATTCGCATGAACCCGCAACATTTTTTTAAATAAATATTGAATTATTAATTTAAACTAAATTTAATTATTAATAAAAGTAAAATATATAACTAGTGGTTCAAGAAGAAAGTGAAAGGTTTTGTCTCTGTTGTAAATGGAAAACTAACTTGATGTTAGTAATTTGATGTAACTAACTTCTAATCAATAACCTATCATTACAAAAACTAATATTTAAAGACATTAAAACATTAAATTAACACACATAATCTTCATTAATAAAAAATAAGCTGAATAATGAAAAAAAACTTTAAAGTTAACTACTCGTCGTCCTAATCTGGGATGTTCAAGTTTGTTAGACGTGCGATGTTCAATTTCAGCTGTTGCTCCGACCACACTGGCAAAAAATTGATACCAGTAAATTTGAAACCGAATGATGGTGGAATAAAATTCATTGTGTTGAGTTAAAGAATTTTTAATAGTAAAAGAAGGATTTGCATGTATAAAATTACGTGGGTTACATATATATTTCTAGATGGGTGCACGCGTAATACGACGGAGACGACATTTAAATATGATACGTGTTTTTAATATTTGTTATTATTGTAGTACTTGTACAAAAGTCTGTTATATTTTTAAGCTAAAATTTAAAACACAAAAAATATGAGTTTTGCATGACGATTTCTTTATTTACGCATTAAGTTATTGCATCTCATAAAATAAATAAAACAATGTAATGACTTGAAATATTCTTCATTTTCTCATTAGATTTTTATGTGTGTTACAAATGAGAGAAATCAAGTTAGTATTTATACTAGATCTAAGAAGAATCTAGAACTAGAAACTAACATCTAACAAACTCAAACTAACTCAACAACCATAACAAACTCAAACTAACTCAACAACCATAACAAATTAACCTCTCAAAATATCTCTAATATGCCCCCTCAAGCTGAACGGGGAGACAAAACGTGAAGCTTGGATCGTAAGTCATCAAAACGAGAGGAGGAGAGACCTTTGGTCAATAAATCCGCCAACTGCAAAACAGTAGAAACATACCGAACACAAAGTTGGCGAGATAAAACCATATCTCGTATAAAATGAAGATCAATCTCAATATGCTTGGTACGTTGGTGAAAAACAGGATTAACTGCGAGGTAAGTGGCACCAATATTATCACACCAAAGAGTAGGGGGTGATGACTGAGGAACCTGCAGCTCCTGTGATAAAGACATAATCCAACGAATCTCAGCAGCTGTGTGAGCAAGAGCACGATACTCAGCCTCAGTGCTAGAACGAGCAACAGTATGTTGTTTCTTGGAACTCCAACTAATAAGATTGGAACCCAGAAACACACAAAAACCCGTCGTCGAACGACGATCATCAGGACAACCGGCCAGTCTGCATCAGAATAACCATGAATATCAAAGCAAGTGGAGCGACGAAAAGTCAGCCCATGAGTAAGAGTACCACGAAGATAGCGTAAAATCCGCTTGACAGCAGCCCAGTGACGATCAGTAGGAGCCTGTAGAAACTGAGACACCTTACTAACCGCATAAGCAATCTCTGGACGGGTAAGAACAAGATACTGCAAAGCACCCACTGTGCTACGATAGAGCACAGGATCAGGTAACAAAGTACCAGAGTAGCGGGATAACTGTCTCCCGGATACAACAGGGGTGGAGAGAGGGCGACACTGAGTCAATCCAGTACGCTGCAGTAAATCAAGAAGATAACGCTGCTGTGATAAGTGCAAACAATCATCAGTAAAGGTAGCCTGGGTACCCAAGAAATAGGACAGAGTGCCTAAATCCTTGAGTGTAAACTGAGAGTCCAAACGAGTAATCAAAGAAGCAACAAACTCTGATGAGCTCCCAGTAATAATAATGTCATCCACATACACCAAGACATAACAAGAAAGGCCATCACGCTGATAAACAAACAAGAAAGTGTCAGATACACACTGGATAAAGCCACTAGTCAGAAGAGCAGAAGAAAGCTTAGAGAACCAAGCACGAGGAGCCTGCTTGAGACCATAAAGAGCCTTGCGAAGAAGGCAAACATGATCAGGACAAGAGGAGTCAACAAAGCCAGGTGGCTGAGACATATAAACAGTCTCAGAGAGATCACCATGAAGAAAAGCATTGTTGACATCAACCTGACGAATAGTCCAACCACGAGAGAAGGCAAGAGATAGAACAAGACGAATAGTAGTGGGTTTAACCACTGGACTAAAAGTCTCAGTATAATTAATGCCCTCTGTCTGATAAAAGCCCTTGGCAACAAGCCGGGCTTTATAACGACTGACAGAACCATCAGGATTATGCTTAATCCTGTAAACCCACTTACTACCAACAATATTGGTAGAAGGAGGAGGAGGTACAAGATCCCAAGTGTGATTGGACTGCAGCGCACCAACTCAGTACGCATAGCATCCCACCAAACAGAATGACGTTGAGCCTGAGAAAATGAAGAAGGCTCAGTGGTAGGAGCAGTAGTAGTGTGAAAAAGAACATAATCAGGAAAGTGTTTAGGCTGACGAGTATGATCACGAGAGCGAGTGACCATAGGATGTACAGGAGGAGGAGGTGGGGAAGACGAAGGAGGAGGGGAAGGAGGAGGAGGAGGGGGAGGAGGAGGAGGGGAAGGAGGAGGAGGAGGGGAAGGAGGAGGAGGAGGGGAAGGAGGAGGATGAGGTGTAGTGGAAGAGGAAGATACAGTAGGATAGGAAGGTGAAGGAATAACAAAATCAGAAAAGATAGAAGCGGAAGAAGCAGAAGGAGGAGCAGAACCAGGAATATCAAACACAGACTCATGAAAAATAACATGACGAGAAGTGATAGTACAAGAAGTACTAGGATCATAACAGAGATAACCATGATGATTAGGAGCATAGCCAAGAAAGAAGCAAGGAATGGATTTGGGTGAAAGTTTATCCGTACGAATATCACCAAGATAAGGATAACATAAGCACCCAAATGTACGAAGTATGGAATAGTCAGGACGGGTACCGAAAAGAACCTCGTAAGGTGTGGAGAAATGAAGAACCGGTGTAGGAAGACGATTGATAAGAAAGGCTGCAGTAGCATAAGCATCATACCAAAATTTCTTTGGTAAATGAGCATGAAATAATAAGGCACGAGCAACCTCAGAAAGATGACGATTTTTGCGCTCAGCCACCCCATTTTGTTGGGGAGTATAAGGGCAAGAAATCCGATAGGCAATACCAGACTCAGAAAGATAACGAGCCATATCACCGTGAACAAGTTCAGGAGCACCATCACATTGAAGATTTTTAATAGTACATGAGAAAAGATTTTCGACCAAAGGTCGAAAATGACGAAAACAATCAACAGCTTGGGAGCGACTGGTCAGAGGATACATCCATGTAAAACGACTATAATCATCAATAAATGTGATGAAATAGCGATAACCACAACGAGACATAACCGGGGAGGGACCCCAAATATCACAATGCACAATATGTAAGGAGCTGTAGAGTGAGATACAATAGAATGAAATGGTAATCGAGTAGATTTGGAAATACAACAAGAATTACAAGGTTTATTTAGAACTTTATGATACATTGGTAAAAAAGAAAGTCTAGATAACACTGTATCAGAAGGATGTCCTAATCGAGAATGCCAGAGCTCCCGTGAGACAGAGAAAGTAGCAGAGAGAGAGTAGAGCTGATGAGGACTAGCTCGCATGTGGTGGAGCAGCCGCCCTGTAGGAGTCTGTATGGACAAACCAAATTGTGAGAATAAGACAGATACAAGATGATTAAGAACAAGCTGAGTAATAGACAATAAGTTTTTGGCAAGACCAGGAACAACAAGCACATAACGAAGTAATAAAGTGCAATGAGATAAACGAAGATAAGAGAAACCAACATGGGAAATGGTTGTGACATCCGTCACCTCAAGGTCCGTCGAACGACATAAATAACATGGAAATACTTTTAAGTAATCTTCCTTTTCTTCATGAACTCCTGCTTTACGGAATCATGTCTGCTTATTTTTCCCTTGTGCCTGTACTTCCTTCGAGAACGTGTGTTAGGCATAAAACTTTTATAAATTTCATCACCATTACCACCAAATATATCATTTTTAATTTCGACCATTGTCATTAATAAAACCATTCTAGGCTATCAATTGCCATTAAACACGCTTTTAACCGTAAAATAACGAACATTTTAAGATCGTAATCAACCGAAACAAATTTTTGGGAAACTCGAGGGTCAAGTGCAGGGACTAAACTTGTAATTTTGCAAACCTGGGCTGGGTATATAAACCCCATTCCCAGCCATTTATCCTCATCTTCATCTTCTTCACCTTCAACATTTTCTCCACTTTCTCTCTCGATCTAGCACCAAAAATCGTCACGTTTGTCGCGTTTTCACTACCAAATCTTGGGTATCATTGTGTGTACGCGTTCCTAGCAGGTAGACAACCTTGTTCAACCCGTTTTTGGTTCGGTTTTACTGCTGCGTTTTCTAGGGTTTCGGGTGCTCGGGTTCATCCGAGCACATGAGGTCGAGTGGGTGCGTGTGAGGTCTTTCTGCTTGTGTTTCATGTTTGTTGAGTGTTTCTGGAAGTCCTCGTGGTATAAAACCCGCGTTAGAGCAGCTCGGGGGCTGCTCAGCCCGACCACAGTCGCGATTCTGCAGTTCAGGCGACTGGGTCTGTCATGCGATTGAGCCGTGCGACTGAGTGAGTCGTGCGACTAAATCTTGCGTCTAAGTCAATCGTGCGACTGAGTTGTGCGACTAGGCATGTCGTGCGACTGAGTCGTGCGACTGGGTGTTTGTATGCGATTGAGTCATGCGTATGAATGATTGTGTGCGATGAGTCAGGTGACCGACTGAGTGTATGCGATTGTGCGTGTTTCGCACGACTGGAGTCCAATCGCACGAATGAAGGTTCAATCGCACGAAAGTAGCTAATTTGCACGATTGAGGGTTGATTCGTGCGCATGGAGGTTGGGTCGTGCGAATGTGTGTGTTGTGTGGTGCGACTGAGTCCAATCGCACGAATGAAGGTTCAATCGCACGAAAGTAGCTAATTCGCACGATTGAAGGTTGATTCGTACGAATGGAACGTGGGTCGAGCGTCTAGTCCTGTTGTGTGACTGATGTTGAGTGTGAATTTCCCTTGAACGTCTGATGATGATAAGGCAACATCAGTAAAAGTGTCATTGCTTGACCCCAAGATAAAGTCAACGCTATCAACATGCACATACTATTTCAATTGAAATAAAACTAACCTTTTACAATTACCGACAACCCATTTGAAACTACAAATACTTAACAAGTGTCATCTTTCATAACAATGAGATCTTTACAAGGATGTCCATAAGCAATGACGACTACTCGTAGTAATAGATCTACATAAGATCTGATACGTGTGTCCGCTTGTGTGTGTGCGCCACCCACGACCGAACCGATACAACCCGAACCGACAAACATTATTATACGCTTATACATGTCATTAATGCTTGACAATAACTGTCAATAGGGTTTGACCGATCATTGCATTCAACTGTCGGAATCTCGACCTTTCATACTTACCCTTAACAGGTGAGTTTCGTGGCCCCTTTTTATGCTTACACCATTTTACAAACATTTACAAACATGGGGGAAAAGTATGCTCGCCCGTTTTCTATGCTGTACAACATAATACAATTTTCATACAAGGAATCAACGTGATACTGTGTTGCAAGTACTTATCTGTAAGGATTCCTGAAGTCTGATGCAACCCAAAACTGCCTAAGTGTTTCAGCAACATGCACTAAGTACTGAAGTGAAGAATGCTTCGGAAGAATTACACAAAGCATTAGAAAATACTCTAAGTGTAATATCTTCCGAAGCCAAGACCAATATCTTCCGAAGCCTAACATGAAGTCTTCCGAAGCTTGAAGAGACAAAGTCTTCCGAAGCTTCAACCTATGAAGACAGATTTCTTCCGAAGACTTTTAGTACACATGCTTTATCTGATGTACTGTTCCATAAAGCACCTTTTCCGCTGCGTCTCTGATAAATCACCAACTTACAAGAGTTGGTGAAAAGGTCCATGCTTTTGGTAACTGTACATTGAGGTCTTGAGTCTGAAACTTTCCACTTTATGTACTTTATCCTTTTTGTAATGTATAAGGATGTGAGCTATGGCATGTCATAGTCACAAGGTCAAAAGGCAGATATGCCTTTTGATCCTACAATGATTTTGTTAGTGTCTAGTCAATTGTATCCAGCTGGCTTTCATAGTATAGCCGGCTGTAGGTTGTAGTATAAGTATTCCAAGTTCTAGTATCTTTCTTAATGCTTTGTAACACTTGTAAAAAGAACTTGAGAAAGCAATATACTGCTCCCTTGAAAACTATACTCTCTTGTTCTGTCTCTTGCTTTACTTGTGTTCTCTGCATCACCTTGGTTACCTAGTTCACTGTTTGATTAACGTTTAGTTAATCTTCTCATTGTGTTGTTGTGTTGTAATTGTGTTCAAGCCCTTGAACGATCCTGCAATTGGTATCAGAGCATTCAGGCTCGTGATATAAGATCTAACCATCTTAAGATCCCTCACACACACAAAAACTAAACTTTTTCAAATGGCTTCCATCTCAAAGACTGATATGGAGACTGGAACCATGAACAAATCCCCATTGATCACTCTTGATGACTTCGACACCTGGTGCATGAGGATGGAGGCTTCATCAGGTCTCTTGACTCAAGAATGTGGGAATCTGTTGAATATGGACCTTTCATACCTAGCACCCCCTCTGCTACCGGTGCTGGTATGATTCCTAAAGATGTGGCCAACTACTCAGATGAAGATAGGAAAAGAGTAGAGATTGACAGGAAGGCCATGACTGCTCTTCAGACTGCTATCCCAAACTCTGTGTACAGAGGTTTTAAGAAGTGCAAAACAGCTAAACAGCTGTGGGATGCACTGAAGCTGATGTATGAAGGCTCCTCTGAAGCCAAGGAGAACAAGAAAGATCTTCTGAAGCAGCAGTTGAAATTTCACCTTTAAAACAGGTGAAACCATGACTCAACATACTTCAGGTATGTTGAGATTGTGGACACCCTTGTGGATGGAGGAGTTCCTCTTGAGAACAGAGACATTGTAAGGAAGTTCATGTCCTCACTTCCTAGGCAATGGACACACTATTGTGGTAATCAAGAGGACTGAGAACCTTAAAACTCTTACTCTGACAGAGTTATATGGGATTCTCAGTGGATACCAGATGGAGATGAACTTACAAGGTTCATCTGGCAACTCTAACAATCAAATGGGTTCAGCCCTTCATGTGGTTGAAAGGGACAACATAGAACCCCAACATCATCTCCTATGCTACCCTGACAACTCACAAAAGGGTCCTTTCATCACCTTCCGGAGACACCAAGGGAGAACTTTACTCAAGGAAGCCATTCCAAGAGACAAGTTCTTCTCAAGCCTTTGTGTCTGCAGATGAAAGCTGTGAAAATTATCTCTTCACTCTTGAAGACCTAGACTGTATCCATCCAGATGACCTGGAATACATGGAGATAGTTCAGCAGATGGCTCTTCTCACTCACAGAGCCAAGAAGTTCTACAAGAGGACAGGAAGAAAATTTCCAAGCAATGCTACCAGTGGTAAGTTTGGCTGGATAAAAGCAAAGTTAAGTGTTACAATTGTAACCTTATGGGTCACTTCGCTAGGGAGTGTAAGGCACCCAGAGCAATATGGGGGTCAAACACAACTCAGACCAAACTACACCAACAATACCCCTCAGGCTGAGAAGACAAAGCAACATGCTGCGGTTGCTGTTGAAGAGGGAGGATTTGACTGGAGTTTTCAGGTGGAGGATGCTTCTCCAAACCAAGCATTGATGGCTGATCATGATGAAGCCAAGGTATATTAGAACATCTTTGCTCTCCTGAATGCATTGCTAAAGTAAATAGATACAGGTCCTACAACCTAGAGATGAGATCTGATTGAGTCATTAAACATATTAAAATCTGACTTTAGAAAGTCTGAAAATGATTACAAGTTAAAGATAGAAGACTTGGAGAAAACCATTCAGTACTAAAACATGAACATACAGATTTTAGAACTTAGATCCAAGATCTCATCACTAAGTTGACTAAGTGCCAGGCTGAGCTTGTGATCAGCAAAGCCCTGGCAGAGAAAAGTGTTCGTGAAGAAGAGACCTTCAAGAACATGATATCCTCATCCCTACACAATAAGGTTTGTTATCAAAATAGACAGGGACTGGGATCAAATGAGATAGCTCCTCCACACACAATCTTGTCTGTAAGATCTCCTAGGTGTGGAACTTGTGAAGATGAGCTTCCTCTCATAGATCCAGTAAGTGAGGATGATGAAGAAGTGATAGTGAGGAATCCCTCTGAGAAGAGTGAAGAAGAGGATTCTCCAAGGGCCACTATCCTTCTGAGGAGAAGAAATTAACTGTGATGACCAAGTCCAAGAGAAAGAACTTGATCAGGAAGAGCAAAAGGAAAGCAAAGAAGGCTCAAGAAATCAAGGCTACCTTTGATGCTAAGCAGAAACAGTGTTATCTCTGCAGGTTTCAAAGCAATAAGGACTGAAGACATCCACCAAAGCCTCTTATCCAAGAGTACTGGTTCATGTTCAAATCATCTCAGTACAAAGAAGAAGACTGAGCTGCTGTGTACCACTGCTGCACAGCCTGGACCATCAAATTCCAAGAACAATTCACAGCCAAGGGAACTGTATCTGAATCTACCAAGATGAAGGTGAAAAAGGGATGTGACCAAAGCCAGTCTTGCTCTCAAAAGGAGATTTCTTTGAAGAAGAAAATGCTGTGTGTTATGTGTGAAAGTACTTCTCATATTGCCAAGGATTGTCCATACAATCCTAAAAGTACTATCCACATGACCAATACAAAGACTTCAAAGAATCTCAAGAAGTCTCAAGCTTCGGAAGGAAAGTCTGTTTCCTTCGGAAGCTCCAAATCAAAGAAGAAGGTAAATGGAAAATTACCTTCGGAAGCAAAGTTGGTCTCGGAAGAAAGGAGTTCTTCCGAAGTACTAAAGTCTACTGCAGTGACTGTAGATTCTTCCGAAGTGTCAGTCATTAAAACTTGTGAAGCTCCAAAAGCTTCTAAGGTTTTGAAGGTCAAGTCCAAGACTCCAAAGGTGGTGTGGAAGTCTAAGAAAGACCAAATGACTGAGGTTTCTCCATCAATAACAGCCGAAGATCCCCTCTGTACAACCATAGGATCTATTTGTTGCATTACCTTCTATTACACTTACTGAACCCAAGACAAGTAAGGCTTGGGTTTCCAAATGTAACTAATCATTTTCTTTGTGCAGGAACAGCTCAAGACAAACAAGAATGTCTGGATAATTGACAATGGCTGTTCCAGGCACATGACAGGCGATAGGTCTTTACTTCATAATTTTGAGAGAATTGATGGAGGACCAGTTGCTTTTGGAGGAAATGAAGGTGGTTACATTTATGGAAGGGGCAAGGTCACAAATGGTAAGCTCAGCATTGAGAAGGTAAACTTTGTTAGGGAGCTTGGGTACAATCTTCTGAGTGTATCTCAATTTTGTGATCAGAGTCATAACATGCTCTTCACTGAGCATGAGTGCATTGTTCTCAAACCTGGAGTGGTCATTCCTCATGAGCATATTCTGCTCAGAGCCCCCAGGGAAGGGAACATGTACAAGATGGATTTGCAAGAAACATCTCCCTCTGGAGAAGTTTCATGCTTTCTATCTAAAGCAAATAGTGATGAGTCTTTCCTATGGCATAAAAGAATGTGTCATGTAAACTTTAAGAATATGAATAAATTAATCAAAACATGATCTGGTAACTGGAATGCCAAAGAAAGAGTTTACAAGTGATGATCATTGTGTTGCATGCCTGAAAGGGAAGCAACACAAGGTATCTCACAAGCCTAAGGAAAAGAACTCCATCACTACTCCCCTACACTTATTACATATGGATCTCTTTGGCCCCACCAGTGTAATGAGTTTAGGAAGGACCTTATACTTCTAGTGATCACAGATGATTTTACAAGATTCACTTGGGTTTTCTTTCTTAGAACTAAAGATGAGACTCCTGAGATTCTAAAGAATTTCATCTTAAAGATTGAGAATCAATGTGATCACAAGGTCAAAACCATAAGATGTGATCAAGGAACTGAATTCAAGAACCAAATCCTTGATACATTTTGTGATGAAAAGGGTATTACAAGACAATACAGTGCTCCCAGGACTCCTCAGCAAAACGGAGTTGCTGAGAGGAGAAACAGGACACTTATTGAAGCTGCAAGAACTATGTTGTCTGACTCTAAACTGCCTATCACCTTCTGGGCAGAGGCAGTTAATACTGCCTGCTATGTGCAAAACAGAGTCTTAGTAGTTAAGACACATGGTAAGACTCCTTATGAACTTTGGCACAAGAGGAAACCTTTCATTGGTTTTCTCAGGTCATTTGGATGTCCCTGCACCATCTTGAATACCAAAGATCAAGTTGCCAAGTTTGCTGAGAAATCAGATGATGGACACTTCATTGGATACTCTTCTCAAGCTAAAGCTTATAGAGTATACAATCTCAGAACTAGAATCATTGAGGAGTCAGCCAATGTGACTTTCAATGAGCACACTCCCAGTGTGGCTGGTTCTGGTCCGGATTGGCTATTTGATCTTGATTTAGTTACCAACTGTTTTAATAAATCTTGTGAGCATGTTTCAGGATCTGCAGAAAATTTAAATACAGGTGATCCTGATCCAAGATTTGAGCTAGGAAGACCTTCAGCTCCAGTTGAAACTACTTCAGCAAATGAGGTTTCTATCAGCACAACAATGACAAATCCAGCTGATACATCTGGCATGCCTTCAAATCCAGTTCAGAGGCCTCTCAACCAGATAAAGACATCTCAATTGCAGAAGATAACAATGGTGATGGTGAAAGTGATCAAGAATCTCTTGATGCTAATAACCATACCATAGATGATAACATCAATGATGTCACACACTCATTGGATCAAGTTAATCTTGATAATGTGATAATGTGGAGGATCAATCTTCAAGACCAGATCTAAATTTCTCAAATTTGGATCTATCTCAGCAACTTGCTGTGATCCCTCAGCTAAGGATCCACAAGTCTCATCCTACCACAAACATCATTGGAGATGTTATCTCCGGGGTAAAGACAAGAGGGCAAACCCATGAAGCAAATGTTTGTCTTCACTCTTGTTTTCTATCCCAGTTAGAGCCAAAGAAAGTTGAGGAGGCTCTAAAGGATGGAAGTTGGGTTGAAGCTATGCAACAGAGCTGCTTCAATTCAAAAGACAGAAAGTTTGGAACCTTTGTCCTCTTCCTCATGGGAAGACTACCATTGGAACCAAATGGGTTTTTAGGAATAAAAAGGATGATAGAGGAATCATCATCAAGAACAAGGCTAGACTAGTTGTTCAAGGATACACACAAGAAGAAGGGATTGACTACACTGATGTCTTTGCTCCTGTAGCTAGACTAGAAGCTGTTAGGATATTCCTGGCATTTGCTGCATCCAAGAACTTCAGGTCTACCAACTTGATGTAAAGTGTGCCTTTTATATGGATGGAGTGTTGATGAGGAGGTTTATGTCAAACAACCACCTGGTTTTGTAGATCCTGATCATCCTGATTATGTCTGCAAGCTTGATAAGCTCTCTATGGGCTGCATCAGGCACCCAGGAAGTGGTATGAGACACTGTCTGAGTATCTCTGTAAACATGGTTACAGGAGAGGTACTATCGATGGAACTCTCTTCATCAAAGGACAAGGAAACGACATTCTGCTAGTTCAAGTATATGTGGATGACATCATCTTGGCTCAACCAATTCAAGGCTCTGCAAGACTTTGAAAAGCTGATGAAAGATAGATTTGAAATGAGTTCAATGGGAGAACTTAATTTCTTTCTGGGAATTCAAGTGAAGCAGGTTGAAGATGGCATTTTCATAAGTCAGTCAAAGTATGTTCAAGATATACTCAAGAGGTTCAACATGACTGATTGTAAAACTGCTAAGACACCCATAGCCAGAAACCACTCTCTTGGTCCAGATCTTGAGGGGGAGTGTGTAGATGAGCACTTATACAGGGCTATGATTGGGTCTCTTATGTATCTTACAGCTAGCAGGCCTGATATCATGTTTGCTACATGTATTTGTGCAAGATATCAAGCCAATCCTAAGATGTCTCACTTAATCACTGTGAAAAGGATTTTAAGATACCTCAAAGGTGCTTCAACACTTGGTTTATGGTATCCAAAGAATTCTAATTTCAATCTGTATGCCTATACAGACAGTGATTATGGTGGCTGCAACATGACTGCAAAGTCTACATCTGGGGGATGTCAATTCCTTGGTGAAGGGTTGTCTCATGGCAATGCAAGAAACAAACCTGTGTGTCTGCATCAACTGCTGAGGCTGAATACATTGCTGCTGCAAGCTGCTGTGCTCAAGTACTTTGGATTCAAAATCAGATGCTAGACTACGGATTAACTTCAAAGAGACTCCTATCCACATAGACAACAACAGTGCTATCTCTATCACTGAGACCCTGTGCAGCACTCAAGGACCAAACACATCAACATCAGGTATCATTTAATAAGAGATAACTATGAAAAGGGGTTAATTAAACTAGTCAAAGTTCACACAGATGAACAATATGCTGATCTGTTCACAAAAGCTTTTGATGAACAAAGATTTAAGTATCTGATATCAGCTATTGGGATGATTAACTTTGAGTAGATTTTTCTTAAAACTTTCTAATTATTTCTTCTTAAAAATATGTGTGTCCTAAGTTGTCTAGTTCATCACTTCATAAGCTCATGTTTTCTTTGAATGAAAAACTCTTTTTGAAGACTTTCCTTAGATTCTTGAAAATTTTCTGATACTTCGGAAGATAATGTTTTACCTTCGGAAGAAAAATATGTCTTCAAAATAAATGACTGTCTAAGAGATTTTACCTTCGGAAGAAGTCAAAATTTATCTTCCGAAGCTTAAAATTCTTAACTTAGACACTTATTCATTTTTAAGGACTCTTTCCTTCCGAAGCAAAAAAATTACTTTCGGAAGCTTTGTTCATTTTTATACAAAGCATCCAAAAGTTTATTTCCCTTCCGAAGCATAAATCTTTAAGACTCTCAGGAAAATTCTTCCGAAGCCACTTTAGCTTCGGAAGCTTTTTCAATCACAACTTCCGAAGACAAATTACTTTCGGAAGCTTTTCGAATTCCAGAAAACTACTTTTTGAGCAAAAAGGTAACTACTTTTTCAGAGGTGGGACCGACATACGGATTTCAAAGTTTATCCTCTTTCATTAAACTTTATCTGAAATCCTTCTCTCTCATATAAACCCAACGGTTTCCCCCCTCTTCTATCATCTGCTTTTCTTCCATACCTAAAACCCAAAGCTTTCTCTCTGAAATTCCTTCCCATTCTTTTCTCTTCATCTCTGAGCTACCTCACAATGGCTGACCTTACACACAGAAATGATCCTCACTTTGCCATGCAGCTACACAGACAACACAATCAGGTTGCTCTGTTATGCTCTGACAAAGATCCTCATTTCTCAGAGGTTTGCCGTTTCTTGTCTTTGTCTCACTACTTCACCTCCCTAACCATTGATCCTCCTCTATATGAGGATCATTTGCTTGAATTCTGGAAGACCTGCCAAGAGGTCATTATGGATGGGGAGAAGGCACTGTCTGCCACAGTGCAGGGGAGAACAATTTTCATCACTCCGGCCATCATCAACCGACATCTTCAGCTGGGATGAAGCAGGTGAAGTGTTCTTCCCAAAAGAAGCGGTTAATCATTCCTTCGAGCAGATGGGCTATGAAGGAGATTTCTCTGTAAAGACCTTCAGGAAAGGGAAGGTCTCATCCCAGTGGAAATACCTGCTCCATGTGGTTATCCACAACTTATCAAACAAGCATGGTGGATGGGACCAGATTCCTGAGGATCTCTCCTTTATAGTTCATGGGATGGTTCAGGGGGTCAAGTTCAGGTATTCACAATTTGTTTATACTAATTTACTTGCAAACTTAGACTCCTTAGAATATTACATTTCCTAGATATGTCAACACATTCTTAACTGTGAACTGGGCTCACAGTTGAGGGAAACAGGCAATATTCTTAAACTGGGACAGATGAAGCCCGGCATCTTTAAAATTATGAAGAAGCCACTGTAGGCTTCTCAGGGGTAGAAACAGCCCTAGTCCCAAAAATGTTAGAGCTCATTGCTCAAGGTGACAACATAGCAGTCCAAGCTAGTGTTGACCCCACACCTACTGCTCTCCTACCTCTTCACAACCTCCAATATTCATCACCTACAAAAGAAAATCCCAACGAACCCTGCTCAGGCTATTGAGTCTGTGCAGGCCCCCAAATACTCAACCCTACAGGAAGAAGTGGACTCCATAGCTCCCACTTCTCCTGAGGAGCAAACCACTCCCATTACTTTACCTATCAGGGCTGAGGTTCCTCAAGCTCAACCTGATGAGCTCATTAGCCCAACAACTGTAAGCCTTCACTCTGAGTCTCAACACTCAAGTGAACAACCTTCAGGGGATAGCTACCATCCCAGCCTTTGGATCTAAACCAACCAATTCCCAACCTATCCTTTTACACTGATGAAGACTTAGGATTCAGTGAGTACCATGAGTCTCTCTTCTCCTCCCCTACTCAAAGAGAGATGAGTACCTCTGACTCTCCTCAGTCTATCCCTCATCAGTCACATATTACTGAGGTGGACACATCTGAACCTGTTCAGGATGTCCATATGGAAGAGGCTCTCACTTTTGAAAGTGATTACATCATTAAGACCTCAACCATGGCAACTCAGCCCATTGGCATCTTAACTGAGGTTGCCAGTGAGCAGAGGAAAACAGCAGCCAAGAAACTCAAGCTGGTGGTGAGAGAAGGGACTTTGGTCCAATCCTCTCATCCCCCAGTGATTCTTCTGATGAAGATGAGGGGAATTTGAGACTAAAGGTACAAAAATTGTCACAAACATGCACCTATCTAGTCTCTAAGGTTAGTCACTTGGAATCTCAGGTGACTACCCTGCAAAACAGGGTCAATGATCAGCAACTCCAGATTTCATATCTGCAGGAAAAACTAGCTGAGAGACCTTTAAGGAGAGCTCAACCAGGAACACAAGAACCTGTGGAAGTGACTGATTTATCCTCCAGCTCACCTATGCAAGTGGGTGATGCTACCAAAAAGGGGGAGAAGTTATCACAACCACAGAACCTGGGAGTTCCTCAAAGAGAATGGACATAGAGGACTCACCATCCTCACTTGCTGTTGTGCATTCTCAGTAACTTCCTCAAGTTCACATTAATGTGGACTCTATAGACTCTCTCATCAGGAGTCTCTTTGAGGAAGGTATACCAAGGGCTGTCTCATCTCCACCACATGGAACTGGCAACTACATCATCAGATGGAGGTATGATGATGACAGAAGAGCCCTCATACTTCACAGAGTTCAAGGTCAACAAGAAGTCTTTCAGTTCCAAAGCCTGAGCTTCTATGAAGGATTGGATTAGTCAACATGCCACTTGTCAATCCAATCAAATCTAGACAAGCTGACAGGCTGGCTCAAAGAATCCAAGACAGGATCCTTGCAGAGTTCTCTCTAAGAAGGAGACTTAGGCAATCAGGCAATGTCATCGGTCAACTGGATGCTGAGGTGGACCCTAAGATTAGTTCATAGGGGAAACCTTGGCTGAAGGCCTAGTGGCAGAACCTGAGACCCTTGTCTCACCATCAACAACTGCTGCAGAGGTCCAAACTCCATCTGAGACACCTGCTGGTGAAGGTGTCTCTCAGCCTCTCTCTGTCCAGAGCATGGAAGCTACACCAAGCAATGAAGGCCAAGCCTCAATCCACCCTGAGTCACAAAGGTCTGTTGGTGACAAAGGGAAAAGGATAATGACTCCTGAAGAAATTGAGGAGGAAGAGAGAGAGAGGAAAAGGAGGCTAAGGGGAGAAAGTTCTTCTGGGTCATCAAAATTCATGCAAGCTGCAATCAGGGCTGCCCCCAGACCAAATACTCAAAATGATGAACAGGGCAATCAGGATTAGTTATTTACAGACCAGGAACTATGATGTTGATGAAATCATCTCCCTCCCCTTAGAAGAGTTGAATGAACTGGCTGACATGGAAGTGTCAAGAGAGATAAAGGAGAAAGAGGATGCAAGGTTACTTCTCCAATTCAAAGAGGAGAGGAGACAGAAAAGACTTCACAAGCATACTCCCACTCTCTCTCCAGTTCAAGAAAGTCCTGCACAGGAAGATGTGGCTCCACAAGAACCTCAGGTAGATAAAGAAGAGGATAGAATCAAAATGATAAACTACCTGAGTGCCACAGGCTTCTATCAGGCAAATACACTTCTTCCCCTGTCCTATGACTTCATTGAGTTCGAGTACTTAAAGCAACTTGAGCTTGAGTTAGTCAAAGAAAGAAAAACAACCAAAAGGAAGCTAAGGGAAGAAGCTGTAAAGTCAAGAGCCATCATTCAAAAGAATGCAAAGAAGTCTGCTGACAGACAAAGAATGATGAGCTTCTTGAAGTCATATGGATTCTCCGGAAGGAGACTTGGTCCCATGTCTCTATCTACAATGGATGAGCATATAAGGGTAATCAAGCAGAAGATTAAAAGTGGTGAACTCATTGATTTGCACTCTCTTCCAAGTCAAGTCGCACCTGAAGTGGAGGTCAAGTTTGAACAACCAGAGACACCTGAACCAGAACCTCCAGCTGAGCCTCAGCAAACTTCATCTTCTGATCCAAGACAGGGTCAAACTCCCTCTCCTTCTGAACCTGTGAGGGAGGAACACCCAACTGAGAAAGACACTGATGATCAACATGGTGCTGCAGACCAGTCTTCTCAGTTAAAGACATTAAAGAGGAAGAAGAAAATGGCCTCTAAACCAAAGACTAAAAAGAAGAAGCCAAAGTCATCTACCTCTACACCCCAGGCTGAATCAGATCAACCTGAGGAAGTGCATGATGAGGCAGCCCAATCAACTCCTATGCAAGTGGCTCCTCTAGCAACCGAGACACCCATCTTATCCTGGACTTACTCTACCAATCCAGAAAGATGGAATGTTATCAGAGATCAAGGTGTTGAAAATGTCTACTCATGGCAAGACATAATCAACTTACCTCTGCATGATCTCTTTGAAATGAGAAGATACTATGAGAGTCTTGATAATCCTGACCATCAAATGAAGAAAGGGATGGTCTTGATTATTCTGAAGACTACAAACATTTAAAGATCTTCTAAGTGTTTTGGTAGCATCAGCCTAGGGGGAGTTTGTAAGGATTCCTGAAGTCTGATGCAACCCAAAACTGCCTAAGTGTTTCAGCAACATGCACTAAGTACTGAAGTGAAGAATGCTTCGGAAGAATTACACAAAGCATTAGAAAATACTCTAAGTGTAATATCTTCCGAAGCCAAGACCAATATCTTCCGAAGCCTAACATGAAGTCTTCCGAAGCTTGAAGAGACAAAGTCTTCCGAAGCTTCAACCTATGAAGACAGATTTCTTCCGAAGACTTTTAGTACACATGCTTTATCTGATGTACTGTTCCATAAAGCACCTTTTCCGCTGCGTCTCTGATAAGTCACCAACTTACAAGAGTTGGTGAAAAGGTCCATGCTTTTGGTAACTGTACATTGAGGTCTTGAGTCTGAAACTTTCCACTTTATGTACTTTATCCTTTTTGTAATGTATAAGGATGTGAGCTATGGCATGTCATAGTCACAAGGTCAAAAGGCAGATATGCCTTTTGATCCTACAATTGATTTTGTTAGTGTCTAGTCAATTGTATCCAGCTGGCTTTCATAGTATAGCCGGCTGTAGGTTGTAGTATAAGTATTCCAAGTTCTAGTATCTTTCTTAATGCTTTGTAACACTTGTAAAAAGAACTTGAGAAAGCAATATACTGCTCCCTTGAAAACTATACTCTCTTGTTCTGTCTCTTGCTTTACTTGTGTTCTCTGCATCACCTTTACAAGAACTTGAGAGTATAGCAAGAATTTCCTTTGGTTACCTAGTATATTTTTCAAAGGTGATGCAGAGAACACAAGTAAAGCAAGAGACAGAACAAGAGAGTATAGTTTTCAAGGGAGCAGTATATTGCTTTCTCAAGTTCTTTTTACAAGTGTTACAAGCATTAAGAAAGATACTAGAACTTGGAATACTTATACTACAACCTACAGCCGCTATACTATGAAAGCCAGCTGGATACAATTGACTAGACACTAACAAAATCAATTGTAGGATCAAAAGGCATATCTGCCTTTTGACCTTGTGACTATGACATGCCATAGCTCACATCCTTATACATTACAAAAAGGATAAAGTACATAAAGTGGAAAGTTTCAGACTCAAGACCTCAATGTACAGTTACCAAAAGCATGGACCTTTTCACCAACTCTTGTAAGTTGGTGACTTATCAGAGACGCAGCGGAAAAGGTGCTTTATGGAACAGTACATCAGATAAAGCATGTGTACTAAAAGTCTTATCTGATACATGCTTGGGTCTGCTGTGTGGTTCTATCTTTGCAACTATTTAATTCCAGTGTGGGAACCGACGGTTAGGTATTGGTAGTACTACTGGGTTGACACCCCCACCCTCGTGTTGGTATACTAGTTAGTACCAACAATAGCCAGGTACGGGTCTTGGGTGAATATACGCCGACAATTTCTTTGTGTACGTCGCTAGGTTTGGTTGCAAAGATCATGTCATGTGATTTTACTTGTGTATATAACTGTATTCACGGTATTCCATATCATTTACTTTATACAGCATCACTTACACTTTTATTACTTAAACCTACGAGCTCACCAACAATTTTGTTGACCATTTTGAGCATATCTTTTCAGGTGATCAAGCTAGCTGAGGTTCTAGGTGTGCTGCCTTAGTGGAGACCCTAGGATGCATTTTTTGGACTAAACATGTTTGACAAACTGTTACTTTGAACAATGTCGAACCGTGTAAACAATTACAATCTTTTGAAACTTGTTCCCGGGTTGTGGGAAATTACATTACGATTTCATCTTTATGTGATCATGTGAATCGTTTATCTTGTTATGCTTATGGTTATGTTGTCGTGGACATTGACTATACATGACACAAGTCCCCTTGTTGTCGGGTGTCGTCATGACACGCTTGTCATCATTTTATTATTGCATCTCTATCGCTTACCATGTGTTATGACGATTCCCGTCTCGTCGCAACCCCGTGTTTCCGCTCTTAGCGGGGGTGTGACAATGGTAAGAGAGGTACCATTACCAACAATCACACGTTCTGAGCCAGTATAAGGAACCGAGCCAAAAACAATGGACGGATCAGAGGTCATATGAGCTGTGGCACCAGAGTCCGGAATCCAAGAATCAACATTTGCACATGTTTGTGTAAAATCAGCGTGAAGGCCATAAAATTGTGGAGGCCCAAAACTTGTATTTGAACCATTATCACCAGCAGGTGGGCCAGAATAAGGCAGCCCAGCAGATGAGGAGTGTGGTGGTCCAAAAGCTGTTGGACTAGGAATAGAGTTAGCTGGCCCAGATCCAGGTATTCCAGGCCCAAAACCAGATCCAAATATTCCAGGCCCAACACCAAAATTAGGATAATAAGAAGTGGAAGAGGATGTTCCTTGAACATCAGCAACATGAGCAGCAAAAGATTCCCCACCCGAGGACCACCGCGAACCACCAGTTGAACCACCGCGGCCGCGACCACCACCTCTAAATCGGAAGTTATTTCCGCGACCACCAAACGAACCACCACCGGCACGAGCTCCACTTCGACCAGCAGGTGATGAATACTGAAAGTAACAACTTGAAGCCTTGTGTCCAGATTTGGCACAAATCTGACAAATCACAGTTCGAGAACCATCAGAATGAGGCAGAGTCGATGTAGAAGCAACCATAGCAACAAGCGGTGGAGGAACTGAAGGTTGCCTTTGTTTCAGACGAGCTTCATAGGTGAGTAATCGCGATCGTAGCTGTGAAAAGGTGAGAGTCTTGTCTTGATTTTCAATATTCATCACAAAATTCTCATATTCAAGACTCAAACCTTGAAGAACTTGTAGAACAAGAAGTTCATCGGAATTTTATGGTCGTCGGAAAAGGTCGCCGGAAAAAGTCGCCGGAGAAAGATTACCGGTGGAAGATGCCGGAATCTCAGAGCTTAGCTCTGATACCATAAAACAATGTAATGACTTGAAATATTCTCCATTTTCTCATTAGATTTTTATGTGTGTTACAAATGAGAGAAATCAAGCTAGTATTTATACTAGATCTAAGAAGAATCTAGAACTAGAAACTAACATCTAACAAACTCAAACTAACTCAACAACCATAACAAACTCAAACTAACTCAACAACCATAACAAATCAACCTCTCAAAATATCTCTAATAGCTTGGTTCAGCAAAAAAAATTACACCAAAACGTTAAAAATTAATAAGTTACAATTGTAGTCCAAAAAGTTTTTAAACATGGGAGATTAAAAGAAATAGCTAAAATCTTAAAACAAATAAAGTTTTTTGTAGTCTTAAAAAGTCTTAGACATGATAAATTAAAAAATATATCTGAAATTTTAAAACAAATAATTTTTTTGGTTTATGGGTATATAATGTAAAATTTTATGTAAGTTACAGTAAGTGTAAAATTATTATGCAACTAATTGTAAGGATTAAGCTATAAATAATATTAAAAATACTATTTTACCTTAAAAATGGTTGTACCTTATGCATATAATAAATAATTGTTTTTAATTTTATACAATTTTAAAATACTTCTCTCATATGCTTTATATATAGTATAAATAAAATTAATAAAAAAGAAAATTTTTGCATATTTATATATATTTTAAAGTTTTATATGGTACATACCGTCTTGTGATCGTTCCCTAACAGTAACAAATTGGTCACACGACTATGGATTACGGTGGTGTACCCATCGTAGCCTGTAGCCGGCTAAAGCCGCTCCTCGAAACCACTTGAGTGCCTCGAGTCCTCTTATAGTTATAGTCTTAAAAAAGATGTATAGAATCTTAAACAACATGAAAAACCTGAAAACCGTAATTAAATCTATTGAAAACGAAACGACCAATTTAATGTGTTTGGTAAAACTATTTATTAGGTAGCACAATTTAATGTGGTAGGTGAAGTTATTTATTAAAAGGAGAAAAAAAAATTAATATAGAGAAACCATGTACAATCGTGTAGTTGTCAATATCTTACACTAGCTAGTATTAATAATTTAATATTGACCTACACGGTAGTGCTAGCAATTTTCGCGTAATTCTTGTATTAAATATTGATATAAGGGCAGTGTTAATTTTCTTACGTTAAAATAAGAGAAAATTTAAATTTTAAATAAAAACATATTAAAAAATTTTAACCGGAATCAAAACAGGAGAGGATCAATGAAACATTAAACAAATAGAAAAAAAAAGATTGAGATAAAAAGTAAAACATTAAACAAATAAAACAAAAAAGAATCTGAAAGAAAAGTTGGAATGAAATAAAAAAATAACAAAGAGAAATTAAAAATAACTGGAATAAGACGCATCCCAAGGGTTAATCTCGGGTTGATGGGGGAAAACAATGTGTGTTGCGATTACCACTAGTCTAGCGATTATTTTATTTTATTTTTAAAGTAACCCCGTATTTTTTTTGAAGCCTTAATAAAATCCGTAAAAACAAAAGAATAAAAAACAAATAACCTTACAGGTCCGATCAACAAGTGACACATGGATAAATGAGAAATTACTACTATTCATCTCAAATTCAAATATAATAGTATAAGATTAATATAATTTGAAAGGGGTTATTGAACTCTAACTCTCATTTATTTATCAAAATTAATTTTAACTTAAAAAAATATTTACAAGTACTACTAATTTTAAATTTACTTTTATCCAATGATCTCTTATTAACTGAGAGTTAACTCTCGTTAGTTTTTTTTATAAAATAAGCCCACCTTTAAGCAAATTTTCAACTCTAGCACCGCCTAGTCTCAATTCGGTTAATTTTTCATAGTCTAACCTCCATCATTATCTAAAATCTACCTCCAACGAGTTCGTTGGTTCAAATAAGGGGGTGGAGATTGACGAGTGATGTGAAAATAAAGTTTATTTCATGTGAGAGTCATCTCGAACATTCATAACTTATTTTTCATCTCTATCTCTATAATTACTTTGAAAATTATTATTATTATTTTTTCTTTTCAATGAAATAATATCTTTTTGTTCTTTTATAATTATATTTTCTCTCTCTCTCAACCACTTTTAACAAATATTAAAAATTAATAAAGATGAATAGTGTTTTACCAAATATAGAGGTGAACAATAACATGTTTACTATCATCACTCACAACCACTAATAATTATTCTTTATAATATAAAAAACGCACTCACAGAATTATAGATAACGGACTTATAGATAACGGACTGCTCTCACTCATATAAAGTTTTTACACAACTCTCACATGGGAGGATATATTCATGTGAGTGTGAGTAGTGCGAAATTATTTAATTTTTTTATCTTTTAATAAATAAATAAAATCAACTAAATTAAAGACTAACTAAGATTAACTAAATTTAAATAATAACACATAATAAATTAATTAATAAAAAGTATATGTCAATTTAGTAAGGAACGCTTGGAAATATACTAAATCAAGTCTCCCGATTGTGCGGTTGAGTAGTACATGATGGTTTGTTTGTTTCTATTCTTTGTCTAGTTCTCTGAACGCCACCTAGACATCATGGTTTAGACTTGTTCCTCGGTTCTTTGTTCGAACGTATAAGTGTTTTATCAGCAAATAAACACCGCATTTGAGAACATACAGAATGCCACCAAGTGGCAGGAAATCCATCTCGGTTGAGGATGAAGAAAATGATGATAACATTTTTTTAAAACATTGTATGAGAGGTGTGTGATTTAATTTGTGTAAAACTAGTATTAATGAACCCGTGTTGTAGGTAGCACCATGAAAAACTAACGACGAAACGTTACCACGAACCTACATGTTAACGACAAGGAAAACGTAACATGGATGTCAACATAACATTCGAAAAGCTATTCTAGAAAAATGAAACCATTGTAAACCCATGGTTGCAGCGAGGCTGTAAAGGAAAAACCAAGTAATTAAAAACATTAACTAAAATAAAATAAGCACATCATAACGGTATATTCGAAATTTTATCAAACCTTAGATTTAAACATTATAAGAGGACTATTAAAAAAAGTTATGATTTTGGAAAGAATTAAATAGATAAATATGAAGTAAAAGTGTTGGCAAAGTTAAATTTAGGGGAGTAAATATAAAATATTTAGGGGCTTATTGTAAACTAATAAGATAAAATTAAAAGTTATGGATAATAACTCGTAATCTATGCATGAAAAGTTATTGTAAACTATTAAGACAAAAGTGGTGAAGAGATCCTTTTGTTTTAGGCCCGCAAGATTTTAACAAAAGAAAAAAAAAATAATAAGTGATGATCAAAAATAAAACACAAGAACCTTGCGTTTTTGTTGGCATGAAGATTTTAAAGATAATAAAAAGAGGTTGTCAACAAGCAACAATTCTTCAGAAATTTTGAAGAAGATATTGAAAAGGACACATATAATTTTGTTTTATTTCGATTTGCTACAATAATAAGAAACAAGATCGCGAGACAGAAAACAAAGATGCAAGTCATGATCGCAATTATCATGATGATGATGGATGATTGGAACTAATGGGCATGATAAGAAGAAGCAAGTTTGTTGAGAGAGTATGCAAAGCAAGTTTTGATCTATGATTTTGGGTGCAAAAGGTCGAGATTCATTAATGGGTTAGTGTACTCAAAACGTGTATTAGTTGGAATCAAAGATGTTGAAGATACAAATCAAGATTAAGGGGAGAGTAAATTTTTAATCTTGAATAAATGGAAATAGATAATTATTATTATTAGCTTAGTTATTGTTTGGTTAATGGCTAAGTTTGTAGTAGATTAGGATTGAGTTTATTTTTCATTTGATTATTTCATACAGTTTTGAGTTAGGTTATAAGCAGTATATTTTTAGTATAAATGGATGTGTTAGTGTATTGTATTTTGTGTGGTTTGATCAGTGTAATTAAGAAATAGTCGTGGGGAATTTCTCATAAAATATTAGTAGTGTTTGTTCGTGTGTTTATTAACTATCAACCTAGGCCAACAAATTCATATATATATATATATATATATGGGAGTTATAATTACGTTCAATCATTCATTTAGCAACACAATTGACGTTCAACATAATGAAATTTATGTCTTGCAGCCTGAAAAATAAAGATGTCATATACGTTGTGTTGTACGAAATACACAGTACAACACCATGCAATGTACAGAGGCAATGCGAAGTTATGTGAAGTTGATGTGTGCAGATGGGTGTAGATTTTTTAATATAATTTTTTTCACACAAATTTAGTTTAAATGTTTTTTACTAATACTAAATTACACACACAAAAGAAAAATATACAAGTTGTATGATAATATAATGTTGGTAAAAATCAAGTATTAATCAGTGAACACACTTATCCTACTTAACAACCCTTATAATTAACTATTGGAATGAGTTTTGGTTTAGGAAATGATAATTGAGATGACCATTTTTTTTCTTAAATGATATTTTAAATAGATAACAATAAATAAAGATAGAGACTTTTGATAGTTCTTTCGGTGAAGTAAGATTATTATCCTAATTTAGATTTCGCTATAACAACTATGCTGAATTGATAGTGTGGTTAAAGACTGATGTTAATCAAAGATCTCTTAGTATGCAATAAAGTACAAGAAAGAAAATATTTCAGAAGAAAATAACTAAGTGTCAAATCTTTCGAAGCTAAATGCAAAAAATTTTGAAACCAAAGTGAAGTCTTCTGAAACCAAAATGAAGTCTTCTGAAGCCAAAATGAAGTCTTCTGAAGCCAAAATGAAGTCTTCTGAAGCCAAAGTGAAGTCTTCTGAAACTTAAAGACAAAGTTTTTCAAAGTTTGAAGACTGAACTCTTCCAAAGACTAAGAAGACTTGTGTTTCTTCCAAATTTTGAAATGTCGGAAAAAACACACTTTGATTTACTTTAACAAAAGCAGAAGACATTTTCGCTGTTAGCTCTGAAGACTCGTCAACTTATACAAGTTGGTGATTTTCTTTTTTACTTTAGTCAACTGTACAGGAAGGTTTCTTTCCTGTAATTTCCTATTTTAGTATTTTTATCCTTATTGTATTATAATTAAAATGTGAGCTATGACATGTCATAGTCACAAATCAAAAGACAATCCGTCTTTTGACTCTATATTGATCTCGTTGTCTAAATTAGTGTCTAGTTGGCTTTTAAAGTATTTCCGACTATAAGTTGTCGTATAAATTATCTCATGTATCAGTCTAAGGACTAAGCTTTTGCAATAGTTATAACATTTGATAGCAATATACATATCCTTAAAAACCTATCTTTCTATTCTTAAGTGTTTTGACTTGTTATTTATTGTTTCATTGTCTGGTTTCCTATTTGATTTAATAAGTGTGTTTAGTTGATAATCTCTAATTGTAAAATCGTTGTACATATATGAAAAATATAATTAGTGTTAATGTCCAAGAAGCCTCTTACAAATTATAAGTACTAGTATAAATAATAGGACCACAACCCGCCAAAATAGGAAATACCATATATGGAAAAATTAAATGGTGTTAATGCATAAAACAAACTTTTTTATATTATATTTCTCTATAAATATATTCTCAAACTGGAAAAAAGGAAGTAAGAATCTATCTTCTAGGAGAGAATTCATCAATGGCAGTCACTCCTGGATTTCTCACCAACTGGCCATGGAAACCACTTGGAAGCTTCAAGGTAGGCATACATTTTCTCCATCTCTAACTCTACTAGTAATAGCTTATGGGTGTTAAAATGGGTCAAGATCATGGATTCACTCGTTGAACCTAACACAAACCCAAAAATCATGTAAGATTTATGAACCAGAACATGACATGCGAGCACGACTCGTTTAACCTGATTTCTTTTGTCATACCAAAACTATAAAATTAAAATTATATAACCAAAGTTAGTATTGTGTGTGTTTTCACATTTACATTGAACTGTAGAACTTAGTACTCACTTTTTTTACGTTTTATATATCCGCATAACATACCTAATCAGTTTAGACTACTTATATAAAACGTAATCTTTTTTTGTTATTTTATAATTTATTTGGAATAAATGGCATTTAATTGTTGTAAGAAACATAGTTTTGTCTATTCCATAACGAACTCCATGCACTCGTAGGGAGCTACATACACAGGACGTATTACGTGAAATCCTCTAATTCTTGTTTTTATGTGTTATTTATGTATGTGACATCAAGTAATACTACTTCCTAAACCTTATTAAAGAGTGACACTAGTAAACTTACCTATTATATATCCATCACTTGTAGTCATTCAGCAATTGACAAATGTATCTTTTCTCTTGACATAAATATACTAAAGAATCAAATTCTCTCCTACTGAGTACTGGATCTGAGTAATTACTTTGAAGAATGAACTTTGAACACTTATAAATGGAATAACTTGATCGATATGCTAAATCGAATATGTTAGCCACACCATTAGAAGAAAAATGTCCTATGTAAACCACCTCCGACATGATAATAAGTATTGGTATAGTCGGAACTGACGAGTAAAGAACTGTGGGCCCATTGGCCCAAAGTTGTATAAGGGGTTCAAAAGTGACCCACGCCAAAGTTGTATAACGGGCTCATTAGTGACCCACCACCATGGATAGACCCGAACCGTATGAGAATAATATCACATATCGGACCGGGTCGGGTATGGACGTATGGTATCACACCCCTTCACTTGCTTTATTTTATAATAAAAGATGAAGAAAAAACACGTTTGGAGAATGGATTTGCTTGATAAAATATAACTATAATTTATTTCTTTCTATTTGCTTATTATAGAAAGTTTTTGGACTAATACTTATATATATTCTGTGGTATGTATGCTGAAGTACTTGGTATTGGCACCATGGTTGGTGAAGACTACGTATGACTTTGTGACTTCGGATTCAAAAGAGTGTGATTTTGTTGGTGTGGCAATTCTTCCTCTTCTCTTGATTCGAATCCTCAACAATCAATTTTGGATTTCACTTGCACGTTACAAAACCGCTAAAGGCAAAAACAGGATTGTTGACAAAACAATTGAGTTTGAACAAGTTGATCGTGAAAGAGATTGGTTCGTTCTCTCTCTCCTTCTCTTTGTGTATATGTAAAGGGTTGTGTTTATGCTTTTGTGATCATGAATGTGAAATATGCTATAAATTATTTAGTTAATTATGATAACTTACAACCATTCATTAAACATTTTCTAGTGGATAATTTTCGCATATAAATTATTTATTAGCCATAGTAATACCTTAACCAGCCCATACGAAAATCTTTGTCCAGGTTCTTCACTATTGGGTAAAAGATACTTTCTCTTTGCATTTATTAAAATTCTTTATCTTATAGTGTTATAATTCGGATAGTATTAAAAAGAAATCTTAGACTATTCTACTTCTATATATATTTTTTTATGTATATGAGTATGAATTTGGCTTCGTATCAACATCTTATGAATTGAAGCTCTTATCGAATAAATATATTTATATGAAATAATAAAGCATCTTACAAAAATCTTCACCCTGGCTATTCAATCGAACTTATGGTTGTTTAGAATTTCTTTCATGAATTATGTTAGGTATTAAGAAAAATCAATTTTTGCTTCAAAACAAATGTTTCTTTTGATAAATAAATGGAAATACTTCCTTGTCAATTCTTGAAAATCTTGCATTTGCTTGTGGTCTCAATGAGGAAGGATTTATATAAACCATTTACCCAATCACCCTTAAAACGGCGTTTTAGGTTATTGTTCGGAGAATGTTTTCGTCATCGTTAATGTTTTTTTCTCTATAGGCTCTTTGAATTTTTTAAATCCTTCTCTTTTTATAATAACCGTTTTGACTCTTGGTTTTCTTTGAGAGAAGTCTCTAGAGCCGCTATGGTTTGGGCTCTCACTCACGTCGTCCACCTTAGGGACTCCATTATGATGCTCGAATAGAGACCTTCCCTTGAATGAGTCTCAAAGCTCTCAACTGAGCGGGTTAAGTTCTATAACTCCATCTCAAGTTGGGGCTGTCGGTTTGAAGGTTATAAAAGGTGGTGCGGGTCAATCTCTGTGGAGCGGATTGAATTGAGGGATTCTTATACATCTTTTTAATATCTACATTATTAAGATGTAAACAAACAATTAACTTTTCACTAAAATATTGCCAATATTTCTACTTTGTTACAAATGATTGGATCTAAGGGTTACAAAGGTAACCCTAATAAAATGTGATTTAATTTAATTTTAAATTTGATGTAAATAGTTTTACATGTTTTTTAGGGATGATCAAATAATATTCAATGGCATAATCTACTATGTGGGATATTATTCATTAGCCGAAGCTAAACACATGCCGATTTGGAGGTTAGATGGAGTGATCATTGTAAGCTTGTTGCATATGGGAGTGGTGGAATTTCTGTATTATTGGCTTCATAGAGCTCTTCATCATCATTTCCTCTACAACCGCTATCATTCGCATCATCATTCTTCAATTGTCACCGAACCCATCACATGTATGTCTTTCTACGTATCATCATCATCATCATCCATCTAAGGGTATTTTTGTCATTTTACATTCAGTTAGTACGAAAATTATAACTGTTGATGCATCTTGATGTGATATCACTTTCCAGCGACTTCAAAAACTCTGACCAGTAAGGCATACTTGAAAGCGCTCTAGTTCTTGTCCGTACAATCAGTTTCTTTTAGGCGCAACTGTACAAACACTTTAGTTTGATAGTTTAAGATACCTAAAACAAATGTGGTAGTTTACTTAAGTGCAAAACTGGTATTAGCGACCAAAGTTGGGACAAAAACAATCAGACACAACGACTTATTTACATCGAGACCGATTAAAATCAGCTGCAAAAAGTTTGGTCGCAAATTTAGTGACAGCTACTTAGATTGTTAAATAACTCGCAAATGATTTTGGTATGGCCTTTAAATAACACGTTTTGGAGTAGGTGTGGAAGTGTATATTCAGAAAAATAAAAATTGTAAAAAATATCATACATATTTACCCTTTTTAAACATGAAACATATCAAATTTACCAATGTATAATACATCATAGTCAATTACTGATAAGGGTTTTTTTATTCTATAATTCAGTCAAATGTAAAAAAAATGTAATATGTAATTGCTTCATTTAATTTATTATGAGTAAAATTAATATGATCGTTTGTGTTTCAAATGATAAATATATATTAATATTATGAAATTATATTTGAAATACAATGGCTGATATATTGAAATGGGTTCATTGGTGCAGCTGTGATTCATCCATTTGGTGAGCATATAGCCTACTTCACCCTCTTTGCAATACCATTATTGACCATCACCCTAACCAAGACTGCCTCAATTGTTGCATTTGGTGGTTATGTGACCTACATTGATGTGATGAACAACATGGGCCATTGCAATTTTGAGCTAATCCCCAAAACACTCTTCACAATCCTCCCTCCCCTCAAGTACCTCATGTACACTCCTTCGTAAGTACATCTAACAATTCTCGATATTAAACAATCGAATTTTAATAATTTAAACTATAGTTTAAACGTGAATATAAAACATGATCCTATTTGTATGAGGTTTAGTATGTGTGTTCCTATAATTTTATCAAGTGTGATTTTGCGTTTTTAGGTATCATTCGTTGCATCATACTCAATACAGAACAAATTATTCACTATTCATGCCGTTCTATGACTATGTTTATGGCACACTCGACAAATCTACAGACACGTTGTACGAAAAATCACTTGAGCAAAAAGAGGACTCACCGAATGTAATACATTTAACACATCTGACGACACTAGACTCAATCTACCATATGAGGCTTGGGTTTGCCTCTTTGGCTTCTAAACCCTACACTTCTCCCAAATGGTACTTGTCGTTGCTATGGCCCGTCACTGTCTCGTCCCTGATAATTACTTGGATCTATGGCAAAACTTTCATGCTTGAAAGAAACGTTTTTAAGAAACTCAAAATACAAACATGGGTTATACCAAGATACACGATACAAGTAAGTAGATGTATATTTTGCAGGGTTTACTACTTAGTATTTTCTTTATGAAAATATGTTTACTTTTGTTTTCTTGCATCTGTTTGGAAGTATTTCATGCAATGGGAAAAGGAGGCCATCAATGGCTTGATTGAGGAAGCAATATTTGAGGCAGAGGGGAAAGGGGCAAAGGTTTTAACCCTAGGTCTACTCAATCAGGTTCGATTATATATCAAAATTGATATATTTAAATACACTTTTAAAGCAAAATTATATTGGTTTCTTATTTTCTTAGTCTCTAACTTTTACTTTTTATGAAGTATGATAATTTTATTAATGTTATCATTTGTTTATAACAATCTAAAATACATGAGCAATTGCTATATAAAAATAAGTCAAATTTGACTTTAATAATCTAAATTACTACTTATTATCTAATAAGAATCCATACTAACAATTTAATCACTAACATTCCCGACTTTCATTTTTGTAACTAATGACAATCTTAGTAACATAATAGTCATTTATATACACTTGATTTGCATTCGATTTCGCTCAAATTAGTGAATTTGAACAAAATGAAAAAAAAAACATATATGCAAAATCGAGTGCAAACAAATGCAAACCAAGTATGAATCTATGATGGTTATGCTACTGGGATTGATATTGGTAATTAAAGTAAAAGTTAGAAGCGTCACTAGTCGGTAAATTAATAGGATGGATTATTATCGGACAATGTGTTTACGTTTATTATAATAAACCTATGGCATGAAGCTAAAAATTAAATATATGACCTGACACAACTAGATATTAGAAAATTAAAATTGACCGAGAAAACTAAATTAAATAATTAAATAAGCACATAAAGTAATGTAATTGTCTATTAACTCTTTATAAATTCACTTTTTTTCTTAAAAGAAAGAAAGAAGGGGGAAGTTACAGACTCCGTTCGTTACCACTCTGTTTGCTATCCTATCCTACTTCGCTAGCTAGACTATCACAAGTCATTTATACCAAAAGACATGGCCATCATCGGGGGATGAACCTACTTCCAGAGACTACTCATCTTGAACTTCATCCCCTGAACTTAACTGCTTATATAATCGGAACCGAATCAATTAAAATTTTACAATCCAAAATAAAAGAAAAAATATTCAAAGTCAAATTTAGGTCTCTAGGGGAGAAAGTTTGGGTTTTGTAATTGAGAATTTTCATTGACATTTTATAGGCCTCATGAGATCAAAAGTTATACCTGATAGTTCAAGTGCCAGTTTGTTTATTTTTGAATCATCCCCTACATTAGTATGAATTTAGGTGATTGACTCTTAACTTTATTTTGCTAAATGATTGTAAAAATTAGAGGGATGAACTAAATAGAAATGGAGAGGCATTCATAACAAGAAACCCAAAACTAAAAGTGAGGTTGGTGGATGGGAGTAGTTTGGCAGTTGCAGTGGTTCTCAATAGCATCCCTGAGTACACAACTCAAGTTGTTCTTAGGGGAAACTTCAACAAGGTTGCTTATTCCCTTGCCCTAGCTTTATGTCACAAGGATATTAAGGTAATTTTGCATCTCTATTTCTCAGTTTTTATATCAATCATATTGATTAGAATTAATTACGCTGATGTTTTTGGAATTTGGTTGATGCCATAATGAAATTGTTGTAGGTTGCAATATCTCAACCAGATGATTATCAGAAGCTTAATTCGAAGTTGGAATCGAGTGTTGATAGAGATAACTTGATTCTTTCAAGATCATACTCACAAAAGGTATATATATATTTCAAATTAGTTTGGTTAATGATAATAATTATAAATAAGATCATATTTTGATTTTGTAAAGGTGTGGTTGGTTGGAGATGGGTTAACCAAAGAGGAAGAGTTGAAGGCATCAAATGGAACCCTAATTATACCTTACTCACACTCCCTCCTAACAAAGTGAACAAAGAGTGTTTTTACCATACTACCCCTGCCATGTTGGCTCCCAAACATCTTCACAATGTTGACTCTTGTGAGGTTAGTAATTGGATTTCATATCATACCTAAATTTCTTCTACTTAGTAATTTAATTGTCTACTATCTACTAATCGCTATAATCAGTTAGACCTTTATTCGTAAGTGGCTTATATTAAGTTGAACATTTTGAAAGACCCGTGGGAACAAACATTTAATAGAGTCTATTGTTCATCCAAATTTAGATGATCTAGATATAAGACACATGTTCATTTAAAGTGTAAAAGGAAAACCGATCGAGAAAAGATGTGTTTATTCATTTAAAAATATCACATCGTGAAAATCAACACCCAAAAAATATTGCACCTTGATTACATCATATTGTTGATTTCTTTCATTAATGAACTTAGGTGTTACATGTAATCTTAATTTATTATTTGTAATCTAAAGTGTGGATTATTTGTGGCACAGAATTGGTTGCCAAGAAGAGTGATGAGTGCATGGAGAATAGCTGGAATATTGCATTGCTTAGAAGGATGGAATGTGAGTGAATGTGGGGATGAGATATTCAATATTGAAAAAATTTGGCAAGCAAGTCTTCAACATGGCTTTACTCCACTCACCACATCACTTAACTAAAACTATCCGCATCTATTTTGGTGGCATTTGGGTCTTGGTTTTTATGATTATATTAATGAAACGAGTTGGGGTTCCTAGTGGGCATTGCATATTTCTTATGATAAAAGAAAAGTTGAACCTTATCTTGTTTGTTGTTTTCATTAAATGAAAAATAATGAAATGATAAATAGTTAAATAAGTCCTGTTTTAAACCTTTTATTGTTATTCAATCTAAAAGTTTATACAAGAGATACTTTCTTAACATTCAAAAAATGTAGGATATTTCAAGGTAATAAAACTAAATAGTTAACCATTGTAATTAAAATGTTCATCAAAACAAGTCATGTGCGAAGTGTACGCATGTTTGAATTATGATGACTTTTGGTGGTAGAACATCATTGGTTCTTAGAGGCAAGCCCTTAATCAATGAGGGTTTCAAGGGGTGACAGGGCTAACGAATCCAAGTAGTAGAGCCCTGGCCAGAGTCAAATTGTTTCACATGTGAAATATAGATGGGAAATCGTCTTCTACTAAGGTATGTTACTACTGAGGTGTTTCACCAAAGTCTAAAAATGACTCCAATTTTGTGTTGTTGAATTAAAATTTATTAACTACCATCATGTGAATTTTCTAGACCATTCCCTTAATTCCAACTTGTCTCGTTTTTAGTCTCTCTAGTTTACGAAAACTCACACCCACGAAATCATGCTTGTTGAGTATATCGTCTGAGCTTTATTCAATTATTTATTCTTGTGAACTATCATTTACTCAACTCAATTGACTAACATAAACTGAAATTGAGAGAAATTTAGCTTGAATAAAATGTATCATGGTTGATTTTAAGAAACTTTAGTGTCACGAATATTTATTATAAGATAAAGGTTTATATTGTACAATTATATTTCGTAAATGTTAAAACTACAAAAAGAATAAGGAGTTATGTTTAACAAAATAAAATAATAAAATTTAACTGATTGAAGTACATTATTATTATTATGTATATAAAATGTACATAAATAAAAACTCTTTACCTATAGACGTATGAAATTACATCAACTTAAAAGCATGATTTATATCTACATTATCTGCGTAAGGAAGTAAAGAAAAATAAATGTTTACACATAACGACATTTAAACTATTAAACATGTGAATAGACATTTAACATTGTTTCCTACTTTTTCATAGAATTACATTGCATTTCCAAAGTAATATGAACAAACAAAATAGATAAAAAGCCTTTAACAACACTTATAAAAGTTGTATTAATTACATATATAAACACTAGATTATAAACAAATCAATCAAAAGATAACAAACATGCCAAAAAATTAAATTTGAGTATATGTAAATTAACTATTACACATGTTTAACTTTTTGTTACGTATATATAGATTAATTATTTACATTAGTTTAAAAAGCCGTGTACTACACAGGTTGAATGAAAAATATTAAATTAACATATACTAATTAATGATTATAAATTATAAAATAATTTCGAGATAAAATATGACTGACATAGATATAATTAACTACTTTAAATAATAAAACAATAACAAAATTTTCTCAAACTTTCATCTTTAGAAAAAAATTATACTAAACTTTTTTATTTTTTTAAACACTCTAACTTTTTGAAACAATAAAGTTTATTAAACAATATCAAGAATAAATTATTATTTTCATCCCTGAGACTTTACGAAAATCATAGTTTTAATCCAATACTTCATTTATTACACTAACGATCAATAGTTTTAAAATATGTTTCAATTTCACCTGAACCATTAACACAATTAATGTTTGTTCAGTTAAATCATATAAAAATTATTATGCCCATTGATATTTTAAAATGCCATCCCTTATTCCCACCCATCCCTATCTTTCTCTTCTCTTTTTCTTTCTCTCTCTCTCTCTCTCACACACACACACACACCTAGAAATCAAGAACACCATTTACTACCTCGACTCTAACCACCTTCGGTGCCCTACCACTACCACCCTCACCACCTCTAGCCGGCACCTCCATCCCCAACCACCTCTAGTGCCCTCGCCATCCCCCACAACCTTCGAACACCACTGCCACCCCTAACCACCTCTGGCCGCCACCTCTATCCCCCACCACCTCCCCACCGCCAGGTTATCACCACCACCACTCTCGCTACCACATAAATGTATCCCCTCTGTCCATTGATCGCACCACTAAACCCCCCATTGCAAAACATTAAAAAAATTTAACATAATATTTTAAAAATCTTTTGTTTAAAAAAATTATAACCAAATGAAATATTTTAAACAGTCTTATTAAAGCAACAGAATAATTACAAATCATATTTTTTTAAACACAAGATTTTATAAAAGATAATTTTTATAAAAAATCTTAAAATGATGTTTAAAAATACAACTATTTACATAAGAGAGTTAAAATGATATAATTGTTTTAATTCTTGAACTATTAACTATATATAATTTTAATTATTTTTTACATTTAAATATATATTGTAACTATTCATGTTTATATATATATATATATATATATATATATATATATATATTATATATATATATATATATATATATATATAACATTAAAATTTATCCGTTTATTTAAAGAGTGTGTTGTCTATATATCAATCTATAAAAAAACTAAAATAAATATGAAACTATTGTAGATCTCATTATACTTACTTTCTCATTTCTCTAATTATTAATAATAATACAGAATACTAATAATATTACTCATACCATTTTCAAATTAAAAAATGTATAAATTAATAAACTAAAAATATTTTTTAATTAAAAACACACTTTTTAAAAATAAAAATTCATATTTTTTATAAAATAAAAGTTTAAGAAAAATATATTATTGTTTATTTACTCAAAATAGATATTTATACGTACTTATATTCATATTTTATTTTCAAGCATGATTTGATAATTCATAAATATTATTATAATTATTTAATCTTTTATTTGTTCAACTCGTGTATTACACGAGGACTAACCTAGTGAAAAAATATATAATATCATTAGTATTTAATATCATCATTAAACAAGAACTTGCTATGGTGATGACATATGTCAACATGGTTTTGAGAAAATGACATATGTTAAAAGTTATTTTGCTTTATTAGTATACTAGGTTAGACTCTGTATATTGCACGGATCGAATATAAGATATTACAAAATTAGTAATAAAAATTTATACATTATAAAATCATACTTGAAGTAAATAAAAAACAATGTATTTTTATTAAACTTTTTTTTATAAAAAAATTATGATTTTTAAATATTTTGTGTTAAGAAAAAAAGTTTTTGAAAAATGTTCATTATATTCTGTATTTTATAATTTTTTTGAATTTAAAAAAGTGTGTTTTTGTAGTTTTTTAATTTATTAAATTACACATTTTTAATGTGAAAATAGAATGAGTAATATTATTACTATTAAGTATAATTATTAATAATATACATAAATGACAAAATTAGTATGGTGAGCTTACAATTGTTTTACGCTTATTTTAGTTTTATTATAGATAGATGCAAAGGCTGAAAACCCATTACTTAAACGGATTATAGTAAGTAATAAACACGAAGTGTTATAGTATAATATTTTAATATAAAATATAACTTAAATTATATAGTAGTTCAATAAATAAAACAATTATACTATTTTTTAACTCTTATCTAACTAGTTTCAATTTTTAAAGATTATTTATAAAAAAAACTATTTTTAATAAAAATCTTGTTTTTTTTAAAACTTTGGTATATAATTATTCTGGTTGTTTTAGTATGACTATTTTTAAATTAGTTCACATTTTATAATGTTTTTTAAAAACATAACATGTACTTTGTTTGAAATAAGTTTAGTGTTTTAGAACATTTTGTATTATATGAATTATTTTTTATTATTTAGATTTTAATTAAATGATATGATTTCTAATTTCCTTAACTAAAATATTATTTTTATATTAAATTAACCTTTTAATATATTAACAAAAATATTTTATTAATGTTATTTTTAAAAAATAATTTTATTATAAAATAAGAATAAATTTCTAAAACATCAAATTGTTTTAATAATATGACATATTATTGGTTTTTTTTAAAACTAAGATTTGATAAACAAAAAGTAATTAACTTTGCAAGTTATAATAAGAAAGTTTTTAAAATGACATTTTCATTAAACGTTGTTTTGAAACAAAATTTAGTATTCTATTTATATTAAGGAATACTTTAATCATATCTCATTTTAAAATATTATTTTATAATTAAAAAATTCTAATTTTATTTAATATTTATTTATTTATTCGGTAATATGCGGGTTAACTAAAGCTAGTTATAGATATTAGCCTTAAAAGTCTCATGAAATACATAAGTTGGATAGTAAGGTAATCTTAATTTATATTTGTATATACTTTTAGTTACTTAAATAATTTATTATATATAAAAAAGGTTTCAAAAAATAAAATATATATATAATATATTTCCATTTGTAAAAGTGAAAAAAAAAATTAAAAAAACAATGAATTGTTTCTTTAAACAAAAATTTTGTAATGGTAGTCATAAAAGAGTGAAAAAATAACTCTCTTACTTACTAATTACTAATTACTAATTATCATAAAAAGGTAAAACTTATTTTGGTGGGAAAATAAAATTTTGATGGTCTAAAATTACGACATGTGACATCTTGTGTTATGTGAGGCCCCGCTTCCGGAAACCTCACAGTTTATACATTATAATTATATAAACTTAAGCAGCGGAAATGATTTATAAAAAACCATTCATTTTATTTAAAACACTGTTGTTAAGCAATACATCATAATTAACGGTTTACAAAGAATTGTTTTAACGCATTACAAAATAACAACAACATAGAATACGAATGGATGTCAGTCTTTTCCTGCCGAGTAGTTTCACCCTCGTGCCATCCTCAGCAATAATTACCTGCCAATTGTAAATGTATAAAAGTTAGCATTGCTGAGTGAGCTCTACTTTTTAAAGTAATAAAATACTTTCTATATGTTGTATATGAAAATACTCTTTTCTGTAAAATACAACTCTGTACTGTATATGCGAGCACACATTAACTATATGAACAAATACTGTTCGTTCTCTAGACTGTATGCCTTGTCTGTTCTGTAAATTTTTATCTTTATTTTTCACTTTCTGTATGGAGTAATGAGCAATACCCCAATTGTATGCGCGATGGAAAATGTAACATTCGGATATTTATTATTTTGAAGCCGGTGAAGAAAGAAAAGAAAATAAAGTCCAAAAGTCGAGGGACCAAACTCGCCAACGAAGAAAAGTTGGGAAATGTGGTGATATATGTAGGGAGAGGGCAGCCCACTCTCCCCACACTCACATTTCAGCTCACAAAAAGAAGAATAGAGAGAAAGAAGAGAAAAAGGAGGAAAAAGTGTTGGTTCGGGTCGGTTCGGGTCGCCAAAATCGTCGTGAAGCAAGCCGAATCGAAGCTCTTGTCGTTGTGCTCGTTTAGGTGAGTTCTAGGACCCCTCTTTTACTTGTTTTCAAATGATTTGGGGCTGGAAAACATCTGAAATCGAGTTTTTCGTATGTGTGTAAGTTGACCCGTTTGTGTATGTGTATGTATATGTATGACGCGATTGTGACTTGATTTCTTGCTTGGTTGTGCTTGAATGATGTTATGGTATGCATCCCTAAGGTTTAGGATGGTCGATTTAGGCTTAAAATGGGTTTAGATGAGTTTGGGGGCCGAAAACCCTCGGCTGCAGTCGGGTTGAACTGCATTCTGCATCAGTTAGGGCTAGGCGACCGACTGGAGGCCGAATGGAGGCCATACGGCCGATTAGGGTGCGATTGGGGTCCATTCGCACGATTGGGGTTCATTCGCACGACTGGAGGGCCAGTCGCATGGGGGTCATGCGACTGAGGGTCCATTCGCACGACTGGATGTTCATTCGCATAGGTGTTCATCCGTATTAGTTCAATCGCATGATGTTCAGTCGCATGGAGGCAATGCGACTGAAGGGTGTCCATACGCCCGAATAGGGCTGTTGAACCCGAGGAAGGTGTAGATTGACTTCTGACTTTCGGGGGAAAGTGCAAATGTAAGTTTTGATGTAAAGGTTCCCATAAGAGTTTTTAAGATGACGATCGAGGTCTTAGAAGCATGTTGGGCATAATGAGGGTGATGATGTTGTACGTTATGTATGTATGATGTTGCCATGTATGATGTGATGTTGATGCATGTGTATGTTCCTTAATGTGATGTATAATATCTTTCTTGTGGCTTTACTTGTTATGATGAATGAACGAAGTATTATGTAACGTAAAGTGAAAGATAAAGAAAGAGGAACATGATGAATGAATGCATGTATTAATGAACGAATGAAACGTCTTGCACACATCGGATACGGGGTCCTTCTTGGTGATTGACCCTAAATGTAGAACCTCTACCGCTCACCCCTAGTACTGTGGCATACGTTTAGCTGTCATTCGTTGACTTCGGCCCAGTAGCTAAGACTGATGGTTACTCCTAGTACCGTGGCATACGTTTAGCTGTCATTTGTTGACTTCGGCCCGGTAGCTACGACTAACCGGGGTGTAGCACATGGTATTGGTTTGGATGATGTTCGATGCGCAAGTAAGGTAATGAAAGAACGAATGAACGAATGAAGAAGATAATAATGATATTATCTATGTGTACGTATGATGTGTGATCATGTAAAAGTACGAACGGTTTTATCTGAAAGTAAAGTATGTTTTATTTATAAAACTAGAACTCACTCAGCAAAGCTGACTTTGATGTGTTTCCAGTTGGCAGGTAATGATTGCTGAGGATGGCACGGGCGACTACTCAGCTCTTTTGGGATGGCATTCTTTTGATTAATGTTTTTGCATTGTAATGCGAACAAACTATTTTTGGTAATGAATGTTGTATTAGTTTGCAAAAGCATTTACATGGAAATGAAAGTTTGTTTTAGTTTTCCGCTGCGATTTATTAAATACAAATGTAATTATATGTTTTATGTGCGATGAGAACCCAGTTGTAAGCGTCCGGGAACGGGGCCTTACAGAAAACGGGTGATGGGCCATCTGTATCCCTCGAAAGGGTCAACTGTATCCCTCGAAAGGGTCAACTATATCCCCCGAAAGGGTCTACTGTATCCCTCGAAAGGGTCAACTATATCCCTCGAAGGGGTTCTGTGTACTATGTACAAGGTCAACCCAATCACCCAGGACATGCTGCAAAGGTCCTGCCAATCTCAATTGATTGACCCTGTGTGCATAATAGGGTAGCTAACCCGCAGCACAGTTGAGCTAACGACAACACAGTCGTGTACCTCCTGTATGCTTGCAAGACTTGTTAACATTTTCATTAATGTTCCTCTTCTTTTCTTTATTGCTCTTTCACTTTATTATTACGATATACTTTACGTTACGATAATAACATACCACGTAAAGTCACATACTATAAGTAATAATAATAATAGCAATAACAATAATAAGGAACACTCATAGATAATCATATCATGCATGAAACATCATCATTAAAAGTCCTTAGTCAACCTCGATCAAAACCCTAAAGCACAGACTCCCAGAAAATTTCTGTAAAAATTTCTAAGTGCTTAGGCGCATGGGAACTATTTGGGCGCATGAGCCCTGTTCGGGCATTTCATCACTATGTAGGCGCATAAACCAACACTTAAACATTTTCACTTTAGGCGCATGAACTATTCAGGTGCATGGACACTATTTGTGCGTATGAACGCATGAGTAATTCGGACGCATGGACACTTAGGCGCATGAGCCACTTGGGCGAATGGGCACTATTGGGGCGCATGGCCCTACACTTAGTCGTCCGGCTAACATTTCTAGGCGCATGGGCCACTGTTCAGGTGCATGGGCTGTACTTAAACATTTCTAAGGTAATCTTAGGCGCATGGGCTACTATTTAGGCGCATGAGCTACACTTAAATCTTTCTAAGGCATTTTCAGACGCATGAGCCTTATCTAGGCGCATGGACCTTCTGTTCAACATGTTTCCGGTATGTTTTCAACCCAATCATCAAATCCATCCATTCAAAGCTTAATGTGGCTATTCTAAACATGAACAACCTATGAGCATTCAAGAATCACATCCAATCATGCACAATACATACGGGCATACATACTCAAACATTGGAAAATCATTTAAATACATTTTCAGCCCCAAAGATGTTTGAAAAAAAGTAAAAACCGGGGTCTAGAACTCACCTGGTGCAACTTGGGTGTTCTTCCTTTTTAACCCGCTTGCAAAGAGTTCAAAACACCTAGAAACAACATCCAAAAACACACACACCCGAGCACAAACACAACCCATAAGCATATAAACACATAACCGGGATAAAACCCGACATAAAAACATAAAAACCTTGAATTCTTACCTTGAATTCACTTTTCTTCTTCCTCTTCTTCTTCAATCCGAGAGTATTCTCTGCTCTCTCTCTCTAAAACCAAGAAAAATGGTGAAGTGATGTGAGGGTGGGCGGCCATACTCACCTTTACACCAACTTTTGAAAGTTTTGTCATTTTTGGATACTTTTAGTCCCTCCTTTTAGACTTTATTGCCTTTCTTGCTTTTATTCTTTTTATCTTGTCTTTTAAAAATAACCGGGTGTTACAAGTCCACCCCCTTATATAGGTTTCGTCCCCGAAACCTATTACTCCTTGAACATATGAGGATAATGCTGCCTCATCTCCTTCTCAGTCTCCCATGTAGACTCGAATCCCTTCCTGTGCTTCCACTGTACGCGCACAAGATGAACCACTTTATTTCTCAGCCTTTTCTCTTTACGATTGATGATTGCCACTGGTTGCTTTACATAATTGAGCCGTTCATCTACTTCGATATCCTCCAGTGGAACAATCATGTCTTCATCAGCTAAGCACTTTCTCAAATGAGATACATGGAATGTCGGGTAAATTCCACTTAACTCATCTGGTAACTCCAATCTATAGGCCACCTCTCCTACTCGAGCAATAATTCGGAAAGGTCCTATATATCTTGGGCTCAACTTGCCCCGCTTCCTGAATCGGATAATACCCTTCCAAGGTGAGACCTTCAACATGACCCAGTAACCCACTTGGAACTCGATCGGTTTGCGTCGTTTATCGGCATATGACCTTTGTCTTAATTTAGCGGTCTTCATGAAGGCTTTAATCTTCTCAAGCTTCTCAGTCGTAGCCTCTATTACCTCGACGCTCCCCAATTCCTTTTGACCAATATCACCCCAACAAACGGGTGTTCTGCATCTCCTACCGTATAGCATCTCGTATGGTGGCATGCCAATGCTGGCATGATAGCTATTGTTGTACGAGAATTCAGCTAACGGTAAGTGGTCATCCCAACTTCCCCCAAAATCAATCACACATGCCCGAAGCATGTCTTCCAGTGTCTGGATGGTCCTTTCTGACTGATCATTGGTTTGGGGATGATAAGCCGTGCTAATATGTAACCTCGTCCCCAAAGCATCGTGGAATTTCTTCCAGAATTTAGATGTAAACCGGGTGTCACGATCAGACACAATGGACACCGGCACACCATGACGAGTTACAATCTTCTTGATGAACAGGTCAGCTAACCTCTCGGATGAATATGTCTTGTGGATCGGTAGGAAGTGAGCACTCTTTGTCAAACGGTCAACAATCACCCATATGGCATCGTACCCCTTCGGGGTACGTGGTAGCTTTGTAATGAAATCCATGGTGATGTGCTCCCACTTCCATTCTCGTATATCCAAAGGTTGGATCTTCCCATACGGCTTCTGGTGTTCCGCCTTCACCTATAGGCAAGTAAGACACTTACTCACATACTCCACCACGTCACGCTTCATACCCGGCCACCAATAATCTTTCTTCATATCTTGATACATCTTTGTGGCACCAGGATGAATGGAGTATCGAGTCTTGTGAGCACACTGAGTAAGAAGCATCAGAATATACCACCAAATCCTCACTTCCTTCGGGTAATGACAAGACAGGAGCTTGAGTCAACCTCACCTTTAACTCCCCGAACGCCTGTTCTTGGGCTTGACCCCATATAAACTTTACATCATTCCGGGTTAACTTGGTCAGGGGAGAAGCGATATTGGATAGGTCCTGAATGAACCTTCGATAATAACCCGCCAACCCCAAGAAACTACGAATCTCGGATGGCGTCCTCGGAGACTTCCATTGCACCACAGCCTCAACCTTAGCAGGGTCTACCGTAATCCCCTCTGGATTTATCACGTGACCTAAGAATTGAACTTCGCGTAACCAGAAAGCGCATTTGGAGAATTTGGCATACAACTTCTCCCTTCTTAAGGTCTCTAACACCTCCCGAATGTGATCAGTGTGCTCCTCCTTGCTCTTTGAGTAAATCAAGATATCATCAATAAACACAATCACTGATTTATCCGACATTGGCTGACACACTCGATTCATCAAATCCATAAAAGCAGCTGGCGCATTGGTCAGGCCAAGTGACATAACAAGGAATTCATAGTGACCGTAGCGCATGCGAAAAGCTGTTTTAGGGATATCCTGCTCCTTCACCTTCAGTTGATGGTAACCAGATCGAAGATCTATCCTTGAAAACCAACCGGCACCTTGGAGCTGATCAAACAGATCATCTATCCTTGGTAGGGGGTATCGGTTCTTCACTGTCAACTTGTTAAGCTCACGGTAATCGATGCACATCCTCATACAGGACCAGAGCACCCCAGGGAGAGATACTCGGTCTAATGAACCCCTTATCGAGCAGCTCTTGCAACTGTTCCATGAGTTCTTTCATTTCTGTGGGAGCTAATCGATACGACGCCTTGGAAACGGGTTGAGCACCGGGTATCAAGTCAATTTGGAACTCAACCTCGCGATCTGGTGGCACGCCGGGTAAGTCTTCCGGGAATACGTCCGGAAAGTCACACACAACTGGTACATCAGATAGTTGCGGTGCTGGCGTGTCCACTTCCTTTACGTAGGCCAAGTAGGCACTACATTCACGCCTTATGCACTTTCCCGCCACCGCTATCGAAATCATTTTCAGGATCACCGTGACGCTTCCCAACTCTTTCTGATTAATGTCACCCCAACAAACGGTGTTCTGCATCTCCTACCGTATAGCATCTCGTATGGTGGCATGCCAATGCTGGCATGATAGCTATTGTTGTACGAGAATTCAGCTAACGGTAAGTGGTCATCCCAACTTCCCCCAAAATCAATCACACATGCCCGAAGCATGTCTTCCAGTGTCTGGATGGTCCTTTCTGACTGATCATTGGTTTGGGGATGATAAGCCGTGCTAATATGTAACCTCGTCCCCAAAGCATCGTGGAATTTCTTCCAGAATTTAGATGTAAACCGGGTGTCACGATCAGACACAATGGACACCGGCACACCATGACGAGTTACAATCTTCTTGATGAACAGGTCAGCTAACCTCTCGGATGAATATGTCTTGTGGATCGGTAGGAAGTGAGCACTCTTTGTCAAACGGTCAACAATCACCCATATGGCATCGTACCCCTTCGGGGTACGTGGTAGCTTTGTAATGAAATCCATGGTGATGTGCTCCCACTTCCATTCTCGTATATCCAAAGGTTGGATCTTCCCATACGGCTTCTGGTGTTCCGCCTTCACCTATAGGCAAGTAAGACACTTACTCACATACTCCACCACGTCACGCTTCATACCCGGCCACCAATAATCTTTCTTCATATCTTGATACATCTTTGTGGCACCAGGATGAATGGAGTATCGAGTCTTGTGAGCACACTGAGTAAGAAGCATCAGAATATACCACCAAATCCTCACTTCCTTCGGGTAATGACAAGACAGGAGCTTGAGTCAACCTCACCTTTAACTCCCCGAACGCCTGTTCTTGGGCTTGACCCCATATAAACTTTACATCATTCCGGGTTAACTTGGTCAGGGGAGAAGCGATATTGGATAGGTCCTGAATGAACCTTCGATAATACCCGCCAACCCCAAGAAACTACGAATCTCGGATGGCGTCCTCGGAGACTTCCATTGCACCACAGCCTCAACCTTAGCAGGGTCTACCGTAATCCCCTCTGGATTTATCACGTGACCTAAGAATTGAACTTCGCGTAACCAGAAAGCGCATTTGGAGAATTTGGCATACAACTTCTCCCTTCTTAAGGTCTCTAACACCTCCCGAATGTGATCAGTGTGCTCCTCCTTGCTCTTTGAGTAAATCAAGATATCATCAATAAACACAATCACTGATTTATCCGACATTGGCTGACACACTCGATTCATCAAATCCATAAAAGCAGCTGGCGCATTGGTCAGGCCAAGTGACATAACAAGGAATTCATAGTGACCGTAGCGCATGCGAAAAGCTGTTTTAGGGATATCCTGCTCCTTCACCTTCAGTTGATGGTAACCAGATCGAAGATCTATCCTTGAAAACCAACCGGCACCTTGGAGCTGATCAAACAGATCATCTATCCTTGGTAGGGGGTATCGGTTCTTCACTGTCAACTTGTTAAGCTCACGGTAATCGATGCACATCCTCATACAGGACCAGAGCACCCCAGGGAGAGATACTCGGTCTAATGAACCCCTTATCGAGCAGCTCTTGCAACTGTTCCATGAGTTCTTTCATTTCTGTGGGAGCTAATCGATACGACGCCTTGGAAACGGGTTGAGCACCGGGTATCAAGTCAATTTGGAACTCAACCTCGCGATCTGGTGGCACGCCGGGTAAGTCTTCCGGGAATACGTCCGGAAAGTCACACACAACTGGTACATCAGATAGTTGCGGTGCTGGCGTGTCCACTTCCTTTACGTAGGCCAAGTAGGCACTACATTCACGCCTTATGCACTTTCCCGCCACCGCTATCGAAATCATTTTCAGGATCACCGTGACGCTTCCCAACTCTTTCTGATTAATGTCACCCCAACAAACGGGTGTTCTGCATCGCCTACCGTATAGCATCTCGTATGGTGGCATGCCAATGCTGGCATGATAGCTGTTGTTATACGAGAATTCAGCTAACGGTAAATGGTCATCCCAACTTCCCCCAAAATCAATCACATATGCCCGAAGCATGTCTTCTAGTGTCTGAATGGTCCTTTCTGACTGACCATCAGTTTGGGGATGATAAGCCGTGCTAATATGTAACCTCGTCCCCATGGCATCATGGAATTTCTTCCAGAATTTAAAGGTAAACTGGGTGTCACGATCCGACACAATAGACACCAGCACACCATGACGAGTTACAATCTCCTTAATGAACAGGTCAGCCAATCTCTCAGATGAATATGTCTCGCGAATCGGTAGGAAGTGAGCACTCTTCGTCAGACGGTCCACAATCACCCATATGGCATCATACCCTTTCGGAGTACGTGGCAGCTTCATAATGAAATCCATGGTGATGTGCTCCCACTTCCATTCCAGTATATCCAAAGGTTGGATCTTCCTATACGGCTTCTGATGTTCCGCCTTCACTTGCAAGCAAGTAAGGCACTTACTCACATACTCCGCCACGTCACGTTTCATACCCGGCCACCAATAATCTTTCTTCATGTCTTGATACATCTTTGTGGCACCAGGATGAATGGAGTATCGAGTCTTGTGAGCTTCATCCAAAATCCGCACACGTAGATTCCCGAAACAAGGAATCCACACCCGTCCAAATCGAGTTTTAACACCAAGTGTGTTTTCACCCAATTCTCCAACCAGACCTCTCATTCTTTCAGAGTTTAAATGATATTCTTTCAGTGCCTCATCCTGAAACTCCTTGACTTGCTTCATTACCTCAGAGGTCATAATCGGTTGGTATGCCTTCACTCGAATCGGTTCGGGCCTCTCCTTCCGGCTAAGAGCATCAGCCACCACGTTAGCTTTGCCCGGATGGTAATGGATCTCACATTCATAATCCTTTATGAGCTGCAACCATCGTCTCAGCCTCATATTCAGGTCCTTCTGCCCAAAGAAGTACTTTAAGCTCTTGTGGTCAGTGAAGATGGTGCACTTCGTTCCATACAGATGGTTCCTTCAAATCTTTAGTGCAAAGACCACGGCCGCTAGCTCCAAGTCATGAGTAGGGTAGTTGACCTCATGAACTTTCAACTGTCGGGATGCATAGGCTATAACCTTCCCTCTCTGCATTAATACACACCCCAACCCCGAGTAAGAAGCATCTGAGTATACTACCAAATCCTCGCTTCCTTCAGGTAACGACAAGACAGGAGCTTGAGTCAACCTTATCTTTAACTCCTCGAATGCCTGTTCTTGAGCTTGACCCCATGTAAACTTTACATCCTTTTGGGTCAACTTGGTCAGTGGAGAAGCGATCTTGGAAAAGTCTTGGATGAATCTTCTGTAGTAGCCCGCCAAACCCAAGAACTACGAATCTCGGATGATGTCTTTGGAGACTTCCATTGCATCACTGCCTCTACCTTAGCTGGGTCTACCATAATCCCGTCGGGATTCACCACATGACCCAAGAACTGAACTTCACGCAACCAAAACGCGCACTTGGAGAATTTTGCATACAACTTCTCCCTTTTTAACATCTCCAGAACCTCCCGAATGTGGCCGGCATGCTCAATCTCACTCTTCGAATAAATCAAGATATCATCAATGAACATAATAACTGATTTATCCAACATAGGCCGACACACACGGTTCATTAGATCCATAAAAGCAGCTGGCGCATTGGTCAACCCAAACGACATAACGAGGAACTCATAGTGACTGTAGCGCGTGCGAAAAGCTGTTTTAGGGATATCCTGCTCCTTCACCTTCAGCTGATGGTAACCAGATCGAAGATCTATCCTTGAAAACCAACTGGCACCTTGGAGCTGATCAAACAGATCATCTATTCTTGGTAGGGGGTATCGGTTCTTCACTGTCAACTTGTTAAGCTCACGGTAATCGATGCACATCCTCATACTACTATCTTTCTTCTTCACAAACAGGACCGGAGCACCCCAAGGAGAGATACTCGGCCTAATGGACCACTTATCGAGCAGCTCTTGCAACTGCTCCATCAGTTCTTTCATTTCTGTAGGAGCTAATCGATACGGTGCTTTGGCAACGGGTTGAGCACCGGGTATCAGATCAATTTGGAACTCAATCTCGCGATCCGGTGGCACGCTGGGTAAGTCTTTCGGGAATACATCCGGAAAGTCACACACCACTGGTACTTCGGATAGTTGTGGTGTTGGCGCGTCCACATCCTTTACGTAGGCCAAGTAGGCACTACATCCACGCCTCATGCACTTTCCCGCCACCGCCATCGAAATCACTTTTGGGATCATCGTGACTCGATCACCATAAACTGTCACCTTATTCCCGCCAGGCGCTGTCAATCAGATCATCTTCTTGTGACACACGATGTTTGCTTCATAGGTTGCTAACCAGTCCATACCTAGTACTACATCAAATCCACCTAGGGGTATCACATGTAACCTAGCAGCAAACCTATGACCTTCTAGTTCTATGACACAGTCCTCTATCACATCAGTAATTCTAGTGGACTTACCAATAGAAGTTTCTACATCGAATGGTGCACTGACCTTTCTACTACTAACAGGCAACTTAGCACCGAAAGTAGTGGAAATAAAACTCCTGCTAGCACCGGAATCAAACAATACAGAGGCATAAGTTTGGTTTACTAGAAACATACCTGAGGGGATCAGCTTTGGCTTCCTCCCGGGTCATGGTGTAAGCTCTAGCACCTGCCCTCTTCCCTCCTTCCTCTGGCTTCTTCTTCTCCGCTCCAGAGCTCTCCGCCCTCGGCTTTTTACAGTCTCTAGCGATATGGCCAGCTGATCACACCTGAAGCATACATTCATCCCCATCCTGCACTCACCAGTATGCTCCCTTCCACATTTGCCACACTTCTTCATCCCTGCACCAGATGTGACCACACGTTGGTCACCCACCTTTGCCACCTTATTGTTTGGAGCGGCTCTACCACGTCCAAACCGTTTCCCATTCCAGTTCCAGCTACCACCATCCTTCTTATTCACCTCAGCCACCACCACCTCGCGCTCATCATACAATCTGCTAGCCAAGTCAACCGCCGACCTAAAAGTGCTCGGCCGGGCAGCGATCATATGCCTACGGATATCCGATGGCAGCCCTTGGATGTATCTCTTAATCTTTCGTGATAGTGGTGTCACTTGATCGGGCACCAGCCACGCCATTTCATTAAATTTAGTGGTGTACTGCTGGTGTGTCATCGTTCCCGCCTCCAGCTACAGGAAGTCTCTTTCTACCTTGTCCATCTCTCTATAAGGACAGAATTTCTCGATCACTAGCTTCTTCAGTTCAGGCCATCTCATTCTTCCAATGGCCCTGCTACCCTCGGCTTGGACAATGTTGTCCCACCAGCACAACGCCGAGTCCACAAAAGAGTGGGTAGCAAATTTTACCTTCTGATCTTCACGACAGTCACTGATATCGAGGACAACCTCCATTTCCCTCACCCACCGGTGAGCAGCCGCAGCAGTGCCGTTTCTATTGAAAGTAGGGGGCTTGCATCTCATAAACTCCCTATAGTTACAGCCTCTGGTTGCCTCCGGTGCAGGCTCTTCTTCTTCCTCCTCCTCATCATCAGAGAGAACTATCTCCGGCTCTGGTTGTTCCCGTCCTCCCGAGGACCTGTTTCTTTCCTTTCTTTCCCCTTCCTTTATTGCCTTGATCACTTCGGTCACCACAGACAATAGAATCATCTGCATGACCTGATCAACCTCTTCTACCACAACCTCCTTTACTGAGGCTCTCAGATTGGCGCTCTCGTCGCCACCCTTCGGATGAGGGGTCTCTGGTTCTTCATGAACCACTTTCTCGACTCTGGGTCTCCCTCTCTTGGGTCGCGGAGCAGCACCGTGACCTCCACCACAAGAGGCTTTTGAAGATCTACCACCAGCCATCCTCAAAACGCACACTATAAGATTCAAACACTAACGCGGTCATTCAAGGTAACACTCAGTTTATGTCAAGTATAGTAAGTCCACATCCTATCTAAATCTACTAAGAGCACTTAATCAAATAGCATGCGCACATAATACCGGTTAACATTAGGAAAAGACATACCTGATGGCACGTAGCTACTCGGGCTGACATCCCTCCATTTGTCCCATTTTCAGTTTAAGTTTAGGTTTTATAAGTTTTTTAAACCAATTCTCTTAAACTTTGGCTCTGATACCAACTTGTGAGGCCCCGCTCCTGGAAACCTCACAGTTGGTCAATCACAGCAATTAAAACACTATACATTATAATTATACAAACTTAAGCAGTGGAAATGATTTATCAAAAACCATTCATTTCATTTAAAACACTGTTGTTAAGCAATACATCATCATTAACGGTTTACAAAAGAATTGTTTTAACGCATTACAAAACAACAGCAATATAGAATACGAAGGGATGTCAGTCTTTTCCTGTCGAGTAGCTTCACCCTCGTGCCATGCTCAGCAATAATTACCTGCCAACTGAAAATGTATAAAAGTCAGTGTTGCTGAGTGAGCTTTAGTTTTTAAAGTAATAAAGTACTCTCTATATGTTGTATATGAAAATACTCTTTTCTGTAAAATACAACTCTGTACTGTATATGCGAGCACGCATTAACTATATGAACAAATACTGTTCGTTCTCTTTACTATATGCCTTGTCTGTTCTGTAAATTTTTATCTTTATCTTTCACTTTCTGTATGGAGCAATAAGCAATACCCCAACTGTATGCGCGATGGAAAACGAGTGATGGGCCATCTATATCCCTCGAAAGGGTCAACTGTATCCCTCGAAAGGGTCAACTATATCCCCCGCAAGGGTCAACTGTATCCCTCGAAATGGTCAACTATATCCCTCGAAGGGGTTCTGTGTACTATGTACAAGGCCAAACCAATCACCCAGGACATGCTGCAAAGGTCCTGCCAATCTCAATTGATTGACCCTGTAAGCTTGCAAGACTTGTTAACTTTTTTATTAATGTTCCTCTTCTTTTATTTATTGCTCTTTCACTTTATTATTACGATATACTTTACGTTACGATAATAACATACCACGTAAAGTCACATACTATAAGTAATAATAATAATAGCAATAACAATAATAAGGAACAATCAGAGATAATCATATCATGCATGAAACATCATCATTAATAAGCCCTTAGTCAACCTCGGTAAAAACCCTAAAGCACAGACTCCCAGAAAATTTCTGTAAAAATTTCTAAGTGCTTAGGCGCATGGGAACTATTTGGGCGCATGAGCCCTGTTCGGGCGTTTCATCACTCTATAGGCGCATCAGCCAACACTTAAACATTTTCACTTTAGGCGCATGAACTATTCAGGCGCATAGGCACTATTTGTGCGTATGAACACTTAGACGCATGAGTAATTCGGACGCATGGACACTTAGGCGCATGAGCCACTTGGGTGCATGGGCACTATTGGGGCGCATGGCCCTACACTTAGTCGTCCGGCTAACATTTTTAGGCGCATGGGCCACTATTCAGGTGCATAGGCTGTACTTAAACATTTCTTAGGTAATCTTAGGCGCATGGGCTACTATTTAGGCGCATGAGCTACACTTAAATCTTTCTAAGGCATTTTCAGACGCATGAGCCTTATCTAGGCGCATGGACCTTCTGTTCAACATGTTTCTGGTATGTTTTCAACCCAATCATCAAATCCATCTGTTCAAAGCTTAATGTGGCTATTCTAAACATGAACAACCTATGAGCATTCAAGAATCACATCCAATCATGCACAATACATACGGGCATACATACTCAAACATTGGAAAATCATTTAAATACATTTTCAGCCCCAAAGATGTTTGAAAACAAGTAAAAACCGGGGTCTAGAACTCACCTGGTGCAACTTGGGTGTTCTTCCTTTTTAACCCGCTTGCAAAGAGTTCAAAACACCTAGAAACAACATCCAAAAACACACACACCCGAGCACAAACACAACCCATAAGCACATAAACACATAACCGGGATAAAACCCGACATAAAAACATAAAAACCTTGAATTCTTACCTTGAATTCACTTTTCTTCGTCCTCTTCTTCTTCAATCCGAGAGTATTCTCTGCTCTCTCTCTCTCTAAAACTGAGAAAAATGGTGAAGTGAGGTGAGGGTGGGCGGCCATACTCATCTTTACACCAACTTTTGAAAGTTTTGTCCTTTTTGGACACTTTTAGTCCCTCCTTTTAGACTTTATTACATTTCTTGCTTTTATTCTTTTTATCTTGTCTTTTAAAAATAATGGGGTATTACATGTTATTCTTTTAAGGACATATTATAGGTATACCCATTGCATTTTCATTCTCTCTATCTTTTTCTATACATACATATAGATATATAGAGATATATAGAAATATCTGGTTGTCCTAATAACAAATTTGAGTGTTCATATAACCCAAATCTTTTTTATTAGAGTAGTCGAATATAAATGTATATATAAATATAATATAGATATAATATATATATATATATATAGAGAGAGAGAGAGAGAGAGAGAGGTTCTAGTGTTAACCCTATAAAAGTATGAGAACTCATTAACCTTCATGGGCCAATCAGAACGTGACACATCATCAACATGGAAGAGTATCTTCAAGGGTAATTTTGTCATTTTCACCCTCCACCCTCATTAAATGCATTAGTCAACTATTGTACTTTGATGTAAACTTTTTGTCAAAACACCCCATCATAGACACAATACACATCAAATCATTCTCACCAACTTTCAACCATCATCCCCCATTCCTTTATTTTTGTACGTGAACCTGCCCACTTTTTTTCCATTATCCCCCCATATTTCTTCCTTTATCATCATTTTACTTCCCAGATTTTGTGCCCCAAAAAACCTATTCCGAACTATTATCCTTCCGGGAAACCCCCCACCCGTAATCATGGTTGAAGGTGAAGTAACCCGTCCCCCCGTTCAGAAGTTGTGAACGTTGTAGGTGATGGTGAGGCGAATGTTGTAGGTGAAGGTGACACTCAGCAAGTTGCACATGAATTGGTTGTTTCAAACCCTCCTCTTCTATATATTGGTTCGATCATCGTGGTTAGTTGTTCTTGTAAATGTAGTATCTTTTTGAAATGTATCTACTCACTATTAATTTTTCCCTGCATTTTCCCTTTTGTTTTTTCGTTCTTGTTAGTTATTTTTTCTTCACTTCCAACTGTTGTTGTTTTTGTAGGTGGAGGGATGTATTATTTTTATTTTTATCATCTTTATAGTATTTTCATATTTATTAACACAACTTCAACATGTCACGGTTACACCACGTTTAACCACCAACCCTCTAAAAGTGTTTCTTCACGCAAAATTTTAGAACTCACCATTACACCATGTTTATCACGGAAAAAAATGTTAGTTTTACAACTCAAAATACGTAACCAACGTGTATCATGAAACCTCACAGTATTATATTTTGAAGATTTAGTTAAAAAAATTTTTTTGGTACGACATGGTTAATTATTATTTTTCCTACACTCTACTTGATTGTTTCCGCTTATTTTTTTATTTTTTTTATTTAAGGTAATCATTGTAGTAAGATCTTTCTGACCCCAAATGGCAGTAAGTATTAGGTTCCCGAGGTTTCAGTTGATGACAAGCCTTATGTTAGTGCTATTTTCACTTCATGGGAGCAAGTGATGAAGATGTATCAACGGTATGCTGAGTCATGTGGTTTTGTTGTACGTATTGGTCATTTTAAGAGATGGAAGGTGTCATTACTCATCGCACATTGTTATGCAACAAATGTGGTAAGCCTAAAGGGAAGACTATTGACACTACCGTACCTTCCACCCTTTTACCAACACGTGGTTGTGCATTTAAAGTAACTGATTGTAAGGCTTTGATTCGGTTGAAAGTCATAAAGGGTTCCGAACAGTATGTGTTGTATGAATTTTTTGAGAAGCACAATCATGATCTGATATCCTCTGACAACATGGATTTGACTCACACCCGGCGACACTTGGACTTCCAAGATATAAAGTTTATACACACGATGAGTTTACACCGTGTTGGTCCCACTATTGCATATCGTTTGCATTCTGCGTAAAAAGAGGTCATCACAACATGAGAGGTACTAAAGCAGCATACAAGAATGTTACCCGTGACATTAGGATGTTTATTGGTGAGCGAGACATGTTGTTTGTAGTCAGAAAGCTTGAGCAGTTTGCTAATAACCACCGTAACTTTTCCTATGACATTCACCATGTCGGTGGTGAAGTGAAGGGTATATATTGGGCTGATGAAGTATCTCAAATCAACTATCGTTCATTTGGGGATGTTATTGCGTTTGATGCCACATATTCGACAAACAAGTGCCTATTCTTACTTACATATCACATATAATAAACTACATAAATCTTTTTAGATCTAAAGTCCCCCCTACTGATGTTTTTTTTTGTTATTCATTTTCCACACGTAGGTACAGCATGATATTTATGCCTTTTACTGGTGTAGACCATCACAAAAAATATGTAACATTTGCAGCGGGTTTGCTGTATGATGAAACTACAGCGTCGTACATGTGGCTTCTCCGTTATTTTTTGAAAACTCACAATACTAATCCAACTTTAGTTTTAACTGACCAGGATCCCGCAATGAAGGTTGTTGTGTTATCTGTTTTTGTGAAATCTCACCATCGCTTGTGTATGTGGCACATCATGAAGAAATTACCATCGAAGGTATATATATATATGTTAAAGATATTATTAAGTAAGTGTAATATTATTTTAGTAAATAATAGTAGTACAATTTTCTTTTAAGTAATTGTACATTTGTTTAAGTTTTCATGTAATCTGTAAGTTAACGGTAATACGATATTATAGTCATGGTAAGCTAAATTTAAGATTAAAATTGGTCACTTTAAACGCAGAACCACTTTATGTAACTGTATGTAATGGATCATTACTTGGATGTTGGTTTTGTTTAAAATCTACTTGTAATAGCCAATACTACATCACCACTTCCCTTTGTAGTTTGTGTTTACTAAGTATTCTCATCATTCTATACTAAGAGTAAGTTGATGTAATTAGATGTAATATGATGTAAAGGTAGGTAATTGTTGTTGTCCATTCCTGTAGCATTTACTTTTCTTTTAATAAGTGTAGAATAGATATATGTTTAAGTTTTCATGTAATCTGTAAGTTAACGGTAATACGATATTATAGTCATAGTAAGCTAAATTTAAGATTAAAATCGGTCACTTTAAACGTAGAACCACTTTATGTAACTGTATGTAATGATCATTACTTGGATGTTGGTTTTGTTCAAAATCTACTTGTAATAGCCAATACTACATCACCACTTCCCTTTTGTAGTTTGTGTTTACTAAGTATTCTCATCATTCTATACTAAGAGTAAGTTGATGTAATTAGATGTAATACGATGTAAAGGTAGGTAATTGCTATTGTCCGTACCTGTAGCATTTACTTTTCTGTTAATAAGTGTAGAATAGAATATGTTTAGGTGTAACTTAACTCTAATCACACAATTAATATTCCGAATCAATAAGTTCCATGATGTTATTTTTTCAATGATTTTTGTTAATCTTTTTACAAGTGATGGTAACCTAATATTTTACACACTAGTAAAGTTTTATGTAATATGTGATAGCAACAGTAATTGGATCAATCATTTGTATATCATTTTTTTCCAGATCACCGCTGATGTATATGACAACTCTAATATTTGATCGGCGATTCATAAGTTGGTTTGGAATTTTTACGTTACACCTGCTACATTTGAGGAACGTTGGCGTAATCTAATCAAGTCTTTTAATTTAACCGACAATGTCTGGTTGAATGACATGTTTGCTATTAGACATATGTGGGTGCCAGCTTACTTTAGAGAAATCCCGATGTGTTGTCTCATGAAAACTACCTCTAGATGTGAGAGTTCCAATGTTTCTTTCAAGGTGAATTCCAGTCATGTGAATACGCTTGTTCAATTTTTCATGGCATTTGGCACTTCTATAGATAACCAGTGCTACAACCAGCGTAGTGTGGACTATGTAATCAGTACCACCTGTAACACCCGGTTATTTTTAAAAGACAAGATATAAAGAATAAAAGAAAGAAAGGCAATTAAGTCCAAGTGGAGGGACTAAAAGTGTAAAAAGGACAAAAATCTTTGAAAAGTTGGTGTAAAGGTGGGCATGGCCGCCCACCCTCACTTCACATCAACATATCTTCGGTTCTAGAGAGAGAGAAGGAGAAAACTCTCGGCTTTTAGAAGAAGAAGAAGAAATCGAATTCAAGGTAAGAATTCGCGGTTTTTATGTGTTTATGACGGGTTTTATCCCGATTATATGATTATGTGCTTATGTGTTGTGATTGTGCTCGTGTGTGTGTGTTTGTGGTGTTGTTTTAGGTGTTTGAACTCATTGCAAGTGGGTTAGAAAGGAAGAAAACACCCAAGTTGCACCAGGTGAGTTCTAGACCCCGGTTTTTACTTGTTTTCAAACATCTTTGAGGCTGGAAATGTATTTAAATGATTTTCCAATGTTTGAGTATGTATGCCCGTATGTATTGTGCTTGTTAAATGTTAATTCTTGAATGTTTATAGGTTGTTCATGCTTAGAATAGTCATGTTAAGCTTAGAACAGATGGGTTTGATGAATGGGTATGAAAACATGCTAGGAAGAAGTTACACAGAAGGTTCATACGTCTGAAAATGCCTTATAGAGATTTAAGTGTAGTCCATGCGCCTATACAGTAGCCCATGCGCCTAAGATTACCTTAGAAATGTTTAAGTACAGCCCATGCGCCTGAACAGTGGCCCATGCGCCTAGAAATGTTGGCCGGACGACTGTGTAGGGCCATGCGCCTCAATAGTGCCCATGCGCCCAAGTGACTCATGCGCCTAAGTGCCCATGCGTCCGGATTACCCATGCGTCTAAGTGTTCATACGCAGACATAGTACCCATGCGCCTGAATAGTTCATGCGCCTAAGTGATAAAATGATAAGTGTTGGCTGATGCGCCTGCATAGTGGTAAAACGCCCAAACAGGGCTCATGCGCCTAAATAGTTCCAATGCGCCTAACACTAAGAAAATTTTACAGAGTTTTCTAGGAGTCCGTGCTTTAGGATTTTGACCAGAGTTGACTAGGGCCGAATAATGATGATGTTTCATGCATGATATGATTATTTATAATTGTTTCTTATTATTGTTATTGCTATTATTATTATTACTTATAGTATGTGACTTTATGTTGCATGTAATTATCGTAACGTAAAGTATATCGTAATAATAAAGTGAAAGAGCAATAAAGAAAAGAAGAGGAACCCTAATAAAATGTTAACAAGTCTTGCAAGCTCATAGGAGGGACACGATCGTGTTGTCGTTAGCTCAACTGTGTTGCGGGTTAGCTACCCTATTATGCACACACGGCCAATCAATTGAGATTGGCAGGACCCTTGTAGCATACCTTGGGTGATTGGGTCGGCCTTGTACACAGTACACAAAACCCTTTCGGAGGATACAGTTGACCCTTTTGAGGGATATAGATGGCCCATCACCCGTTTTCCATCACTCACATAGTTGGGGTATTGCTCATTGGTCCACATAGACAGTGAAAGATAAATATAAAAGAATACTGTGACATCCGTCACCTCAAGGTCCGTCGAACGACATAAATAACATGGAAATATTTTAAATAAATCTTCCTTTTCTTCATGAACTCCTGCTTTACGGAGTCATGTCTGCTTATTTTTCCCTTGTGCCTGTACTTCCTTCGGGAACGTGTGTTAAGCATAAAACTTTTATAAATTTCATCACCATTACCACCAAATATATCATTTTTAATTTCGACCATTGTCACTAATAAAACCATTTTAGGCTATTTAATGCCAATAAATACGCTTTTAACCGTAATATAACAAACATATTAAGATCGTAATCAACCGAAACAAATTTTTGGGAAACTCGAGGGTTAAGTGCAGGGACTAAACTTGTAATTTTGCAAACCTGGGCTGGGTATATAAGCCCCATTTCCAGCCATTTCTCCTCATCTTCATCTTCTTCACCTTCAACCTTTTCTCCACTTTTCTCTCGATTTAGCACCAAAAATCTTCACGTTTGTCGCGTTTTCACTACCAAATCTTGGGTATCATCGTGTGTACGCCTTCCTAGCAGGTAGACAACCTTGTTCAACCCGTTTTTGGTTCGATTTCACTTCTGCGATTTCTAGGGTTTCGGGTGCTCGGGTTCATCCGAGCACATGAGGTCGAGTGGGTGCGTGTGAGGTCTTTCTGCTTGTGTTTCATGTTTGTGAATGTTTGTTAAGTGTTTCTGGAGGTCCTCGTGGTATAAAACCCGCGTTAGAGTAGCTCGGGGGTTGCTCATCCCGACCACAGTCGCGATTCTGCAGTTCGGGCGACTGGGTCTGTCATGCGATTGAGCCGTGCGACTGAGTGGGTCGTGCGACTGAATCATGCGTCTAAGTCGATCGTGCGACTGAGTTGTGCGACTAGGCATGTCGTGCGACTGAGTCGTGCGACAGGGTGTCTGTATGCGATTGAGTCATGCGTGTGGATGATTGTGTGCGATTGAGTCAGGTGACCGACTGAGTGTATGCGATTGTGCGTGTTTCGCACGACTGGAGTCCAATCGCACGAAAGTAGCTAATTCGTACGACTGAGGGTTGATTCGTACGCATGGAGGTTGGGTCGTGCGAATGTGTGTGTTGCGTGGTGCGACTGAGTCCAATCGCACGAATGAAGGTTCAATCGCACGAAAGTAGCTAATTCGCACGATTGAAGGTTGATTCGTACGAATGGAACGTGGGTCGAGCGTCTGGTCCCGTCGTGTGTCTGACGATGCGTGTGTCCGCTAGTGTGTGTGCTACCCACGACCGAACCGATACAACCCGAACCGACCAAACATTACTATACGCTTTATACATGTCATTAATGCTTGACCATAACTGTCAATAGGTGTTTGACTGATCATTGCATTCAACTGTTGGAAATCTCGACCTTTCACACTTACCACTTGACAAGTGAGTTTCGTGGCCCCTTTTTATGCTTATACTATTTTACAAACATTTACAAACATGGGGGAAAAGTATGCTCGCCCGTTTTCTATGCTGTACTACATACATACAATTTTCATACAAGGAATCAACGTGATACTGTGTTGCAAGTACTTATCTGATACATGCTTGGGTCTGCTGTGTGGTTCTATCTTTGCAACTATTTAATTCCAGTGTGGGAACCGACGGTTAGGTATTGGTAGTACTACTGGGTTGACACCCCCACCCTCGTGTTGGTATACTAGTTAGTATCAACAATGGCCAGGTACGGGTCTTGGGTGAATATACGCCGACAATTTCTTTGTGTACGTCGCTAGGTTTGGTTGCAAAGCTCATGTCATGTGATTTTACTTGTGTATATAACTGTATCCACGGTATTCCATATCATTTACTTTATACAACATCACTTACATTTTTATTACTTAAACCTGCGAGCTCACCAACAATTTGTTGACCATTTTGAGCATATCTTTTCAGGTGATCATGCTAGCTGAGGTTCTAGGTGTGCTGCCTTAGTGGAGACCCTAGGATGCATTTTTGGACTAAACATGTTTGACAAACAGTTATTTTGAACAATGTTGAACTATGTAAACAATTACAATCTTTTGAAACTTGTTCCCGGGTTGTGGGAATTTACATTACAATTTCATCTTTATGTGATTATGTGAACCGTTTATCCTGTTATGCATATGGCTATGTTGTCGTGAACATTGACTATACACGACACAAGTCCCCTTGTTGTCGGGTGTCGTCATGACACACTTGTCATCATTTTATTATTGCATCTCTATCGTTTACCATGTGTTATGACGATTCCCGTCTCGTCGCAACCCCGTGTTTCCGCTCTTAGCGGGGGTGTGACAGACTGGTATCAGAGCCATTGGTTATAGAGAATTAGGCAATACACTTGACCTAGACTATAACCTAGGAACCTTCATGTAGATTGCATGCCAGGGTTGTGTGCATTTTGTATCTCATACGTGTTCCTCATTACTTGTTCGTTTATCTATCTATTTCGTGATCTTTCCACCCTATGAGAGAGCCTTGTGCTCACTCTTTTACGGGATGCTCCTATTAGATCTTCCGTTCCCTCTGCGCGCCAAGTTATCATAACCAGATTCGGGTATTAAGACCCGAAGAGATCTTCACAGATCATATACTGCGCCTGACCTTGGACACTGAGACTGACCGAGGAGGCTATGTCTGAGTCCTTTAAGGATGCCAGATAGGCAACCTCCACTAGACTATACGTGATTACGTGCTTGGGCTCTCAGTTGACCTGATGAATTATTATGGATATGATGTAAAGGAAAGTCGGATGTCATGTAACCGGATCGGGCATCATTCTCGGTACATCGTGGGTGTGGTGGGAACGCTGCGGGGAACCCTATATATAAACACCACCGGTATACCGAGAATATGCTTGAAATGGGCTGCATGGTGATCTGACCGACCGGAACATGAGCATTGGAACTTGATAAACGGAATACTTGTGTATCTATGGTGACTAAAGCTTACTTATTTCCTCTTTCATGAATAGAACATGCCGCCTCGAAGATCTACGCGCAGTAATAGTAGCGGAATTGAAGCCCCAAGAGGCAGAGGCAGAGGCAGAGGCCGGGGAAGAACCCCAAGAACAAGTGATGCTCCTGCCAGTAACAATCAAGGAACAGGGAACACTGATGTGGCGGCCCTGATCGCTCAATAGTTGGCCGCACTGATTCCTACTATGTGGCCCAAGTGAGCGATGCTCTTCAGAATTCTCACCCCCACGGGGACGGTGGTAATGAAAATGAGGATAGCGGTAACCCGACTGGGAATGAAAGCAATCAGGAGACCGGAAATGGTGGTACAGCCGGTAACGAAGCTGTAATTGTTAATGAGACCGGGGTTGTGAATACTAGACGGGGATGTTCGTACAAGGAATTCGTGGCTTGTAAACCACGAGAGTCTGATGGCAAAGGTGGAGCCATAGCTCTGACCAGATGGCTTGAAAAGATGGAGGCCGTGATCGACATCAGCGAATGCCTCGACAGCCAAAGAATTAAGTACGCCACTTGCTCATTACAGGGCAAGGCACTGACATGGTGGAACACACAGATTCAGGCTAGGGGAAGGGAATCCGCGATGCAAATGTCGTGGGATGAGTTCAAGGCCCTAATCACCGAGGAGTACTGTCCTCTCAATGAGATGCAAAAACTTGAGCATGAGTTATGGAATCATGCCATGGTGGGGGCTGGGCACACAGCCTACACCGATCGTTTTCATGAGCTAGCAAGGTTGGTTCCGCATCTAGTCACCCCGGAATCAAAAAGGATAGAGAGGTACATTTGGGGACTTGCGCCTCAAATCCGGGCAATGGTAACCACTACCGCTCCTCCTACTATTCAGAGCGCGATTCTAAAGGCTGGCGCTTTGACTGATGAAATGGTGAGAACGGGAGTTCTGGGTAGAGGAGCAGAAAAGAGAAAGGATTTTAGGAAACGAGCCGGTCGAGTGCCGGGAAGTTTGATAAAAGAGCCAAGACAACCAGAAACTTTGTGGCAATGACGCAGAGCAGGCGAGAGTATGTGGGTCCGCACCCCAAATGTGACAAGTGCAATTATCATCATCCCCCAGGAACGCAGTGCCGGGTGTGCGCGAATTGTAGACGCCCGGGGCATCTTGCAAGAGACTGCAGAACAGCGCCGAATATGGTTGCACCGGTCAACGCGGTTAACCCCGCTGGGAATGCAAGGGCTTGTTATGAGTGTGGAAGCCTTGATCACTACCGAAACATGTGCCCCAGGCTGAATCGGGCACCGGGTCAACTAGGAAACAACCAGCAGCAAGTGATGGCTATAGCTGGAAATCAAGGCCCGACCAATCAGGGGAATACAGCTCGGGGACGTGCATTCGTCATTGGAGCCAACGATGCTCGCCAGGACCCGAATGTTGTCACGGGTACGCACTTACTCAATAATCAATTTGCATCTATACTGTTTGATACTGGAGTAGACAATAGCTTTATATCTTCTGAGTTTGTGCAATTGCTTGATTTGAGCCCTAGTAGGCTAGAAACTAGCTACTCTGTAGAAATGGCCAACGGTAGGATTGTTCAGGCCGATGAAATTATTAGAAAGTGCTCGATAATTTAGAGGACCACACCTTCGATATAGACTTGATACCCTTTGAGCTGGGAAGTTTCGATGTGATCGTGGGAATGGATTGGTTGTTGAAACACGGGGCCGAGATTGTCTGTCGAGACAAGGTAGTGCGAATCCCTATGTCAGACGGGGGAGTACTCAGAATTCAAGAGAAAGACCGGGAGAAACTTAAAGCTTATTTCCTGCATGAAAGCACGCCGGAGCTTACGAAAACAGTGCTACTCTTTTCTGGCTCATGTGGTGGAAAAGAAAGAGGAGGAACAGGAATTGACAAATATCCCATAGTGCGGGATTACCCAGATGTATTCCCAGATGACTTGTCTGGTTTGCCTCCTCCACGACAGGTGGAATTCGTATTGATTTGGTTCCTGGAGCTACACCGGTAGCAAAGACACCGTATCGGTTGGCACCATCTGAAATGCAAGAGTTATCTAGCCAGTTACAGGAACTACTGGAGAAGGGTTTTATTCGCCGAGTCACTCGCCTTAGGGAGCACCAGTGTTATTCGTCAAGAAGAAGGATGGGTCGTTCCGTATGTGCATCGCTACCATGAGTTGAACAAATTAACTGTGAAGAATCGGTATCCTCTCCCCAGGATCGACGACCTGTTTGATCAGTTACAAGGAGCCTCGTATTTTTCCAAGATCGACCTTCGGTCTGGATATCACCAACTAAGAGTTCTTGAGGAGGACATACCGAAGACAGCATTTAGAACTCGTTATGGGCACTATGAGTTCTTGGTCATGCCGTTTGGATTGACTAACGCACCAGCTGTGTTCATGGACTTGAATGATCGGTGCAAACCTTACTTGGATAAGTTTGTGATCGTATTCATCGACGACATACTTATCTACTCTCGATCGAAGGAGGACCATGAAGAACACCTTTGGGCTATTCTGGAACTGTTAAGGAAGAGAAACTTTTCGCCAAGCTCTCAAGTGTGAATTCTGGCTGCGAGAGGTGAAGTTTTTGGGTCATGTGGTTAACAAAGACGGGATTCATGTAGATCCCGGCAAGAGAAGCGGTAAAGAAATGGGATACACCCCAGACACCTTCAGAGATACGACAGTTCTTAGATTGGCCGGATACTATCGTCGTTTCATTGCGAACTTTTCAAAGATCGCTCAACCGTTGACATTGCTGACACAGAAAGACAAGAAGTTTGATTGGGGAGATGCGCAAGAACGGGCGTTCCAAACGCTGAAAGATAAGCTATGCAATGCACCGATATTGTCTCTTCCAGACGGAACTGATGATTTTGTGGTGTACTTTGATGCTTCGCATCAAGGGTTGGGATGTGTACTAATGCAGAAAGATAAGGTGATTGCCTACGCTTCGCGACAACTTAAGGTGCACGAGAAGAACTATACAACTCATGATCTTGAGTTGGCGCTGTAGTATTCGCACTTAAGATATGGTCATTACCTGTATGGAACCAAATGCATCGTATACACAGATCATAAAAGCCTTCAACATATTCTGGATCAGAAGGAACTCATATGCGACAGCGACGTTGGGTAGAGCTTCTTAGTGACTACGATTGTGAAATCCGGTATCATCCGGGAAAGCTAACGTGGTGGCTGATGCCCTAAGCCGCAAAGAACGCGTGAAACCACTACGTGCTCGAGCTTTGGGATTGACCATTCAAACAAATTTGAAAGCTCAGATCCAAATTGCGCAAAGTGAAGCGTTGAAAGAAGAAAACCTTGCGGAGAAGAATTCCGAGGGTTGGATAAACAACTGATGTGCAAGGACGATGGCGTACAATACTTCGTGGACCGTATATGGGTACCCAAGTGGGGAGGTGTACGTACCCTGGTCATGGATGAAGCACATAAGACATGATATTCTATTCATCCTGGCGCAGACAAGATGTACCACGATCTCAAAGATCTGTACTGGTGGCCAGGCCTGAAGAAAGACATTGCCACGTACGCCACAGAAGCTTGACATGCTCGAAAGTTAAAGCTGAACATCAGAAACCATCGGGATTATTACAGCAACCTGAAATTCCCGAGTGGAAATGGGAGAATATAGCCATGGATTTCATTACCAAACTTCCTAAAACAAAACGGGCATGACTCGATATGGGTCGTAGTGGATCGAATGACGAAATCAGCACACTTCTTGCCAATCCGAGAAGACTACAAAATGGACAAGTTGGCGAGATTGTACATTAAAGAGGTCGTGACAAGACACGGAGTGCCGGTGTCAATCATCTCCGACCGTGACGGCCGATTCACTTCACGATTTTGGCAAACACTACAGAAAGCAATGGGCACTCGATTAGACATGAGTACCGCCTATCACCCTCAAACAGATGGCCAAAGTGAACGAACCATACAAACGTTAGAAGACATGCTGAGAGCGTGTGTAATCGATTTTGGTGGTAGTTGGGATACTCATTTGCCATTGATTGAATTCTCATACAATAACAGTACCACACCAGCATTGGGTGTGCTCCGTTCGAAGCGTTGTACGGAAGGAAGTGTAGATCACCCGTTTGTTGGGCCGAGATTGGTGAAAGTCAGCTAACAGGCCCAGAGATCATCAGGAAACTCGACAAGATCTTCCAAATCAAAGATAGACTGAAAGCCGCTAGAGATCGCCAAAAGAGCTACGCGACATCGTCGAAAGCCTCTAGAATTCAACGTTGGGGACCGAGTGTTACTCAAAGTCTCTCCTTGGAAAGGAGTTGTTCGGTTTGGAAAGAAAGGGAAGTTAGCCCCAAGATACGTTGGACCATTCGAATTACAGAAAGAATTGGTCCAGTGGCTTACCGATTAAGGTTACCCCAAGAACTCAACGGTGTGCATGATACTTTCCATGTGTCGAACCTCAAGAAGTGTTTGGCTGACGAATCACTTCACATACCCATTGACGATATCAAAATCGACGAAAAGCTTCATTTTATTGAGGAACCTATTGAGGTCATGGATCGTAAGTCAAACAGTTGAAGCACAGTAGAATACCAATTGTTCGTAAGGTGGAATTCGAAACGAGGGCCAGAGTTTACATGGGAACAAAGATCAGATGAAACTCAAATACCACACTTATTCGTGGATGACACTCTTGGACCTAACTCCAGCTGAATTTCGGGACGAAACTCTCTCAACTGGGGGATACTGTGACATCCGTCACCTCAAGGTCCGTCGAACGACATAAATAACATGGAAATATTTTAAATAATCTTCCTTTTCTTCATGAACTCCTGCTTTACGGAGTCATGTCTGCTTATTTTTCCCTTGTGCCTGTACTTCCTTCGGGAACGTGTGTTAAGCAAAACTTTTATAAATTTCATCACCATTACCACCAAATATATCATTTTTATTTCGACCATTGTCACTAATAAAACCATTTTAGGCTACAAATGCCAATAAATACGCTTTTAACCGTAATATACAAACATATTAAGATCGTAATCAACCGAAACAATTTTGGGAAACTCGAGGGTTAAGTGCAGGGACTAAACTTGTAATTTTGCAAACCTGGGCTGGGTATATAAGCCCCATTTCCAGCCATTTCTCCTCATCTCATCTTCTTCTCACCTTCAACCTTTTCTCCACTTTTCTCTCGATTTAGCACCAAAAATCGTCACGTTTGTCGCGTTTTCACTACCAAATCTTGGTATCATCGTGTGTACGCCTTCCTAGCAGGTAGACAACCTTGTTCAACCCGTTTTTGTTCGATTTCACTTCTGCGATTCTAGGATTTTCGGTGCTCGGGTTCATCCGAGCACATGAGGTCGAGTGGGTGCGTGTGAGGTCTTTCTGCTTGTGTTTCATGTTTTTGTATGTTTGTTGAGTGTTTTTGGAGGTCCTCGTGGTATAAAACCCGCGTTAGAGTAGCTCGGGGGCTGCTCAGCCCGACCACAGTCGCGATTCTGCAGTTCGGCGACTGGGTCTGTCATGCGATTGAGCCGTGCGACTGAGTGGGTCATGCGACTGAATCATGCGTCTAAGTTGATCGTGCGACTGAGTTGTGCGACTAGGCATGTCGTGCGACTGAGTCATGCGACAGGGTGTCTGTATGCGATTGAGTCATGCGTGTGATGATTGTGTGCGATTGAGTCAGGTGACCGACTGAGTGTATGCGATTGTGCGTGTTTCGCACGACTGGAGTCCAATCGCACGAATGAAGGTTCAATCGCACGAAAGTAGCTAATTCGTACGACTGAGGGTTGATTCGTACGCATGGAGGTTGGGTCGTGCGAATGTGTGTGTTGTGTGGTGCGACTGAGTCCAATCGCACGAATGAAGGTTCAATCGCACGAAAGTAGCTAATTCGCACGATTGAATGTTGATTCGTACGAATGGACGTGGTCGGCGTCTGGTCCCGTCGTGTGTCTGACGATGCTGTGTCCGCTAGTGTGTGTGCTACCCACGACCGAACCGATACAACCCGAACCGACCAAACATTACTATACGCTTTATACATGTCATTAATGCTTGACCATAACTGTCAATAGGTGTTTGACTGATCATTGCATTCAACTGTTGGAAATCTCGACCTTTCACACTTACCACTTGACAAGTGAGTTTCGTGGCCCCTTTTTATACTTATACTATTTTACAAACATTTACAAACATGGGGGAAAAGTATGCTCGCCCGTTTTCTATGCTGTACTACATACATACAATTTTCATACAAGGAATCAACGTGATACTGTGTTGCAAGTACTTATCTGATACATGCTTGGGTCTGCTGTGTGTTCTATCTTTGCAACTATTTAATTCCAGTATGGGAACCGACGGTTAGGTATTGGTAGTACTACTGGGTTGACACCCCCACCCTCGTGTTAGTATACTAGTTAGTATCAACAATGGCCAGGTGCGGGTCTTGGGTGAATATACGCCGACATTTCTTTGTGTACGTCGCTAGGTTTGGTTGCAAAGCTCATGTCATGTGATTTACTTGTGTATATAACTGTATCCACGGTATTCCATATCATTTACTTTATACAGCATCACTTACATTTTTATTACTTAAACCTGCGAGCTCACCAACATTTGTTGACCATTTTGAGCATATCTTTTCAGGTGATCATGCTAGCTGAGGTTCTAGGTGTGCTGCCTTAGTGGAGACCCTAGGATGCATTTTTGGACTAAACATGTTTGACAAACAGTTATTTTGAACAATGTTGAACTATGTAAACAATTACAATCTTTTGAAACTTGTTCCCGGGTTTGGGAATTTACATTACAATTTCATCTTTATGTGATTATGTGAACCGTTTATCCTGTTATGCATATGGCTATGTTGTCGTGAACATTGACTATACACGACACAAGTCCCCTTGTTGTCGGTGTCGTCATGACACACTTGTCATCATTTTATTATTGCATCTCTATCGTTTACCATGTGTTATGACATTCCCGTCTCGTCGCAACCCCGTGTTTCCGCTCTTAGCGGGGGTGTGACAATACGGAGTAAACAAGGCATACAGTAAAGAGCTAAAGTATTACCTGATTGTATAGTTAATGCGTGCTTACGTATAAAGAGATGAAGTTTTCATAAAAAGAGTATTTTCATATGTATACCTTACAGAAAGTATTTTATTACTTTTAAAACTAGAACTCACTCAGCAACGCTGACTTTTATACATTTTCAGTTGGCAGGTAAATATTGCTGAGGATAGCACGAGGGTGAAGCTACTCGGTAGGGAAAGACTGACATCCATTCATACCTATTATTGCTATTGTTTTGTAATGCAATTAAACAATTCTTTTGTATTCGGTTAAACAATAATGTATTGCTCAACAACAGTGCTTTAATGAAATGAATGGTTTTTGGTAAATTAATTCCGCTGCTTAGGATTTTATAATTATAATGTTTAATGTATTTAATGCTGTGAATGACCAACTGTGAGGTCTCCGGGAACGGGGCCTTACACCACCCGTGTTCCACATTGCACTAGTTTACCAATTGAACAACACACATCATGTTTCTACACGCAAACTCTCTTCAAGGAGGTTCAGAAAGAGATATACAAGGGTTTAATGTCTTGTTTTATAACTAATGTTGATGTTCAGGATCATACAAAGGTTTTCACAATATCTCAGATGGATAAGAGGACTGATTTTGTCAATGAGTTTTACGTAAGAATATTAATTCACAACTTTGTTACATTAATGTAATTTCTTGGAACTTACGTTTTTTAATTTTTTAGGTTTCTCATCACTTGGTTACCAAGTCGTACGAGTGTTCCTGTATGGGATTTACTCGTATCGGGTACCTCTGCAGGCATATCTTCTGTGTTTTTCATTTGAACAAAGTCACTGAAATCCCAGATGCCTATATATCAAACCGTTGGTTTTGTGAAAGTCTTCCGATTCAGGTTTTTAGTATCCAGAACAGGCTAACCGTAGACACCACTGAACAAGCTGTCTTAAGGAATGATGTTTTGGATTGTGTGAATGATTGTGTTGATCAACTAAGGGACAACATTTATGGCTTAACAGGTTTAGCTAGGAAGTTAAAGGAAATCAATAAAGGTATTCATGCTGAAAAAACAACATAAAGCACCTCTATCAGAAGGTCCGAAGTTATTAAGACGCTTTTTAGTGTGGAAGATGTGGATGAAGTTACTTTAACTGCCCCTCAAGGTATTCGTAACAAGGGTTGTGGCACCAATCGACGTTTAATTGGCCCTGGGGAGAAGGCTATTGAGAAGAGCATGAAGAAGGCTAGATTGTTTAACATATGTAAGGAGTACACGCACCGTGATTCGAGGAACTGTAAGAAGAAAGCTAAGGCTGGTCTTGCCGAGCTACCCCAATAGTTTCCCCAACTTTCCTTTTTTTTGGTTACCACTCTTAAGTGGGTAACGTATGGAATGATAGTATTTTTATTTTGTGCGATTATATTGGTTTGAAAGTACTTATTGTGACCAATTACTAGTAGGGCTTCTAACTTTTGTAGCACAATGATTGGTGTGTTCTATCATTATGTTTCTGATCCATATGTTTTTTGGTTACCGTTTATTCAAATGGGTAACGTGTATACATATGGTTTTATAGAAACATCAATGATTTGGGCAAAAATATAAGAACAATCTAATTTCATGTATGATGATATGTTTGGTTTGCCTTTGTTTTACTTTAATGCTTCATACATTCTACTTACATAACAATCTTACTTAAATGCTTTGTTACATATCATTCTTTTTTTACAAACTATTTTATCTCAGAGAAAGCAAGAGATTCAATTTTGGGCCCCCACCCCCATTAAGTTACATGCACCATACGCAGCTACATTAACTTATCATTTCTTACATTTTTCTGAAGTCTACATTAAAGTACATCTTTTTTTGGATTTCTTCAAATAAGTAATTCATTAATTTTATAAGTAATAATCGTCCTGCAAATTTTTCCTGACAATTTTTTATTCTGACTTCACCGTTCATTCCTTATTATTAGTTTATTAACTTACCCTTTCTTACATTTTTGTGTCGACTACATTAAATTACATCATTTTTTGGATTTCTTTAAATAAGTAATTCATCAATTTATAAGTCATAATCGTCCTGCAATTTTTTCCCTGACAATATTTTATTCTTGACCGTTCCTTCCTTATTATTTAGTTTGTTAAACATGATTTTTTTGTGAAATTTGTATTACATTATAGTAATAACACATATTGTCTTTTACCCCCAAAACATGTTTTATTTTTTATAAAGTATACAAGATGAGTAAAAAGTATATAATCTATAACCCCCCAAGATATGATTACTTTTTTTATATTCAGTTTTTTTCTAGCTCACCCCATTAACTTATATTTACCACACCCCAATTACATTAACTTACATTATCTTACTTACACCTGCACTAATATGCACACTTATTTTTACATCATTTCTTTGTACAGTTAATTTACTTACAATCAATTTTTGGATATGTTCAAATAAGTAAGTCTGAATTTTTCAAACATGATTTAGCAAAATATGAAGCATTCCTAGGTTAGTTCATTATCATTACTATTAATCATCCCAAAATACATTTACTAGTGTTAACGAGTCATTCCCAATATCAAATTACAAGATAGTTGGAGGTTACATACTGTCTACTTACACCCCTTAACTTAACGACTCAAAATATCATTATGAAATGACACTTAACCTTTAATAATGTAAGCCTCATCCATCACCTTTTTCTTGTGAACGTTTATATCCGATAGTAATATTCTTGAAGCATATTTTTTTCTTAGGATTTTAATTTGAGACTTCAACGTTTTTCGTTATTCTTGAGCCCGCAGTCAAATGTAGCCCCGTTGTTCCCTTTGAACATCTCCATATGGCGCATTGTAAAAATTCCACAATCGGTGTAATTTCGTTTTGTGGCCCATGATAACTCTAGTTTGTTGATGTTTGTAGATGCCATTTGACCAGCTTTACTATTCCCCCATTTTAGCAGGTATTGATTAAAAATATGCTTCTGCGCCGGTTTATAATAGGGATAAGTTGTAATTAATAATCTTTATAAAAGGCTTCTACTTAGTGGTCCCTAGTTTAACACGCAAAATAAATTTCTATGAACTTACCACTTTGTAAGGTGTATTTTTTTTTGATAATCGTCGTGATCCACCATTTGCACAATGCTCTCTTCTGCGTCCATATTGTCAATAACGAAGCTTGCGGGGTTCTTCAAGTCAAATACCACAAGGTAGAAATGTTTCTTTTCCAATATTGGAAACAACACAACATCATACCCTTTTAGATCTCTTTTGCTCTCCTCCCTCCCTAACGCTTGGAAGATGTTATTTGTAAACGTCCGAAGACATTTTTCTTCATTTATGAACAACCACTCTAACTGGAAAAAAAACTTGATCAATTACGGTAGGTAATATACATAATTTTAGTAATTTTGTACTTACGAATGGCTGGTGGCAGACAAACAGCCTGTGTGGGGATTCCTTACTCCTTAATTTTTCCTCATTATTCAACACCGCCGCCCAACAGTCAATGAGTTGCCATATACCTCCCTACCTGGCTCCAGGGTCCTTAAAATATTATCTCCGACCTCACCCCAAAGTGCGAGTCAAAGACCCGGTTGTTGCATTAATGATACCAAAATGTTTATTTTTTGTAACGCAAATTCAATTAATAGACACGTAATAGTTGTTTTTTGTTCTTTAATTTTTACCTTCCCATTTTTTTAATTTTAATTATTTCCTTTATCAAATATCTTACCTTGGATTTGCGTTGAAGATTAATTCCCAGATTGCGTCATCCTCTTTGCTGAATAACTGATGTATTGTTGCCTCTCTCTTTAAGTAGGGTGATTTTACTGATGAGGAGACCATTCTTTTTCTTCTTTGATTTTTCCTAATTGTTATCTTATCTGCCTTCATATCTCCTGCATCATACATGAACAGATTAAAAACGCTTACCTTTCCCAATTTTTTTCACCCTTATCACATGTTATAGTTGATGTAAACGCTTGTAACTTTCGGTTTTATATAATGTTTAACATTACCGACTATGTTTTAAAAACTTCTTAACCATTTTGTGTCAGCTCCATAATGTCAATATGTAAATTTAAGAGTCATGAATTAATAAATATGATAAACAATTTCGTTATACTAAATAAACAAAGGTCCATTCATCACCCAACTTTCATAAGTCTTCTTCATGCTCATATGTTTCATCCTGTGTTAAACCCAGGTTATATGACAGTGCACCAAAGTTGACTGCATTATAAAGTATAACAACACATATCATTGACACTGAATATTTTAATTTTAGCATTATATTTATAAATTAAATTTTGCTTATAATAAAATTTCAACTACAGTGCTCTGTCACAATTTTTCCATGTTCTTGCAAATTTTAAATTTAGGATATATATATATGTTTTTTGCCGGGCAACCAATATGACAAATATCCAACCCCCAATTTAATGTAATGTAAGTGTGTAACATTAGTTTTCTAATTTTTAGTCTATCTAATATGACTTTCTAATGTAACATTACAAAATTAAGTAAGTGTAAGTAACCTGTTTTTTGTAATGTAAGAGTATGTAACATGAGTGTGTAATGTAACATGTCTTTCTAATGTAACATGAGTTTCTAATCTAATTATGTAACATGACTTTTAATGTAAGTGTATGTAACACGAACTTTGTAATGTAAATGTTCAAGGCAAAATTTTGTTTTTTTCCGGGCCAACCAAATGTAGGGTATATTTTAATCTCCATGGGAAAAGTAGTTGAACCATTTTCATGGAAAACTACACATCCCCTATGTAATGTAAGTGTATGTAAGAATGAATTTGTTAATCGTTGTGTAACATTAAATGTTTTCTTTAACACTTATTTCCTTTTTCTGTACAACCCCAACTTTAACGAGGTTAAACAAAAATGTTCACCTATCCACTATATTGCAAGAAAAATAATTTTAGTACCTTAACCAAACAAAATAAATAAACAAGTTCATACATTAAATGTAATGGCAGTTAACACATTGAAGTTCAGTGTAAATCAAATTTGTTTTAACCTGTTATCTCAGCTGCACTTTTCTTCTTTTCATCCTGTGTTAAACCCAGGCTATAAGACGGTGCACCAAAGTCTCCTGGATAATAAACTATAAAACAGGAATACATAATTCATAGTCAACATTTTTCTCGCAGGCTATAAGACAGAAGACCATGTTCATACTGTGTTAAAATTTAGGAAAAATTTTATTTCCCATCGGGGTAAACAAAGATCAATACTATTAATCAACAATGTAAGTTATTGTAAAGTGTATGTAGATTTATGTTTTCATGCTGATATACAATTTAGGCTATGACACAGTGCACCAAACTTGCCGATATTATCCACTTTCTTACACTTAAAACCTTTAAATGTTTTTCCTAAACTTCTTTTCCTTTTTCCTGTATTATCCATAATATAAGGCGGTGTAACCAAGATTATTCACATATCGACTATCACACACAAATATTAATTTAAATATATTAACAAACCTAAATTACTTAAGAACGTCATAGATGTAATTTAATATTCACTTAACACACTGCATTTCATTACAAGTTAATTCTGATGTACCTTTTCCTCAACCACACTTTTCTCCTCTTGTGTCAAGAGCATACTGTGAGTAGGTGGATCAAAGCTTTTTGACTTAACAACTATGAGAAACAAACTACTTATTTTATTAAAGCAATATATGTTCATAAGCGTGTATTGTAAGGTAATAATATATGCACCTATAACTTCATGCGGAGTTGTTTCATCCTGTGTTAATCCCAATCTAGAAGACGGTTCATCAAACTTCGCTGGATTATCAACTATAAAACAAGAACACTAAATTAACAGTCAACATTTTTTAAACACATGCTTTAACACAGTAAAATTTTGTCAGTACACCAACCAAACATGATTATATATGCATCACCAATGTAAATTACTGTAACTGTATTTGAACACGAGAGTGTAATATAAGTGAGTAACCATTTTTTTCTGATGTAAGTGTGTGTAATATGACCTTCTAATGTAAAAACAAATAAAATTATTTATCAATTTTATTCCATTGAATCCCAATTTAGGTTACATTTGTTTTTCCAACCAACCAAAACAGGACTATTCTAAAGGTTTTTTGACTTAAACTATGAGAAACAAACTACTTATTTTAGTAAAGCAATATATGTTCATAAGCGCGTATTGTAAGGTAATAATATATGCACCTATAACTTCATGCGGAGTTGTTTCATCCTGTGTTAAACCCAAGCTAAAAGACGGTTCATCATACTTCGCTGGATTATCAACTATAAAACAAGAAACACCAATTAACAGAACATTTTTTAACACATGCTTTAACACAGTAAAATTTACTCACTACACCAACCAAACATGAATATATATGCATCACCAATGTAGTTTACTGTAACTGTATTTGAACACGAGAGTGCAATATAAGTGACTAACCATTTTTTTCTGATGTAAGTGTATGTAATATGACTTTCTAATGTAAACACAAATAAAATCCTTTATCAATTTTTTTCCATTGAATCCTAATTTTAGGTTACCTTTGTTTTTCCAACCAACCAAAACACGACTATTCACTTTGAAAAATATTCTTGTGTGTAAAGTCCAAAGTCTAGGCACGTATATATAACATTCTTGACATACCAACTATAACAAAACCTAATATTAATTTCACTATCTTACAATTATAAACTTACTCCATTTGATGTAACATAAGATCACACAGTTCATTTCAATGAAAATAAATTTTTGTCTACCACTTTTATCAGCCGCACTTTTCTCATCCTGCGTTAATCCCAACTGAAAGATGCCCCCCCCAAGTTGCATGACTGATATACTATAAAAGAACAACATATATTTCACATTCAAGTTAGTTACATGATGACTTTACATACGAAGTTGGGTATGTACTCTATACATTGTATGTCAGTGAAATCAATCCAAGTTAATATTAAAATCCAGTTTTATAGCCATTGTTTTCTTTTACTTTTCCTTTCTTATATCAGCCAAAAATAACTATTACAATTACCTTTATCTGTACCAAATTTTCCATCCCTCTGCTTCACCCCCAACTTGTAAGAACTTATCTCCGGAACTGGTATTAAAAATACGATTGACAATATGTGTTATATGTTTTCTAAAGTTTTAAAAATTATGGACTGTATTTGGTTACCTTTAATTCTTTTTTCTTCCAACTTTTTGGCAAACTGTGCTAGGACGTTTTTTGGATTCACCACATGATTTTCCTCCCCACTTCCTGTAAGGCCCCGTTCCCGGGAGGCTCACAACTGGTAAATCATCGCACATATAACATATACTTTGCATTTAATCATCAAAACATTGCAACGGAAACATAAAACAAATGGCATTTCATTTCATCATAAAAACTTTTGCAAAATAATGCATCGTTTGTCGATTATAAAATCACATTGTTGTATTACATCACAAAAGCTTTAAATAAATGGATGCGATCCAAAAGAGCTGAGTAGCCGCCTCATGCCATCCTCAGCAACGTTTACATGCCAACTGAAAACGTATAAAAGTCAGCGTTGCTGAGTGAGTTCTAGTTTTATATAAAACATACATAAAATTGTTATTTATTTCTTTCAGAGCCATACTATACGTATCATTCGTTCGTGATTATACATCATACGTACATACAGATAATATCACTATTATCTTCCATTTCGTTCATTAACTTCGTTCATTCATTACATCTTGTGACATGTACATTACCCCGAACATTGTGCACGAAGCGGGTAACTAGCCTGAGATCTTTCATAGACCCCGAACATTATGCACGAAGATGACTCCAGTACCTAGGCAAGTACATTCACCATTCATCTTTTATTTTTCATTCCGGATCAATGCCATATGCTATACCCCGAACATTGTGCACGAAGCTGGTTACTGGGCTTGAGGTCTTTCATAGACCCCGAACATTGCACACGAAGCTGACTCCAATACCTAGGGCAAGCGGCAAGGATCCCATACATATGGTCAATCACAAGGATTGGACCCCAGTATGCATCCTTATGGGGTAGCTAACCCGCACACAGTTGAGCTAACACCCTTCATTGGGTGTGGACCTCCATACATTTGCTTGCAAGACTTTTTACGTTCATTCATTCGTTAATGCATGCATTCATTCATCGTGTTCCTCTTTCATTAACTTTCACGTTACGTTACATAATACTTTCGTTTTATTCATTAACATAACACGTAAAGCCGTGGAAAGATAAACATTCATCATCATAGGAACATAACATAACATATCATTCATACATCATCACACAGGGCATCATACATACATAACATACATCATGCATAACCATGTAACATCATCATCATACATAAGCATCAATCACAATGCATAACATGCCCCTCATACCTTCTATGACCCCAAAAGTCAACTTATATAGTCCCCCAAGAATCTCCTAAGTCAAAGCCTTCTTTACACATTTTCCCCAAAAATCAGAAAAATATTCTAAGTCCTTAGGCGCATGGGCACTATGCAGGCGCATGGACACTATGCAGGTGCATGGGGAACACTTAGGCTCATGGGCAACTTTCAGGCGCATGGGCACTATGTAGGCGCATGGGTGCTTGGACGCATGGGAACCCTGGACGTCTGGACACTTAGTCAATTCCAACCCAATTTCTAGGCGTATGGGTACTATTCAGGTGCATGAGCCACTTGGGCGCATGGCCACTTGGACGCATGAGCACTATTGGGGCGCATGGCCCTGCACTTAGTCATCCGACTAACATTTCTAGGCGCATGGGCCACTGTTCAGGCGTATGGGCTATACTTAGACTTTTCTAAGGCAAATTTTAGGCGCATGAGCTACTGTTTAGGCGCATGGCTTACACTTAATTCTTTCTAAGGAAAACTTTGGGCGTATGAGCCTCACCCAGACTCATGAGCATTCTGTAAAACATGATTCTTGGATTTTTCAAACCTAATCCTCAAACTCATCTGTTCTAAGCATAATGTGGCTATTCTAAACATGAGTAGCCTGTAAACATTCAAGAACCATCATCCAACTTACACAATACATACGGGTATCACACATAAACTTTGTAAAATCTTTTTAATACGTTTTCAGTCCCAAAGATAGTTTAAAACATGTAAAAACTGGGTTCTAGAACTCAACTGGTGAAACTTGGGTGTTTTCTTCCTTTCTAACCCGTTTGCAATGAGTTCAAACACCTAAAACAACACCACACACACACACACGAGCACAAACACAACACATAAGCACATAATCACATAACCTGGATAAAACCCGTCATAAACACATAAAACCCCGGATTCAGTCGGAGCCAACCGATACGGTGCTTTGGCAACGGGTTGAGTACCGGGTATCAAGTCAATTTGGAACTCAACCTCGCGATCTGGTGGCACACCGGGTAAGTCTTCCGGGAATACGTCCGGAAAGTCGCACACCACTGGTACTTCGGATAATTGCGGTATCGACGCATCCACATCTTTTATGCATGCTAAGTAGGCAATACATAATGCACTTTCCCGCCACCGCCATCGAAATCACCTTCGGGATCGTCATGACGCGATCACCATAAACCGTCACCTTATTCCCGTCAGGCGTTGTCAATCGGATCATCTTCTTGCGACACACAATATTTGCTTCATAGGTTGCTAACCGGTCCATCCCAAGTATTACATCAAATCCACCTAGGGCTACCAAGTGTAACCTAGCAGCAAACCTATGGCCTTCTAGTTCTATGCCACAATCCTCTATCACATTAGTAATTCTAGTGGACTTACCGATAGCAGTTTCTACATCGAATGGCTCACCAATACATCTACTCTTATTGGGAAACTTAGCACCAAAGGCAGCAGAAATGAAACTCCTACTAGCACCAGAATCAAACAACACAGATGCAAGACTTTGGTTTACAAGAAACATACCTGACACTACGTCGGGGTCTGTCCTAGCCTCCTCCCGAGTCATCGTGAAAGCTTGGGCGCTTGCCTTTTGTCCTTCTCCTCCCGCCTTCTTCACCCCGGAACCCTCGGCCCTTGGCTTTTTACACTCCCTACTCATGCGACCACTTCCCCCGCAGTTGAAACACTTCATGCCTCCATAATCTCTATCCATATGGCTAGGCTTCCCACATTTGAAACAAATATTCAACCCCATCTACACTTGCCACCGTGCTCCTTCCCGACTTGCCACACTTCTTCAACTCAACACCAGCTGTGACCACATGTCGGTCACCTACCCTCGCCACCTTATTGTTTGGAGTGGCTCTACCACGTCCAAACCGTTTCCCATTCCAGTTCCTCCCATCCCTACTCGTCTTCTTCTCTTCAGCCACCACCACCCCACACTCATCATATAATCCACTAGCCAAATCGACCGCCGACCTAAAAGTGCTCGGCCGGGCAACGATCATATGCCTACGGATGTCTGCTGGTAGCCCCTGGATGTATCTCTTAATCTTTCATGACAGTGGTGTCAGTTGATCGGGCACCAGCCGTGCCATTTCATTGAACTTTGTGGTGTACTCTTGGTGTGTCATAGTTCCCGCCTCCAATTGCAGAAACTCTCTCTCAACTTTGTCCATTTCCCGGTAAGGACAAAACTCCTCGATCACCAACTTCTTCACTCCGACTATCTCATTCTCCCGATCGCCCGACTACCCTCGGCTTGGACTATATTGTCCCACCAGCACAGAGCCGAGTCTACAAATGAATGGGTAGCGAACTTAACCGTCTGGTCTTCTCGGCACTCACTGATATCAAGTACTGCCTCCATTTCCCTCACCCACCGGTGAGCAGCAGCGGCAGTGCCGTTTCCACAAAAGTAGGGGGTTTGCATCTCATAAACACCCTGCAGTTGCAGCCTCGGGTCGCCTCCGGCGCAGGCTCTCGTCCTCATCATTAGAAAGAACCGTTTCTGGCTCTGTTGTTCCCGTCCTCTCCGAGGACCTGTTCCTTTCCTTTCTTTCCCCGTCTCTAACCGCCTTGATAATTTCGGTCACCACAGACGGTAAAATCGTTTGCATGACCTGATGAACTACCTCCACCACTGCCTCCTTTACTGAGGCTCTCAGATTGGCGCTCTCGTTGCCACCCTCCGAATGAGAAGCCTCTGGTTCTTCATGAACCACTTTCTCAACTCTGGGTCTCCCTCTCTTGGGTCGCGGTTCAGCACCGTGACCTCGACCACGAGAGGCCTTCAAAGATCTACCACCAGCCATCTACTAACACACTGAAAGATTCAAACACCAACATGGTCATTCAAGGGAACAGCTTAGTTTATGTCAAGTATAGTAAGTCCCTAATTACAGTGGCCAGTTGTGATTAGCCACTTACTTTCTCTTCATACCCCGAGCATTACCTGTCCTGACTACATCAGTATTTAATCTACATACAACACATAACCACATACCATGCGCGCATAACCACATACCATGCGCACATACCACATACCATGCGCACATAAACCGGTTAACATTACGAAAATACCTGATGGCACGCAACTACTCAGATTGACATCCCATTCCCATTACGTCCCATTCTCAGTTTAAGTTAAGGTTTCTTTTGAAAATTTACCCATTTCACTTAAACTTTGGCTAAGTAGCCATCCAAAAGAGCTGAGTAGCCGCCTCGTGCCATCCTCAGCAACGTTTACCTGCCAACTAAAAACGTATAAAAGTCAGCGTTGTTGAGTGAGTTCTAGTTTTATAATAAAACATACATAAAATTGTTATTTATTTCCTTTCAGAGCCATACTATACGTATCATTCGTTCGTGATCATACATCATACGTACATACAGATAATATCATTATTATCTTCCATTTTGTTCGTTAACCTTCGTTCATTCATTACATCTTGTGACATGTACATTACCCCGAACATTGTGCACGAAGTGGGTAACTAGGCCTGAGGTCTTTCATAGACCCCGAACATTGTGCACGAAGCTGACTCCAGTACCTAGGGAAAGTACATTCACCATTCATCTTTTCTTTTTCATTCCGGATCAATGCCATATGCTATACCCCGAACATTGTGCACGAAGCTGGTTACTGGGCCTGAGGTCTTTCATAGACCCCGAACAATGTGCACGAAGCTGACTCCAGTACCTCGGGCAAGCGGCAAGGATCCCATACATATGGTCAATCACAAGGATTGGACCCCAGTGTGTATCCTTCTGGGGTAGCTAACCCGCACACAGTTAAGCTAACACCCTTCATTGGGTGTGGACCTCCATACATTTACTTGCAAGACTTTTTACATTCATTCATTAGTTAATGCATGCATTCATTCATCGTGTTCCTCTTTTATTATCTTTCACTTTACGTTACATAATACTTTTGGTTCATTCATTAACATAACACGTAAAGCCATGGATAGATAAACATTCATCATCATAGGAACATAACATAACATATCATTCATACATCATCATATAGGGCATCATACATACATAACATACATCATGCATAACCATGCAACATCATCATCATACATAAGCATCAATCACAATGCATAACATGCCCCTCACACCTTCTATGACCCCAAAAGTCAACTTATATAGTCCCTCGGGAATCTCCTAAGTCAAAGCCTTCTTTACACATTTTCCCCAAGAATTAGAAAAGTATTCTGAGTCCTTAGGCGCATGGGCACTATGCAGGCGCATGGACACTATGCAAGCGCATGGGGAACACTTAGGCGCATGAGCAACTTTCAGGCGCATGGGCACTATGCAAGCGCATGGGTGCTTAGATGCATGGGAACCCTGGACGTCTTGACACTTAGTCAATTCCAGCCCAATTTCTAGGCGCATGGGTACTATTCAGGCGTATGAGCACTATTGGGGCGCATGGCCCTGCACTTAGTCATCTGACTAACATTTCTAGGCGCATGGGCTATACTTAGACTTTTCTAAGGCAAAATTTGGGCGCATGAGCTACTGTTTAGGTGCATGGCTTACATTTAATTCTTTCTAAGGCAAACTTTGGGCGTATGAGCCTCACCCAGACTCATGAGCATTCTGTAAAACATGATTCTAGGATTTTTCAAACCAATCCTCAAACTCATCTGTTCTAAGCATAATGTGGCTATTCTAAACATGAGTAGCATGTAACATTCAAAAACCATCATCCAACATACACAATACATACGGGTATCACACATAAAGTTTGTAAAATCTTTTTAATACGTTTTTAGCCCCAAAGATAGTTTAAAACATGTAAAAACCGGGGTCTAGAACTCACCTGGTGCAACTTGGGTGTTTTATTCCTTTCTAACCCGCTTGCAATGAGTTCAAACACCTAAAACAATACCACACACACACACACGAGCACAAACACAACACATAAGCACATAATCACATAACCGGGATAAAACCCGTCATAAACACATAAAAACCGTGAATTCTTACCTTGAATTCGATTTCTTCCTCTTCTTCTTCTACAAAACTAAGAGTTCATTTGCTCTCTCTCTCTAAAACCGAAGAAGATGATGTGAAATGAGGGTGGGCGGCCATGCCCACCTTTACACCAACTTTTCAAAAATTTGTCCTTTTGGACACCTTTGGTCCCTCCACTTGGACCTTATAGCTTTTCTTTTCTTTTATTCTTTATATCTTGTCTTTTAAAAATAACCGGGTGTTACACTTCCTTTGCTCTCTAAACCTACTATGCAGCATAGTTTACAATTAATGTCATAAGCAACTACTATATGACTCATTTACCATCTACCTACTTTAGACGAACCTTTATCACAGTTTTTCCTTTCATCAACCATCCATCCATCCATCACATCCTTATTCCTATTTTTTTCAGTTCTAGAGTCCACCTTTTGCCCAAACTTGAATCGATTATTTATTATTTCACTTTTAGTATAACCCGTAGTCAAGTTATTGCTTGTCAGTTATACACTTTAGACAAAATTCATTTTTTTCTAACAACGTAATTAGAAGTCAAACAAGTGTACCTTTTGTTATTTTACTCCCACGTTCTTTATTAAGAACTTCCGTTTGACCAATTTTAATACCTACTCCCTCCGCATCCTATTCCTTTCTTCCACTTGAGTTTGTATTCTCACTTCTCCTTCCATAATTTTCTCCATTCAATGGCACTATACTGTTAATGTGTACATATATTTTATGACTATCTCAATTTTGCTTTTTCAATTTAATTACATCAGTGTAAACTTTTTTTCTAATAATTAAAACATACATATAATTTAATTTACTAAATCGGATTTTTATTGATACCTTCATTTGTAATGTTTGCCGCGTTTCCCCCCTCCGAAACCTTTCCCGTTTTATCAACCATGCCCTTTCCTGAAATGTTGTTTCACTAATTTTCTTTAGATATTTAAGTTTTTAATTTACTCATACATGAACAAAACGCAAGAAATGTATTTTATCATTACGTCTAAATCTACTAACCTGCACATTGTTGTTTTTTGCTCCATACTCCATTGAACACTTATCATCATTATGTAAGATCTCTAAGTTTGTATTATGTCGGTAAAGTACATCTTTGGCCGACTCGTGTCCTGTTTTTTTAAGAAAAAAATTATTAATAATAATCATTTGGACTTTTACATTCAAACATTTAAAATTTTCATTACGTACCATCATTTTTCTTCTTATCTTCATCATTCTTAAAATCATCTTCTTTACTTTCTATCAATGGTTGTCTTCGTTCATTTACTTCCATACAAACCTTAAATATTAATTCATCCAACCCCTGATTGTTTTCATTTTTTCCCTTCTCCTCATCAATTCCCCCTTTCATTGGCAAACAAAGTGGTCTTGGTTTATGGTTGAAGACGCTTTCAAAGTTAGAAATTAATCTCTTAATTCCATCTATTTCCCTATTCTTGTTCTGCATTTCTAATATTCCTAATTCAAGTTCAGTCTTCAACGTTATTGTTTTGCACATAATTTATTCTCGTCGACATATTCCCCCTGCATTTTATTGCCAACAACCTATAAATTAAATTTCTTTACATACTATTATTGTCATATTTAAAGTAGGTTAAATTTTGTTTTAAAATCTATAATTACTACATTAACTTCCCCCCAAGCCCACAATTTATATTTCTACCTTCTGAAATTCACCAAGCGATGGATTTTCATCTCCTACAGTCCTCCGTTCGTTAACTTTACCCCAACCATCAGCAAAAATTCCTACAAAATCACCATTACCAAAACCACCATTTTTAATTTCTATTTTTTCTCTTAATTTCAACTTGTCAAAATTCCATGTTTGAACTGTTGGCTTTAATAATCTTCTTCCATACCCTTGCAGCTCATTCCACACACATACAACAGCTATAATTTAAGCACAAGAAGGAAAATTTTGGTTACAATTAATTAGATATTAAGCACATAAATAAATTACACTAATGTAATTCACATTTGACTATAGCATCTTACATTAGTGTAATGGAAGAGCTGAGATATTGGTGGTGTAACTTACCGTAAGTACAGTCAATGGGCCAGTGAAAGGTTTTGTGTTTTGTCGGTCCCACATCATTTTAATGGTCTTTAGCTTGCTCACCATATATGCACACCAATTAATCTTACTAACCTCAACTCTATTGTTAAGGCGGTAGATGGCACTAAGCTTATATTTTCCGTATGCATGACATCCACCATAGTTGACAAGAACAAAGCTAAAAAATCCAGCTTGAAGTGATTTATGTTTGTACAACCACTGCTTGTTATCCTAGTAACTATATCTGCCGGTGACATGTAAGAATCACCGTATGAACTCCTTCAATCGTCTATCTTGGAACTTCTTATATCATTTTCTTCCAAACTATCTAAAAGGATTCCTTCTCTTGGAATACCAAGCAATAAGTGAATTGCATCCTCGTCCACCTTTATCTTTCCACATGGCAACTCTATCTCCATTTTATCTTCATTAAACACATCTACAACATAGTATCCTAGTTTTCGTGGTATTCCATCTACCTTCATTGACAATGGCTTACCGAACCCCATCTTTTCAACCTCATTACGTTGCAGCTTGCTCAACAATGTAATGGCTTTTGACATTGGCTTTGGTGAGCATCTATTGATTATCAACAGATACTTCTTGCAATTAATATCCCTAGTTTTTTTTTCTGTGGCCTTGATAATTTCTTTTTGACTTCTAATGTACCTCTGTCCTCTTACGACCACTATAACTACCCTCCATCATAATGTTTCCTGCTGATTATCATTAAAAAGTAATTTAAGCCATAGTAGGTTTGTAAGGCCCCATTTCCGGAAACCTCATAGTTGGTCAATCATAGCATTTAAAACATTAAACATTACAATTAAACAAGCTTAAGCAGCGAAAATAATTTATCAAAATCCATTCACTTTATTTAAAACACTGTTGTTAAGCAATACATCATCATTGACTGTTTACAAAAGACTTATTTATATGCATTACAAAACAACAGCAACACAGAGTACGAATGGATGTCAGACTTTTCCTGGGGAGTAGCTTCACCCTCATGCCATCCTCAGCAATAATTACCTGCCAACTGAAAATGTATAAAAGTCAGCGTTGCTGAGTGAGCTCTAGTTTTATAAGTAATAAAACACTTTCTATATGTTGTATATGAAAATACTTTTTTTCTGTAAAATACAACTCTGTACTGTATATGCGAGCACGTATCAACCATATGAATAAATATTGTTCGTTCTCTTTACTGTAGGCCTTGTCCGTTCTATAAATTTTTATCTTTATGTTTCACTTTCTGTATGGACCAGTGAGCAATACCCCAACTATATGCGCGATGGAAAACGGGTGATGGGCCATCTATATCCCTCGAAAGGGTCAACTGTATCCCTCGAAAGGGTCAACTATATCCCCCGAAAGGGTCAACTGTATCCCTCGAAAGGGTTCTGTGTACTATGTGCAAGGCCAACCCAATCACCCAGGACACGCTGCAAAGGCCCTGCCAATCTCAATTGATTGACCCTGTGTGCATAATAGGGTAACTAACCCGCAGCACAGTTGAGCTAACGACAACATGGTCGTGTACCTCCTGTAAGCTTGCAAGACTTGTTAACATTTTCGTTAATGTTCCTCTTCTTTCTTTATTGCTCTTTCACTTTATTATTATGATATACTTTACGTTAGATAATAACATACCACGTAAAGTCACATACTATAAGTAATAATAATAATAGCAATAACAATAATAAGGAACAATCATAATCATTCATATCATGCATGAAACAACATCATTAATAGGCCCTTAGTCAACCTTGGTCAAAACCCTAAGGCACAGACTCCCAGAAAATTATATAAAAATTTCTAAGTCTTAGGCGCATGGGAACTATTTGGGTGCATGAGCCCTGTTCGGGCGTTTCATCACTATGTAGGCGCATCAGCCAACACTTAAGCATTTTCACTTTAGGTGCATGAACTATTCAGGCGCATGGGCACTATTTGTGTGTATGAACACTTAGACGCATGAGTAATTCAGGCGGATGGACACTTAGGCGCATGGGCACTATTGGGGCGCATGGCCCTTTACTTAGTCGTCCAGCTAACATTTCTAGACGCATGGGCCACTGTTCAGGCGCATGGGTTGTACTTAATCATTTCTATGCTAATCTTAGGTGCATGGGCTACTGTTTGGGCGCATGGATTTCACATAATTCCTTCTAAGGCATTTTCAGGCGCATGAGTCTTATCTAGGTGCATGGACCTTTTGTTCAACGTGTTTTCCAGTATGTTTTCAACCCAAATCATCAATTCCATCTGTTCTAAGCTTAATGTGGCTATTCTAAACATGAATAACCTATAAGCATTCAAGAATCACATTCATTCATGCACAATACATACGGGCATACATACTCAAACATTTGAAAATCTTTTACATACATTTTCAGCCCCAAAGATGTTTGAAAACAAGTAAAAACCAGGGTCTAGAACTCACTTGGTGCAACTTGGGTGTTCTTCCTTTTAACCCGCTTGAAAGGAGTTCAAAACACCTAGAAACAACACCAAAATCACACACACCCGAGCACAAACACAACCCATAAGCACATAAGCATATAACCGGGATAAAACCCGTCATAAACACATAAAAACCACGAATTCTTACCTTGAATTCGTTTACTTCTTCTTCTTCTTCTACAAACCGAGAGTTCTCTTCTGCTCTCTCTCTCTAGAACCGAAAAAATGGTGATGGGAAATGAGGGTGGGCGGTCATGCCCACCTTTACACCAACTTTTCAAAGTTTTGTCCTTTTGGACACTTTTGGTCCCTCCACTTGGACCTTATAGTTTTTCTTTCTTTTATTCTTAATTTCTTGTCTTTTAGAAAAATAACCGGGTGTTACAAGGTTGATTGTATACGTTTATACAAATAAACCACTAAAATCGTGGATATTATATTAGTTAAACTATATCTACCTACTCATGTGTTCAACTATAAGGAATTGTTGGTCAACCTACCTTCCAACCCGTCTTTCTCCTTCCTTTCCTCAGATTTATTAATCGCCATTTTGCCCTTCACACACGATCCTGTTAAATATCATAAATGTTTCATTAATTTTGTATACTTCACTCCCTACTATAACGCATTTTAATTTTCATGTTGACAATGTATAAAATCACTTACGTTTAACATTTCTGCGCACACTTGTTCCGTCCGATGACAGAATTGAAATTATTGCCATGTTCTTTTCCCCAAAAGACCCTATTTTATTAGACTAATTAATTGCAGATGAGACAAACATAAACATATGTTACCAGGGGCTTACACTGATGTAATCATAATTGACTAAGCATAATTACGTATGAACTTATCCTTTTTGACTACCACCCAGCTTTTGTATTATATAATGTTCGCTTCACACACCCAACTGTTGTTTTCTTTTAAACAAAAAAGTGAACTTTTTTACGTGATGAGAACACCCCAAACAACATAACACATAGTTACAAATAATGTTAATAAAGGGCATTACCTTTACATTTTGACCGAACGCTTGGCCCTTCTGATGATACTAATGTAATGATTGGCCCTTTTAAATCTTGAATAGTCTATGTTGTAAAGTGGATTACATGATATGAACATGTTATTCCACAATGCAAATCCACAACCGAATGTAAATTTGTAAAGAATTACTAATCAAACTCCGTATTTTCGTCCATGTCGATCCCTATTGGGCTACCTGTGGTGTTTTTAAATCTATTCCATGATTTCTTTGCTAATCGTTTGTAAGGCCCCGTTCCCAGGACGCTTACAGCCGGTGATTCATCGCACGTAAAACATATACTTTACATTTATTCATCAAAACATTGCAGCGGAAAACATAAAACAAATGGCATTTCATTTCATTCTAAAAACTTTTGCAAAATAATGCATCGTTTGTTGGATACAAAATTACATTGTTGTATTACATCACAAAAGTCTTAAATAAATGGATGTCATCCAAAAGAGCTGAGTAGCCGCCTCGTGCCATCCTCAGCAACGTTTACCTGCCAACTGAAAACGTATAAAAGTCAGCGTCGCTAAGTGAGTTCTAGTTTTATAAATAAACATACATAAATCATTATTATTTCTTCACAGAGTCCATACTATACGTTCATACGTTCATAGTCATACATCATACGTACATACAGATAATACCATTATTATCTTCCATTACGTTCATTAACCTTCGTTCATAAGTTACATCTTGTGACATGTACAATACCCCGAACATTGTGCACGAAGCTGGTTACTGGGCTTGAGGTCTATCATAGACCCCGAACATTGTGCACGAAGCTGACTCCAGTACCTGAGGCAAGTACATTCACCATTCATCTTTTCTTTTCATTCCGGATCAATGCCATATGCTATACCCCGAACATTGTGCACGAATCTGGTTACTGGGCCTGAGGTCTATCATAGACCCCGAACATTATGCACGAAGCTGACTCCAGTACCTGGGGCAAGCGGCAAGGATCCCATACATATGGTCAATCACAAGGATTGGACCCCAGTGTGCATCCTTCTGGGGTAGCTAACCCGCACACAATTGAGCTAACACCCTTCATTGGGTATGGACCTCCATACATTTGCTTGCAAGACTTTTTACGTTCATTCATTCGTTAATGCATGCATTCATTCATCATGTTCCTCTTTCATTATCTTTCACTTTACGTTACATAATACTTTCGGTTCATTCATTAACATAACACGTAAAGCCATGGAAAGATAAACATTCATCATCATAGGAACATAACATACCATTCATACATCATCACAAGACATCATACATACATAACATACATCATGCATAGTCATGCATCATTATCATCATCATCATCCATAACATGCCCATCATACTATCTATGACCCCCAAAAGTCAACTTATAGTCCCCCGGGAATTTCCCAAGTCAAACCTACTTTACACATTTTCTCCAAAAATCAGAAAAATATTCTAAGTCCTAGGCGCATGGGCACTATTCAGGCGCATGGGGAACACTTAGGCGCATGGGCCACTTTCAGACGCATGGGTACTGTTCAGGCGTATGGCGATTCCTGGACGTCTGAACACTTAGTAAATTCCAGCCCAATCTAGGCGCATGGATACTATTCAGGTGCATGAACACTTAGGCGCATGGGCCATTTGGGCGCATGGGCACTATTGGGGCGCATGGCCCTACACTTAGTCATCCGACTAACATTTCTAGGCGCATGGGCCACTGTTCAGGCGCATGGGCTGAACTTAAACATTTCTAAGGCAAATTTTGGGCACATGAGCTACTGTTTAGGCGCATGACTTACACTTAATCCCTTCTAAGGCACTTTCAGACGTATGGACACTTATCTAGGCGCATGAGCATTCTGTAAAACATGTTTCTAGGATATTTTCAATCCTAATCATCGAACCCATCTGTTCTAAGCATAATGTGGCTATTCTAAACATGAGTAGCCTATAAACCATCAAGAACTAACATCCAACATACATAATACATACGGGTATTCACACATAAACTTGTAAAAATCATTTTAATACGTTTTCAACCCCAAAAATAGTTTGAAACATGTAAAAATCGGGGTCTAGAACTCACCTGGTGCAACTTGGGTGTTCTTCCTTTTAACCCACTTGCAAAGAGTTCAAAACACCTAGAAATAACATCCAAACACATACACACGAGCACAAACACAACACATAAGCACATACTCACATAACCGGGATAAAACCCGACATAAAAACATAAAAACCTTGAATTCTTACCTTGAATTCACTTTTCTTCTCCCCTTCTTCTTCAATCTGAGAGTATTCTCTGCTCTCTCTCTCTAAAACCGAGACAAATGGTGAAGTGAGGTGAGGGTGGCGGCCATACTCCATTTACACTAATTTTTGAAAGTTTTGTCCTTTTTGGACACTTTTAATCCCTCCACTTGGACTTTATTGCCCTTCATGCTTTTATTCTTATTTCTTGACTAAAAAAAAAAGATCCGGGTGTTACATCGTTCACTAGTCCTCCCTGTTTACAAAAAACAATACAATCAAAGGGGAAAACAAATTTCTTATAAAAAAATTTAAATCACTCATTAAAACTGAATTTATTTTTTACGTTTTGAACGTTTCCAGCTGTTTGACCAGGTAACAAGAATAGTCTTCTTAATAATTCTGTATAAATAACAAAACATGTATATAAGTTAGAATTTTACATAAACCAAACACCTTGATGTTTAACTCATTGTAGAAGTCGTCACCAAAATATAAACAAACCATTTTCAGGTTCCTTTCATAGAAACAATAATTTTATCAAATTAATGTGATTAGCAAACTTTTTCGGTACCTTAATTTCTTCCCTAAGGACTGATTCAACATAATATACATTAATGAGTTAAAACCCCTAATTGACGTTTTAGGGTTTACAACGCCCGATTACACCTGAAGCATATAAAACTACGGAATTTTTGGGAAATTACACTAGATAAAGGCAATACACTATCAAAAGTAAGCACATTTACATCTGATTTACGTCCACACAAACTTAATTTAGATAATTGGTCGACGATTTATTCGTCTGAGATTGGAGTAACATACCGATTTCGCGTACGTTCCATCTTCGAAAGAGGGGTTGTAATTGCTTGAACGAAAAAAACCCTTCAAATCCGTCGAAGAAGAAAGAGCAGTTCAGACACTATATGCGTAAAAATCAGTTTTGAAATTACAGGCATATCTTCGATTTTGAAATTGTATTCATGGGCAAGATGAAGAAAAGTTGAAATTTGGAGTGGGATTTTGATTGATTGGACAGTGGCTTGTATGAAGAAACAAAAAAGGACTGGCGATTTTTTTCAACCTATAGGAAATTACCGAATACCCTCAAAGGTGTAACTTGTTAGGTGTATCCATCAATATAATATTCCAAAATATTCATGACCATTAGATCTAAAAGATACGAACAAATCTAAGATCCAAATTAAGTTAATGGGTTCTTACAAATAACTTAAGTTCTCATATTAACTTTATCCTATATATATATATATATATATATATATATATATATATATATTATATATATATATATTAATACAGGGAAAACTAACTATTCGTATATATGTAAATTAACTATTTATGTTGAAGCTTGTTTTAAATAGGTGTAAACAAAATATTTACAACAATAAAAAGTGTTTTATAACAATGAATTGTATGATTATCAACGAAAGATTATCACTTTAGTTATAAGAGTTTTCTTTATATCAACAACAAGTGATTTTTTTTTGTAAATTTCTTTATCTCTTAGCTTTCTGATACCCGCGACTTATAGCTATGTTTGTTTTCGATTTAGTCTGGTACTTCCGATCTCAAACAAAAAAAATACAATTGTTCTTACTTACCGTGTTTCCTTTTACCTACAAATACAAAAAACGAAACTTGATTTCAATTACAATACTAATTGGTAGCTCCCCGGACTAAAGGTGTAAGAAAACCAGTTTGGGAAAAAACTGGTTTGACCCAAACGGTTCCAACCCGGCTCCAAATGCCGGTTTCCCATTCGATTTGGGTCTTCTAGAATGCGAACCGCTTTTCAAACCAGTCCGGTTTAACACCAGTTTATAATCCGGTTCAGGATCAAACCGGTTTCCAAACCGATTTTTAAAACTAGTCATTATTTAACGTTAATATAGTTGTTTTTGACTGTTTTTTATTTTTTTATCATTGTACTCCTCTTATGTTAGTATAAATATATATTAGATATTTTGGTTGAACCACAACAACTTAAAACTCTCTCACCTCTAAAAAAACCTTAAAAACGTTAAATACTTTCATGCATTAAAAAAATTCTCAAATTGTTTCATCAAATGCTCAATCATCCGTTGGTTGACATACGCCTTTAAGCAGCGTAGTGATAGCAATTCTTCCGACGAATAGGAACCCTGAAATATGATGCGGTTACGATTGATCTAAAATGGCTTGCGAGTCCGAACAAAGCGTGTTGCACGTTGTGCAATAAAATTTTCAAAAAAAATACAAACACAACCTTGAAAAACCACAATTTGTATAAATAATACAAGGCGTTGAAATGTGAACTGTCTCGAAGTAAAGCTTTGATAACTAGTGAAGGATTTGTTTGGGATTATAACGTTGATACGGTGCGGGAGCAAATGACACATTTTTTTATTCAAGAAAGTTTTCCATTCAAACATTTCGACAATGAACGTTTGACTCGAATCATTCAAAAAATTCTTCAACTTCATTATACCAATATAAGTCATGCGAATTTTCGAATAGATTGGTTAAAAATGTGGAATAAAGTTAAGAATGAATTGATTTCTTGTTTTGAAAGTTCAGAAACCGATGTCAACTTAAATACTGATTTTTGGTCAACTACTCACGGTTCATCGAACTCGTACATTTGTGTCACTGGCCATTGGATTGAACTTGATAAAATGTACGATCACGTGTAAATTATTTGATTATCATCACTCCGGTAAAAATATTTTTTCTTATTGATAAAGTTATTAAATCGTATAAATTGGAAAACAAAATTATGTCAATATATGTTGATACTATGTCAAACAATACTCTTGTGATAGAACATCTAAAATTACAAATAGAAACCAAATTCTGATAGTGTGTTATGTATTTTCATAGTCGATATATTGTACACATCACAAACTTAGTTGTTCAAGACGGTTTAAATTCGATTGAACCAACAAAAGATGCTTTTAAAAGAATGTTATGTGACATTTTAGCAATAACCAAAGATCTAGTAAGTATCACAAGTTTTGTGAAACGCAAATTCTAAATGTTTAGGTCTGAATTGGAACGTAACTACAAGATGGAATTCGACTTGTAACGTATATGAAAAGGCTATTGAGCAAAAATAAAGTTTAATTGTCTTTCATAATATTTTGTTGAGTCGTGAGAAGTGTTTGACTTACCATCCATCGGGCTATGCTACTATTGAAAAAATAAGCAATATGTTTCATATTTTTAAAACCGCAACTATTTGTCTTTCTAGAGTTTATTATTTAACGAGTTCTTTAGTACTTCACCAACTTTACTTAATGTCTTCAAAAGTAAATGAGTTATTGTTTAGAGGTAGACTTTATTCAGATAGAATACCCATAATGAAAAAAAAAACTTAAAATTTATTCTAAATAAATGTCTGATTATTATCGATGCCGCTGCCCTAAACCTTGCTTAAATATTTTGGGGGTTGCGATTTTACTTAATAATATTACTCTTGATTTGAGTTTAGATTAAGAAGACCCATTTTATGTTTAAAGTTTAAAACATTGGTTAAAAATTATAATTATAATACTTAATATATTAATCACCTATGATATGAGTTTTTTTTCTTCTTTTCTGAGCTGTCTATTATGCAACTTGTTACTGTGTAATAAAAAGGATTTAAATGGGGTTTTAGGACTATTATTATAATTATTTATTTTTATTTTTAAAACTTTTAAGTAATACGTTTACTTTAAATATATCAATACTAATAAAAGAAAGTTTTGAGAGTACATATGACACAATTCTTGACATTCTAAATCTAATTTATTTGTTTCTCAATTTTACTTATTAATTAAATTAACTAATAATGTTTTTTAAGGTTAAATTTTAATACTTTTAAGATACAAATTTTTCTATAAAAATAATTTCTAAAAAACCAACTCTTTTATAAACTAATTTTTTTTCTAAAATATTAAACTTTTTAAAAAATTAAAAATACTTTATTACATGTGTTTTTAAAAATAAAATTTAAATAACCAAAATAATTAAACTTCAAGATTATAATAAGAAACTTTTTAAAGATGACAGTTTTTTTAAATAGTTTGTTTTGAAACATATTTTAGAAAAATTTTGAAAGAAACCAAAAAGAAATTTAAAGCAAAAGTTTGAAACTAATATCGTAATTTTATTTTTAAAGTCGTTACTTATATGTTATTTCATTCATATATTATTTCAAAATATTATTTTTTAATTTATAAATTTTTATCATTCAAAATTCAAAATAAAATCAAAATTCAATTCGTGTAATATACGGAGTACTTATCTATTATTAATTTTGAAAATCAAACGACTCCTTATACCCTATTTATATGTTGTAATTTTGAAATCAACAAAAAAATTTATCATCCTTAGCTTGTAATAGACTCTATTATATATCAATGTGTGTGCATATAATATGAAACCACCCCACATATCAGGTCTAGCATAATCGCTACCAACAATTAACCGCAGCAAGACGTGACATTAGAATCTAGTATAAATTATAGGACTAAAACCAGCCAAAACAAACAATACCACAAAAGGGAAGTAACGGGTGTTAATGCATAAAACTAACTTTTTTATATTATATTTCTCTATAAATATATTCTCAAACTAGAAAAAAGAAAGTGAGAATCTATCTTCTAGGAGAGAATTCATCAATGGCGGTCACTCCTGGATTTCTCACTAACTGGCCATGGAAACCACTTGGAAGCTTCAAGGTAACCTATACATTCTTCTACATCTCTTAGCTCTACTAGTAATAATTTATTGGTTTTAAAATGGGTCAAGATCGTGGGTTCACTCGTTGAACCTAACACAAACCCAAAAATCATGTAAGATTCATGAACCGGAACACAACACACGTTTTCTTTTTTGATACAAGCACGGTTTGTTTTATTTCATTTTTCTTTCATATGATCAGAAGTAACCAAAGTTAAGTTAGTGTCGTCTGTGAGCATTTACATTGAAACTACAAAAGTTGGTATTCCACCTTTTAAATATTAGCATAACTAACCTAACCAGTTAAAGCTAGCACCTAAATAATATTTATAAAAGTTATAAATACAAATAGTTTGATAGATTACCCATGAACATGTTAGATCCACCCCAAATCGTCTTGTTTCACTAAAAATTGTTCACAATTCAAATTTTTAATAACCAACACAAGCCAGAAGTAGTTTATGTAAAGTAAGTTTTTTTTGTAATCTGTTTAGAAATAAAAGGCAGTAAACTTTTATAAGAAAGCGTTAGATTTGTCTGTTCCACAATCAAGCCATCATTAGGGGAGACAAGGTGAGCGACCACCCATGGCTTGATCTTTCTTGTGGCCTGAAATTTTTAATTTTACACGCATAGTTACTATTAGGTCTTAACAAACCAATTAATATTTTAATTATTTTAAGTTTACTCTTAACATTTTTTTTAAACATTTAAGCCCACTATCATTTAAATGTTACAAAAACATTTTAACCCAGTTTACCCAAATAGAAATAACTTGTGATATGGTTATACGCATATATATTTAGTTATGCGTACACACACGATGGCCATACATGACATCATCAACTCCTTGATTTTATATGTTATTTTTGTATCTGACACACTAACACCGAATAACACCGCATCCTGCATATTGTGAAAGCTTGACGAGTTTATTTAGTTTTTTTAGGCTTGTCAAAAATAACTATTTTTTCTTCAAAAGATTAAAGATATCAATTTATCTCAAATTTTCATAAATTGTTTTAGTCTTAGTTTAAAATTTTTATTGTTTATATTACATTAATCTTAAATAATGAAACTTTTAAACTAAAAACGAGAAAGATGAAAAAACTTTTGAACTAAATGATAACTCAGATTGATTTTTTTTAATCTTTGAAAAAAATAACTATTTTTATGAAAAATAAAATTGAAATTAACTCAAGATAGACATATCGACCACTTGAGTTTCCTTTCCTTTTAATTTGCTGGTCAAAAATAAAAAATTAAAAGTTATCCGGTACTCGACAAATGTGCCTTTATTCTTGAAAAATATATACCAAAGAATTAAATTTCCCGACACATAGTGGATCCGAGTAATTACTTCTTGAAAATGAATCTTCAACACTTATGAATGGTATGATTTTATCGATATGCTAAACAGAATGCTTTAGCCACGCTACTATAAAAGAAATATATTTTTGTATCCAACTCCGACATCACAGTAAGCATTCGTATAAATAAAATCGATGATCGAGTATGTAAGAGAAAAAAAGTATTATAAGACTAAATACTTTAATCTTATCGCACACAGTTTGTCACATGAACTAAACATCATATGTGAACTCAAATCAATTTCACCCGTATAAAAAGAACATTTTAGGTTGAACCAGGTCGGCTTAATCGGTATGGTATCATACCCCTTCATTTACATATATTTTAATATCAAAGAATGAGGAAAAACCACAATGTTTTTTGGGTTTAGTAAATGAATTTGCTTAATAGAATATAAATTTATTTATTCTATTTGCTTATAATCTGTTATCTAAATATATGAAGTTTTTGGACTAAAAATATAATATTTTATGTGGATTTGATGAAGTACTTGGTATTGGCACCTTGGCTGGTGAAGACGACGTATGATTTCGTGACTTCAGATTCAAAAGAGCGTGATTTTGGTGGTGTGTTGATTTTTCCTTTTATCTTGTTTCGAATCCTCAACAACCAAATTTGGATTTCACTTGCACGGCACAAAACCGCTAAAGGCAAAAACAGGATTATTGACAAACCCATTGAGTTTGAACAAGTTGATCGTGAAAGAGATTGGTTCGTTCTCTCTTCTTTTTCTATGCAATATTAATAGGTCGTGTTTCTGAACGTTCGCAAGTCAAATTTTACAAGAACCCGAAAATCTTATAGGAACTTAAACACCAAAGTGAATACAATTTATTTAATTTACAATTTTTTTTAATATTTATTCATGTATTTCTACTATTTATAAATATAAAATACAAACAACTATAATACAGATGGATTTAAACTAGGACCTTATTCTCGTTCCACTATTAACTTTTAAATTTTTTACATAAAATGAACTATCTTACCTAATTAAGTCAAAACATATAAAATCTATAAAGCAACTTACGTAACCTGATTCT